>JAGSMR010000044.1:5940000-6540000 GCA_029286605.1 Sericinus montela
CATAAGTTTTTTTCCGTGAATATTCGGTTTTGCTGTTGATGTTGACGCGTGGCCAGGTAAAGGCCCCATGACTTTCTTCTTTGTGGATTGTCATAATGTATCCACTTCTCATCACCAGTTACGATACGATGTAAAAAAACCCTTTTTTTATGTCTAACTAGCAGCATTTCGCGTAATCGGCGTTCAATATCTCTCGGCTTTAATTCGTATGGAACCCAATTTCCTTGTTTATGAATCATTCCTAATGATTTTAAACGATGTGAGCCTCCCACTGCGATCTTTGTCTTCTACGTCGAAATCACCGTTTTTAAACTTTTGAAACCACTCTCGACACATTCTCTCACTCAAAGCACTCACCATATGCTTCTGCGAGCAATTGATGCGCCTCAGCAGCAGATTTCGTTTAATTAAAGAAGTAAACTAATATTTCCCGCATATGACGCTTACTTGGCTCAAATTTTGACATTATCAACTTATAAAAATTATATTTTATCAATACAAAATCAATAACATTGATAGGTTATGTTGTTCTTGAATGTTGAATATATGTATATATATATATATATGTATATATATATATATATATATATATATATATGTATATATATATATGTATATATATATGTATATATATATATATATATATATATATATATATATATATATATATATATATATATATATATATATATATATATATATATATATATATATATATATATATATATATATATATATATATATATATATATATATATATATACGTTTATACTTACGTAAATATGTACGTTTTAGTTTATGTAATATATATCTATAATTATTCAATATACTTATCTTAACGCATAATCCCTGACGCGGTAGCCAGTAAGAATAGATCGCCAAATGTCACGATCCTTATATACCTCTTTCAGATTCATCATCTTCTTCATGCATGCATGTCTAGGTATCCAAAATTATTCAATATGTATTTATTAATATATGAATGTATTTTATGCCATGAAATATTTATTATTTATGTTTTAATATGAGTATACACTTATATTTTTGTTCTTAGTCCGCATCTGCCATCTACTTTTCATCATTACAAAGGTTGACTGATAGAGAATGCCACCAGACATGAAGTCCGCCCATTGTAGCCCTTAGTATAAATAAGGTGTTGGCAATAAAGAATAAATAAATAAAATAAATAAATCTTTTTCAGGCCACAAAAATCCATGCAGGTGCCTCAAAACTTAGAAAATCAATTAGAAATTGTAACGCTAAATCTGGATGTAACTGCTATGATGGCATATGTCAGTAACATGACAAATGGTCACTACAATTATATTTTTAAACAAGATGTGCTGACACAACAAGCTGCTTGGGAAGCAGAAAGGCCTGTAAAGCCTATTTTGGAAAGACTGTTTCAGGGTGAGTTTGTTTTTTTATGGTAGACTGTGACGAAGGAGCGATTCGTTCAATTGATGGCAAGTACAAGTACAAAAGAGTTGTGCGTCCCCTTTACCTTTATGTGAGGAACAAGCTAACTGTTTTTCTAACTGTCACCACCTAGGGGCGCCTAACACAGAGCACAAAATTCAGGTTTTTCTTTTGGTTTTTACTTGTTTTCACATGGTATATAAGGAGAAATAGTGGATAAGCACATGATCAAATGCACGTGAAAAAAGCACGTGTTCCAATTAAGTAGTAAGGTTATCTACAAAGTCTGTCCAAACATCAGATAATATAGTTTTAGTTTTTTGTACAATATAATAATTCTGATTGTTGCAGGTAAAACAATATTTTGCTGTAAAAGAGCGTGGGATGATTTTGAGAAAATTGTTAATACTTTGGGAGGACCAATGGAAAAGAGAAGAACAGCAAAATTAAAAGAGATTGTGAACATCTGTCCAGATGATACTGGAGGTACAAAATAACTGAAAATATTTACCACATTATTTATAATTTGTATAGATTTTATATATTTTACAATATCCTGTACAGGTCCAGATGATTATCCTCGGCTAAATTTGAAAGTGAGGGGACATGTTCGCGTACGATCCAAAGTAATTTTTAATTTTGGCCACAGAATAAAAGCAGTCACCGTATCCGCTAATGAAGGTTTTGTTAGAGCAGCCTCACAACAGGTTTGCCTTTTGTAATTTTAAAATAATAGTTTTGGTATATTTGTCCCAATTAAATATTGTCTGCAAATATTAATACCTGACTGAAATCTTTAATAAAATATGATTACCATAAATGTATTGACCATAAAAAAACTCATTAACAGTTACATTAGGAGTCACGATAGCCGAGTGATTGGGTTATCGGAATTTCGAGTCAGGAGACCGAGTTTGTTCCCCAGGTGGCCGGCTCGTACCAGTGGGTTCTTTTTTCAAAAACTTATGTACGATTATATCGTCGACTTGGACATAAAGGTACGATATGTACGATTATATCGGCGACGGGCTCACCAACTGTCACGTTGTCCCGTAAATATCTTCGGTGAAAGGTGGGTCGAAGGGACTTAATTGTCTAGATTAGACCTCTGTCTACCCCTGTATTGGGAATGGCTTGAAGATATATTTTTATATTAACATTTACAATGGCATGTAACTGTCAACAATTTGTTACAGGGTGTTATATATGCAGCATTTATACATGAGTCACGCGCTCTTACTGAAGGAAAGGAATCAAGTGCCAAGAAAATTGACTTATGACTTTTTCTTTTATTTTGATCAAAATTCGTACTCTCATTACTATCAGCAACAAGAATACTAACAGCAAAACGTAATAAAAAATATCACAACCAATATAGGTCTAAACATCTATTTTTCAATAAAGATAACATAAAACGTATATTTTCTTTATTATAATGTCGTAGATGCGAAACTATCGCACAAAAACTGAACTGGCATTAATTTTAAAAAAGTCATTACGAATTTGGTTTTAAATTTTTTATTTAATATTTTCAAAACTTTACTCATAAGTATAGACGGATTACGGATACGGATACGGATTTATGTGTAGTCAGAGACTTACACATAAATCCGTATATATAATTTACTCTGACATACATACAGTACTCTTTATTAACACCAAGTTAAATAAAACAAACAAATTACAAAAGGTGGCCTTTTTGCTAGACAGAAATCTCTTCAAGGCAACCCAAGGAAACTATAATATAAAAAAATTAATGAGTACGGTGGACACCGTACTCATTAATTTAAACAGACACATAAAAGGAAATTTATAAAAACAACAAAGCAACAGCATAGTAAAATAACAGACTTAACGGATTTACATCAATTATATATCAATTTATAAAGCACAAAGTTTCTTAGAAATAGAACATTATCCAGTCAAGTAGAAAATCTATCTTGAATGTGAAGACGCTGTCGACGTTAATACAAGTAAATATGAAATCAGGAAATTGCAGTTACAGATATGTTAAGAGACAGTACCTACCCCTGATTGGATAACATAATTTACTTGCGATTATCCATTTCCTCCATTGATTATCCATGTAAAACCGAACTGGAAAGGACTAAGGAAATCATTTGTTACACAAAAGGAATTGAATTGTTTTTGAAAAAGGCGTTAGTTGACGAAATTCAGAAAAGGGGAAGGAGCTTTATTCCATAGGAGGAAAGGAAGTTAATGATTTGTGTTATAATAGGCTTTAAAATGTTGTGTACGAATAGCAGCCACGATAGCCAAGTGTAGGGTGGTCGGAATTTCGAGTCAAGAGACCCGAGTTCGATACCCAGGTGGCAGGCTCGTACCAATGGGTTTTTCAAAAACTTATTTTTTTTTAGAAAAGGTAGGCAAACGAGCAGGTCGCTCGCGTGATGGTAAGTGATTACCGCCGCCCATGAACACCCGCAATACCAGAGGCATAGCAGATGCGTTGCCGGACTTGGACCGGAGTGTCCCACCGGGTGTGTGGGCCACCGGTTACCTGCACTCACCAGACGAAACGCAGAAGTTTGTTAGACTTCTACTTCACGCCGGTATTCTGTGCCGGCTCATTCGTGCAACAAAAGCTGATACGTGGCTCTACCACTGTTAATGGTAGAGCCACGCACATAATGCTATTATGTTACATAAGTTACGCAGTGTAAGTTACGTAGGAATTATATCGTTGGCTTGAACATAAAGACGGCGACGGGCTCACCACCTGTCACGTCCCGAAAATATCGGGACAATTAAGGGACTTAATTGTCTAGACTAGACTTCTGTCTACCCCTGTATTAGGAATTTCGTGAAGATTTATAAATTGTTGGGTAAAAAGAGTTAATTTTGTAGCTAACATCGTCACTACGAATAGCATCCCAATGAATGGATAGTATGTACCTTTCAACACAAAAGGAGGAAAATGAAGGGAGAATGAGAGAAGGGAGAATGAAATAAAAAAGTAGACCTAATTTTCTTGATTCGGCTATATTATGCAATATTATATATTAAAAATGCTGGTTAAACTAATTCAAATGAATGTTCAATCAAACTCAAGTTCAATTCAACACAAACAGTGTTGAATTGAACTTGAGTTTGATTTTCCAACTCCTAAAAATCTTAAAAAATTTTCAAACCCTATTTGGATGTTTTCTACGGATGTGGCGACGTCGAAAATCTCTACAGAATTTGTTGCGTTAATCACGTACACGCCTATAATTCTCCAGAAACCTATCATTCTTACTTGTACCTTGTCTTAGCATTATTGTTTTTATGTAGCATTTCTTTAAGGATTTCGATCAACTTCGACTGGATGATGGCGTTTTCTAACTGGACGAACAGGAGCACATACTTCATAAATCTGAATGAGGATCGATGTGAATAGTGTAATCTCTTCCTCAATCGTACACCAGCCTTTAATACTACACTCCAATCAGTGTTCATATCCACTTCGTGCATTCTATCTAAATCCATTCCAACAAAATAGCGCTAAAGAATTATCCATGATTTGGCTTTGGGATAACTCATTTTGTAAGAAAGGAGTGTCAAATTGCAATATGATCGCGATAAAAGCGCCAGTTGAGCAATGGGCACATACGAGGGGTGATCCAAAAGTAATGATAATCGGTTACTTCAGGTCCGCATAAAAATCCAAAAAAAAAAATATTTTTTGCTTGCTTATATACTAACTACGTCAGGCTAAAAAATCATATAAATAGATCACGATTTCCGGGAGATACATCCTAGGGGGGCGATAATATCGAAAATTATATTACTACTAAGGTTTACCCTAAGCAGCGCGCGTCCATTCAAGTTAATGACAGAGCTATTCCAAGCAGAGTGCTTGGAGTTTAAGTCGCCCGCAATTATCACCGAGTCGCTTATTTTAAGCAGTGCCTCGATGTCGCTCTCTAATAATCTTAACTGCGGTCGTAGATAAGCAGATATCACTGTGATAGGCTGATGGCCTGTCGGAGCGATTCTATAAGCCGAAGCTTCGACATTTACTAAGGTAAGTACATCGATCGCCACACAGTGCAATGACGCCTTATAGTAGATAAGCGTACCGCCTCCGCGAGCGAGGCGGTCGTTACGCACCAATCGATAATTAGCTATTTTTGGATCGCGCATTTTAGTTGTCAGTCGCGTCTCCTGTATGAGGAGGATGTCTAATTGATGGACGGTGAGAAATTCTCTCACCTCGCCCAAATGTCTTTTTAGGCTGTTTGCATTGAAATAGCCGACAGCCAGACCCCTAGGTTTAATTTTACTTGATGTGTTATCCATTTGGATTAATACAGCGAGAAGAAAAAGGGGACTTAGCGAGGTGCCTCCAGGAAATTTTTTAACGAATAAAACAATTGAACATTGAATACAATGTTCAATTGTTCCTTTTGCACGTGGCCTTAAATTTATTATAAGTTTCAAAAATTACTTGTGTTTGGCGACTATCCTAAAGAAGTCAGCAGCCGAATCTGACGCCTCTAGTTCCTGGACCGTCGTTGCCACCTCATTGATGTTGAAGAGATCTGTGATCTCTCCGAGCCGCGCGTAGACGTCGTCGCCGGTGCTAGTCGCCTTTGCGCCCCGCGCGCCTTGCGCCCTTGCGGAGCCTGCGGTGGGGAGCAGCGACGGGTTTGGGGGTAGACTTAGTCGGGCCTACCATTGGTGCGGGTTTCACTCACGAGTAGGCTCACGTAATTGGCATCCACAAACCTGGAAAGCCTTAAAACCAGGCCTCGAGTGCCTCCTCAGTTCCCTGGGAAAAATCTATGAACGCGTCATCATCGATAGACTGAATGACTGCGTCGAATCTCTCAATATAATTCCCGACGAGCAGTTTGGTTTTCGAGCCAAACACTCTTGTACTCAGCAAGTGCACCGCCTCACGGAGCACATACTCGAGACCCTCAACCGACCCAAAACCTTCTTAATGGTGGGGGCCCATTCTTCGATGTCACGAAGGTATCCCCACGATCCACGAGATCCCCACGGTGGTGGCCTTTTTTAAATAAATATCGTCAAGATATTTCGAAAAAATTAAGGATCACCCAAACCCGTTAGTGGCGGGTCTAGGAAACTACACCCCATCCCCTAATTTCACCTGTTACCAAAGACGACCTAAGCACGTCTTGTTTGATGACGACGACGTCATTACAAAAACAAACAAAAGATTCGGGGTCGCGCCCCGTAATCGCAATAACACACGAACACAGTAGGCACACTGCACACAGTTCGGGCTCTCGGTTCGGGTTCTGCTGCGGGCCTTCGTTCTCGCAGGTCTCCTCAGATGAAGCTGTGAAGGCCTCCGGGCCAACAGCATCCCGTGGATAGTTTTTAGTCGGTATGTTTCTCCTTCTGAGACCCAAGTCCGACACTGTTCGTTTCGGTGGCCTCCCGGTCAGGAAACGTTCGTCCATAAAGCATTTCCCTCCACGGTTATCAATAAAAAAAAGAGATACATTCATTTGAATACGAACTGTCAAAGAGATAACATCAACATGGAGAAAAACGAAATTAGAGCTGTCATCAAGTACCTCTGTTTGAAAAAAAAATTTTTCAAAAGACATACACAGTGACTGGAACATTGTGGGTCTCTGCTCCTCCATGTTCTACAGTTGCACGCTGGGCCAAGGAGTTTAAACTGGGCAGAACATCCACTGAAGATGAACATCGCGAAGGTCGCCCATCCACGTCCCTCACTGAAGACAACGTGAAAAAAGTCGAAAATGTTGTGTTGGCAGATCGAAGAGTGACCATCACACATGTAGCTGAGGTCACAGGGATCCAATGGCAGCGTTCAAATAATCCTTGCGAAAAAGTTGCATATGAAAAAGATATCGCGTTGGGTATCCAGAATGTTAACCGACAAAAGAAAAAGCGAGTTGACATTTCTAGGGTCAATCTCGAAACGTTCCAAACAGATCAAGAAAATTTTTTGTTCCGTTTTGTGACTATGGACCTGTATCCACAATTTTGATCCTGAAATGAAACAACAATCGATGACTTGGAAGCGAGCCTCCTCACCGACGCCAAAGAAATTCGAAGTTTAAAGTTCGGCGGGAAAGTTTGTGGCATCTGCTTTTTGGGACGCTCAAGGCATAATTATGGTGGAATATTTGGAAAAGGGAGCCACTATTACGGGCTCTTACTACGCAGACCAAATAAGAAGATTACGGGAGGCCATTAAGGAAAAAAGACGCGGCAAACTACGAGCTGGAGTGCTGTTTCACCAAGACAACGCACCTCACAAAGCCGCAGTTGCGATGGCTGAGATTCGAACTGCTCGAACACCCTCCCTATTCACCAGATCTAGCTCCTAGTGATTTCTACCTCTTTCCTCGTCTCATGGAACACCTCCGAGGCAAGAAATTCATTTACAGGGTATCGCTCACTGCGGTGGTAACGACCAGTAATGTAATTTTCGGATAAACTAAGTCATCATTGAATGAAATTGAAAAAATTGCCTCTATGTAGTTTTCTAAAAATGGGTATGTTACAGAATATTTTCGAGGGTTTCGGTGTTATCGTAAAATTTTGGTCACTTTTAAGGTTTCTCCTTGTAGATGGTACGAAGTCGTAATATTATATTCTTTGATACGTGTTATAGTAATATATTCTGTGGTTTACATCAGGCCATAAGCTCCAAAAAAAAAAAAAAAAACAATTGAAATCAATATTATGTATTGTCAAACACTAAAAACAAAAAATTGTGCATATATAAATGTACACACTGAACAAAAAATATTCTCTTTGATTTCAAAACCTTTTTTAAAAAAATAACATAGTATATCATCACTACCCTATAATTTCAATTGGTGTTTCAGTATCAAGAAAATCATATTATTAAATCAAAGAGGAAAAAAGGATTATTGGTGTTTAAAATGAGTGGTCATAAAATCATTGAACTTGCGGAATTATGTCTTTTACCAAAACTGTCTAAAAATGTTGATGAACGCGATGATCACGCTGAATTTGACATCCGTAACAAAAATTTAGACAAATATTTTCAAATACTATTGAAAGAAATGGAAAATATAAATTTGAAGGAAAGTAGTGTTATTCCTGAATATGTGATAGCATCACTTTTAATTTTATATTATGAATTATTGAGTGATTGCTCTCGGTACAGTGAAAAATGTCTAAAGTTATCTGAAAAATTAAATTCTTATTTTCAATTATTATATGAAACGGGTCTCAAGAATGTGTTGGTAAACAATAAGTTATTCAATCGCCAAACAATATTTGACAAGTGTATTGATAGCTTACAGAGTAAATTGACTTCAGATGGATTCAAAAGATATCCTGGTCAAGTTGAAGTATACTACTATATCATAAAAAACTTAAAAGTATGTAATGAGTGTAAGTTTATAAAATTAATACTCACACAAACATTTTTGTTACATTAATAGTTTTATTTTCCAGAGTTACAATGTTACTGTAATTGCATCAAAAACTTTACCAGCATCTCTGCACTTGATTGACGATTACATTAATGAAAATAGAATCAAAGGATTACAATGTTGCATGTCAGTGTTACAATGTTTGGTAAGAAATTTCTTTTAAAATGTTTAATGTGTGTCTTATGTTGTGGGATAGCAACCAGCCATAAGAAAGTATGATTTCAGATTTATAATTTATGCTTTTAAGTGACTTGTGAAAATTATTTAATAATACTGATCTTATATCAAATATTTTGGCCGCTAAAAGATAAAAGTGTAAACTACTAGAAAGTGACCCAAGATAAATAAATAAATTTTAAATAAAACATTTTATTTAAAATGTGTAGTATTTGCGTAAACACAACAAACCATTATAAATAAATAAATGTATGTATGTGCTGATATTGTACTTATTTATTTTCATGCACAATCCCTAAGAGGATAACCATAGAGGTTCATACTTCTTACAAATTGATCATTTTCTTCATACATACACTCTACTGTACTGTCTAGGTATTTGAGGAGTCTTGACTCGCCCCTCTGTACTTCTTCCTCACCTTTCAATATTAACTTTCGCAGTATTATATAATTTGTTCACCAAATGGTACAAAAGACCAAATGGCCTTTACGCATTTGCTTAATGTGCCAAAACCATTTCAGCATGCCCTTTTTAATTTTAGTAAAAAGAACATTTTTCAAATCTAGCTGATACTGTACTCTTCCTACATTACTCTTCTTACAAATTTAACATTTTTTTGGTTTTCTCAAAAATTCTTTTACCATAAATCATCATTTCCAAAATATTTGATTGATTGCTAAACATGAATTATTTTGAATTATATAAAAGTTATGCATCATTTTGATCAAAAGGTGCCTGGCGACAAACAAATTCCTTGGGAAATCCAGAGTAAATTAATATACATTATGATCACTTTTGTTTTTTATTGAGATGTATCTCTGTTTCAAAACAGTTAATTCATTACCAAACACATTGTTTTAGAATGAGCAAGACTTTCAAGAGGGCAACTACTATGAAGTAATATACATGACCATAAAAAAAGTCACATTTGAAAAAGATATAGAAGTGACAAAACTGGTCTTCAACTGTTGGATGACTCTGTATGAAGTTCTTCCAGAAGATGTTAAGGTATTTACAATCTGAAACTTATAACTAACTGGCTGTGTGGATATTTAAGGTCAATATTATTAAAAATATATCCTACAATCTTTATAAAAGACAAATGTTAACCATAATTCATTACACATCAGAATAAAATGTTTGTAAACAAAATAAACATGAAATGACTATAATCAAATTGATAAAAAGTTATAATCAAAATTTTGAAAAAATTATGAAACATTTTTAATTTAAACTAACTTCACAATAGCCGAGTGGTTGGGTGGTTGGAATTTCGAATCAAGAGTCCCGAATTTGATCCTAGGGATCAAGTGTAGTGGCAGACTTATGTACGAATTATATTGTTGGCTTAGATATAAAGACCGCAATGGGCTCACCACCTGTCAAGTTATCCCGAAAATATATTCGGTGGAAAGTGGGTTGAGGAGACTTAATTGTCTAGACCAGATCTCTGTCTACCCCTGTATTGGGAACAATATTTCAACTGCTGGATGACTCTGTATGAAGGTCTTCCAGAAGATGTTAAGGTATTTACAATCTGAAACTTATTTTATCATTAGCTATGGCTACAACTGGTTGTGTGGATATTCAATAAGGTCAATATTATTAAAAATATATCCTACAATCTTTATAAAAGACAAATGTTAACCATAATTCATTACACATCAGAATAAAATGTTTGTAAACAAAATAAACATGAAATGACAAATAATAATCAAATTGATAAAAGTTATAATCAAAATTTTGAAAAAATTATGAAACATTTTTAATTTAAACTAACTTCACAATAGCCGAGTGGTTGGGTGGTTGGAATTTCGAATCAAGA
Source organism: Sericinus montela (assembly GCA_029286605.1). NCBI lineage: Eukaryota > Metazoa > Arthropoda > Insecta > Lepidoptera > Papilionidae > Sericinus > Sericinus montela. Next base: position 5,950,841 of record JAGSMR010000044.1, read on the forward strand.
GTCCCGAATTTGATCCTAGGGATCAAGTGTAGTGGCAGACTTATGTACGAATTATATTGTTGGCTTAGATATAAAGACCGCAATGGGCTCACCACCTGTCAAGTTATCCCGAAAATATATTCGGTGGAAAGTGGGTTGAGGAGACTTAATTGTCTAGACCAGATCTCTGTCTACCCCTGTATTGGGAACAATATTTCAACTGCTGGATGACTCTGTATGAAGGTCTTCCAGAAGATGTTAAGGTATTTACAATCTGAAACTTATTTTATCATTAGCTATGGCTACAACTGGTTGTGTGGATATTCAATAAGGTCAATATTATTAAAAATATATTTTACAATCTTTATAAAAGACAAATGTTAACCATAATTCATTACACATCAGAATAAAATCTTTGTAAACAAAATAAACATGAAATGACAAATAATAATCAAATTGATAAAAAGTTATTATCAAAATTATGAAACATTTTTAGTTTAAACTAACTTCACAATAGCCGAGTGGTTGGGTGGTTGGAATTTCGAATCAAAAGCCCCGAGTTTGATCCTAGGGATCAAGTGTAGTGGCAGACTTATGTACGAATTATATTGTTGGCTTAGATATAAAGACTGCAATGGGTTCACCACCTGTCATGTTGTCCCGAAAATATATTCGGTGGAAAGTGGGACAAGGAGACTTAATTGTCTAGACTAGATCTCTGTCTACCCCTGTATTGGGAATTGCATGAAGATATTTATTTATTATTTATTTTTTTAAACTTACTTATTTTTTACGCCAAATTTGTTACTTTTTAATTTAAATATTTCAATAGGCATTACTTACTTATGTTATTAAAGTTGGTGCACCTACATAACAAGTTTAGCTAAGAAAGTTATTCTTTGCTTTTCTCCTCTGGGTTCCATTTATCTTCAGGCACAGTCCCTGACGGGCAAGCCAGAGAGAACAGATCGCCAAGTGTCAAGATCCTTCCACTCCTTTACGGTTCTTTCAGATTCATCATTTTCCTCATACATGCCCATCTAGGTATCTATGTACTCTTGTTTCTGCCCTCTTCAAGCAATTTGCTCTTATGGTCTTTTGAAAGTTAGTCTTGGCCTACCTCAACCTCTTTTAATATTAACTTTCGCGCTGTATATTTTCTTCATTCAGTCTTCGCTCAACTGCTCAACGTGGCCAGCACGCCCTTATCGATTTTAGTGATATAGTCATCTTTCAAACCTACCATTTAGATTGGATTAGACGGGCTGATCTCCGCAACTCCACGACCTAGCGCGTATTTTATGTATGGGTAGGATTGTCTAAGCTTACTCGAGCCAACCAAGATCCTGAAGGAATCCCAGCAGCCCCTTGAGGTTACCGGTAACCTCTCGGGGAGAGATCTCGGAGCACCGAGATGATTGGCCCTGTATTCCGCGACCGTTGGACACGCCAATAAGACGTGTGCCGCCGTCTCCTCGACCTTCATGCACGCTCGGCACAGGGGGCTGTCAGTGACACTTTAGCCTGCCTGCACTCTCGGTGGACTACCCAGAGCCGTGCATGTTGCTGCCTCGTACGGTTACGTACCTAGGATCGAACGAAGCTAAAGGGTAGGGGGATGACGGGTTCGGGTCCCACCGGATGCGCACCGGAACCACCCCTAGCCAGTTCGTTTGCCGCGTCGTTACCTCTAGAGCCGCTGTGGCCCTTTATCCACTGGAAGGTTATGTGGTTGGATCTACTTACTTACTTGACCCTGAATTTACAACATTACTGTTTAGGGCTTGAAGTACCGCCATACTGTCGGACAGTATTCTTATAGTGTGATTTCTTACGTCCCTGTTGGCCATTGCTATGGTTGCTTTGTATAATGTCCATACACTAGGTTTGGAAGACGGTGGTATGGGCGCCTAATAGAATTCCTATTTTTATGTTAAGGTCCTCCGAGAAAGTACCCGAGCCGGTGCCCATTTCAGTCTTTGACCCATCGGTGAACACTCTCAGCTCTCGTGGATCTAGACCCTCGGACTTATGGTCCTCATGCAACTGTATTTTATATTTATTGTCAAAGATAAATTGTTTTGGGATCCTATCATACTCCGCTTTTCATATCGGAATCTCATTGTAGAGTTCCTCTAAAATAGCCGTATGCAGAACCCTGCAGTCTTTCCACAGAGTCCTCAGCCTAGCCGCGGCTAGTGTTGCCTCTTGCTGGACAAAGTGGTGTAGCGAGGGCAAGTTCAGCAAAGCTTCCAGGGCTGCTTTAGGGGTGGTTCCCATGCAGCCGGTGGTCGCCATGCAGACAAGTCTCTGACATCGTTGAAGTTTCTTTATCGTTGAGTTGAGTTTGGTTCTGGTCCACCATGCCAGTGCACCGTAGCTGATTAATGGGCGTATGATCATTTTATAGATCCAAAGGATGATCTTGTAACCATAGTTTTATTAGCATTCAAACGGAGATCTTTTCACATTTCTCTTTCATACACATGACCAATGCCTGCAGTTCTGGCTCTCATGGTGCAATAGATACAATAGATGCCTGTCTGAGATACAGTATGAACTGCCAGGAGGACATGAACAGCTCTGTTTTACGCCCGTTTGGACGTTAAACGTGGGTGACAGGTCATGCCTTACCCGCACATAGGCTTTGCAGTCACAATAGAGCGACTGCACAGCCCTTAGCAGTGGGCCATCCACATCATACCCCGGCAACAGTTACCACATTTTCTTCCGTACAACCTTATCAAATGCCTTCTCAAGATCCACAAATGTACAGAAAATTCTCTGATTACAAACCTTTTCCGTGATCGTGAGAAAACTTGATCCATGCATCCTCTTCCAGGTCTAAATCCGCATTGTGCCTCCCATATAAATCTTTCCAATTTCTCTCGCATCCTACGTGTCAAAACCTTCTGCTGCACCCGCATGGGAGTCCTTGGACTTTTGTAGTTAGTGATCATTATATGGTGACAAAGGTAACCAACTGGAGGTATATACCTCTTCAAACAATAAAGGGTTTTCGAAATTAGTTTATTTATGATAGAGTTATGTGATAATAAGCATTAGGGAAACTCATCCTTCTTTTGAAGTTGGTTAACAAACAAATGTATATTTTTTTTACTCCTTTTGTGTTAAGTGCTTAGTTACAGTATTAACTCTCAGTATATGATATCTTCAATTATATGAAGAAATTATATACCCATCAGGACGTAAATTTATTCTGGAGTGACTAGCATGTGACTGACAATTTGAAATAGTATAGCTCAATGTGAAAATATAAAAGTGGAAAACATGTGTCGCATTTTGTTAAAATAAAGTTTGTTTCTGTAATATTTTATTGGGAATTGGTCTGTTGGGTCACTATATATTTTAAGCGGGCGTAAAACTTAATCCTTGATTATTAGAATCATGATAGCCGAGTTGTAGGGTGGCCGGAATTTCGAGTCGAGAGACCCGAGTTCGATCCCCAGGTTGCAGTACCAATGAGTTTTTCAGAAACTTATGTACGAATATCGTTGGCTTGGACATAAAGGCGGCGACGGGCTCACCACCTGTCACGTTGTCCCGAAAATATCTTCGGTGGAAGGTGGGTCAAAGGGACTTAATTGTCTAGACTTGACCTCTGTCTACCCCTGTATTGGGAATTGCGTGAAGATATTTTTTTTTTTTTTATGATTATGGTAAGCCTTGTTATATGCTGCTTTCAGCCTGAAAGTAGAAATCAGGGACTCAAATTCAATTCTTACATTAAAGGGAAATGCCTAATTTTTGACGTACCTATCCACATAAATACGACCAAATAATTTAAATGAAGAAGAATATTTATAAAGCGGTCTAGTCTACAAAGCGACGTTTCGGCGTGTACATATACAACAATAACAATCATGCGAGTAAGCAAGCTCGCTTGTGTGGATTGAAAACTGTATCTTCATATCACACCATATCAAAATCCATAATAATCTCCATAACCTTGTTTTTTGTTTAAAATGTTTCGCGTAATGATAACAACTAACCGTTTTCAGTAAAATTTTATTTCTTTGCAGTTGGAAAAACTAGACGACATGTATATAAGTGTTCTAGATGAACTTTACATGGAGTCAAACTTATTCAGAAAGGCGGAATGTATGAACTTTATTAGATACATAATAACAATCTATGAAGTTAACTGTGCCAAAAGAAGTGTTTTCCAAACAATTATAGCTGATAATTTAGATTTGTGTTGCAATGAGGCAGTGGCTGAAGTACTTCTTTTTAATACTTTACAGGTATGTCTATGTAATTATTACATTATGGTGTAATTCCTTGCATCAAAAGGCTTATAGAACTAATTGGATAAAAAATATGCCATATATTATTTAATATGTAACAATTTCCGGGGTGAAACCTACATCATCAAAATTATTTACATACAGTTTTACCTATGATATTTACCATAACCTCACTTTGTTGCATTTTTCTAAATTCCGATCTGGATTTTTCTCTCATGTAATTATTTTTTTTCAGACGCTTAAAGAGTGGATAAAGTATTGTTGGTGTATATGGCAACTACCTGTAGGGCAAAAGATACTATCGAATCTATTTAAAATATTATATTGCTGTAAAGAAGACAATATAGCTGCAGAAGTTCAGAGTATTATAGTAACTTTAATCAGATTGTGTGATGATGTTGATAGATATAAAATTATAAATAATTTAGAACAATTCAATTGCTCTAAGGACAAAGTGTTCTTAAATAGGTTAAACACAATAAAAGAAGATATTGCAATGTACAAAAAAGTTTTATTTATCACATATAAATTTAAAAAATGCGAGTATCACAAATTGTTTATAGTACATAAAATTTCACATACATTTTCTATGGATGGTCGACTTGTCCTTTCATATTGTAAGCAATTTTGAGAAAGGGCATATACTTCTTCTGCTTTCGTCCATTTACCAACAAATGGATCTAATACACCATTAATATCCCCCTTTTCTTTTATATGATCTTTAACATAATCTTTGATGTTTATTGTATGACTGTTGCTATTTACAATAATCGGTTTCAATCCTGTAAGCAGTTCTAAAAGAACAATTCCAAAGCTATATATGTCAATTTTTTGTGTTATAGTGCCATAGAAGCCTTCAGGCGCCATGTATGCGGAAGTGCCCATCGGCGATGTTGTTACAAAAGTTGATTCATATTGTTTAACCAGTCCAAAGTCACAAATCTAAAACAAAGTTTAATTTCATGATAATTGTAAAAAATACCAACTGAAAATTTATCCCTTACACGGTTTCTTTTAGGTTAGGTGGATGTTTAACATTTGAGATTCGCCAACTCCATCAATTTTTAAGAAATTTGTAAGAGGCCACAACTTAACAACTTATTTATTAAATATGTGCTCATTTTATATCTATATCTATGTATGTGTATTTTTTTTAAAAGAATACTAGCAATGCCAAATAACATTATACTAGTATTCCTATTAACCACTTCAATCACCTGCAATGCTTGTGTCTGCAATTGGTTTACGTCAATAGTCGAATGGCGGGGCCCGAACCTGCGACGTCATGTTTCGCAGTCCGCACCATAAACCATTAGGCTATTGCCGCTCTAATATTTTTTTATTTATTAATACTTTATTGTTACACCAAATGGATAACAATGGGTGGACTTAATGCCTTTTGGCATTCTCTGCCAGTCAACCCAGGGCATGGAGAAATATAGCAAATATATCTGTGTATGCAAGGAAATGTTTATTATTAACATAATATTAAAAGTAATGTATGGACTAAGTTTGCCATTTTAGATCCATCTCTTCTCTTTGGGACTACTGGAAGATATTTTAATACTTCGTTGTTTTTGTTGTATACGACAATAAAAAAAACCTGCAAAATGTGAAACTATTATATACTCTGCTGGTGCCTGGCTAATCATGATAGCCGAGTAGTCAGCGTTTGTCATGCATCACTCGCAGCTTGACGTGGCGGTTACACTTCAATCACACTGGATCTATGAGCATGCAAATAATTGTACTCAGCAATCACAGCCATAAATCAACTCAGATGTAAAGTTAGACTTAGATAATATGGAGGGTATAAGTATGTCTTATATTTGACAAGACCTGTGAAGTCAAAGCAACAACATGAGAGTTTCTTGGACTATTGCAGTTTATTTTGATAATAAATTATCAACAAGTTGTAGTACTGCATGTTGTTTTTGTTATTTGCAGTTTCTCTAGCTCTTTTAGAGGTAGCAAAGGAGGCCGGTTGTGTCAGGTTGACAGATTGATGATATGAAGCAAAGACAAACCAAAAGAGGTTGAATGATCGGAATTTGGAGTACAGAGAGTATGATCCCCAATGTGTTTTTTCAAAAACTTATGCATGATATGAATCATGCATAAGTTTTTGTAGGACTTGATTGTCTAGACCTCTGTCTACCGCTGTATTGGGAATGGAGTGAAAATATATATTAAAAATACAAGTAGGTAGGTGAACTAGCTGTGACCTATGTGTTTTAACAAATTTTAATGAGCTTACCTTTGGTACACAATCTTTAGTTAATAAGATATTTGCACTCTTCACATCTCGGTGTACAAAATTATTAGGCTGGTCACTTGTATGTAAATACCTTAAGCCTTCGGCGGTTCCAAGCATTATGTTAATTCTTTGCCTCTCATTAAGAACTTTTGCAGCTATTTGTTGCTCTAAGGAACCACCATCAATGTACTCACATATTATGCATGGTACTGGACCATTCGTAGAGAAACCTAATATTGGAACTATATTTTTATGCTTAAATTGGGTCAAGTTTTTAACTTCTGTATTGAACATGTCAATAGCCATTTGTGGCTTATGCATTGGCCACAAGAGGTGGCTGTGAATTTTTTTCACTGCAAGTGGTAATCTATATTTTGGGTGAAAGCCTACAAAAACTTCTCCAAACCCACCACTGCCGATTTTACCACTTGGGCCAAAAGGACCTTGAACTATGGTTTCTGAAAATTTACATGTAATGGTTTCCAATTCATTGTATTCAAAATTAATTAAATTGGTGTCCTCTAAAATTATTTTATCAATGCGACTGTGTAAATCAGGTATGTTTGGTAGAGACTTTTGAAAGTATGAATTATTTTCAGCTTCGACTTGTTTTTGGATTTGTTCTGGTGACTCTTGTGATGATTCAACATCACTTTGGGTACTATAACTTGTGGAAATGTGTGTTGAATTTTTGTTAAAGTGCTCAGACGTTGGTAGCATCAAACTCAAATGAGGTATATTCAATGAAGGATCAGATAATTTTATTAAATCACTAGGTAGTACAGGTGTAGTAGGCTTATTATTCAAAGATTGCAAGAAACTTATGTCTGGTATATTACGGCTGCTAAATCCATTCTCATTTTGTGATTTCAAAGGCAAAGTGCTAACATTGCATAAGTTTCTATCATTATAAAACTCATTTTGTATTCTCTTGGTTGGGTCTAAGTCATTGAATCTCTGCTCCATGTGTTCATTATTCAATAAAATTGTAACATCTGTAACAATGTCAGCTCCAGGACCATCACTTGGACGTGGTGGGCGCTCCTCTGTAATGTAATTTTTTAAATTAAGATGTTGTTATTAAATTTGAGTATTTGGCAAAAAAAGTTAAAGTAAAAACAAGCTAAAACCATTTAATAATATTTATTAACTATGGATCCACTTAAACCGTTCACCAATAAAATATCTTACATGTTTCTGACAATGCCTCCATCTATAAGTTATTCATGGTAAATAATGTATGGATATAAAAATAATAAATACATACATAGGAATAACCGACAGACATCAAAGCAATGTATGTGACATTGCTCTGATCCCAAAGTAAATAGCTAAAGAACTTCTATTATAGAACTAGAACCAACAATGATACACCAGACCCAAGACAATGAAGAAAAACTGGTTTTCTATATTGACCAATTTAGAAATGAAACCCAGGACCACAGAGTTAGTGAAATCACGAAAACCACTTGGTTGAGGTTGTGAAAAAATCATATAAGAGCAGATGCTCATAACAGCTGTCAATTAAACACTTGGTGAGGCCCTAGGTGATTAGCTACTATAAGAATATATGTTGCACTGATTGCAACCACAACCACTCTTTAAAAAATACCATAAATATTTTTAAAAATTTAATATTTAACTGGTTTTGAGCGGTTGTTATCATTCAGTTTAATTAATTCAGGTTGGTTATGGAATATTGAAATTAGGACTGAATTTTCACCAAATGTGTTTGGTGCACTCAATTCATTACTTGCAGAAATTAATTCTATAACACTAGCTGACAACTGTGACAGCTATTAGCACTATGCCTAAAGAAGCTCTGTATTGAGTAGGTCTAAAACAATCTAACAAAGCTGTCAGATTAATAATGGTGTTCATAAGTATTACAATTTTAATCATTAAGGTCTTTTCATCTTGTTTTCCTAAAGAACTATGATGAGATGCTTTACAACCAGTCATAATACCTTTGAAATTGGAACACAATTGTATTTTAATTCCGTTTAGCAGCAGAACTTGGTAAGAGGTATCTATCCAATAAATTCTTAGGTGAAAAAATAAAAACATATAGTAAGTTAGGAAAAGAAAGGAAGCTAAATATTACTTAGGAAAAAAATTTTTTATTGAACTATACAGACCAAAATATTTACACTGTGAACACTTTACACTGTGAGTACTGCATTTCTACAGCAAAATGAATAGTTAATGTAAATAGTAATTGCAACTAATTTTACAATAATTTAATACAATGTATTTTTTATTATAATATGATCATATTTAAAAAACATTTAGGAAAAAGTTTTAAGTTACCTTGAAGGATGGCAGCAATTTGATCAGCAGCTTTTAAAATATTTGCTTTAATTACAATTTCTTTTAAAGTAGATAATGTAGGCCTTACTCGTCCTGAAGTGCCCCATTCATCAATTAATATTTCAGCACATTGCCGATTACTACACTTTGCATATTCTTCAATGAGCCTATAACAGAAATACTACTACTAAACATCGTCTACATCAATTTTCAAGCTTTAAGTTTCATCCATGCAGCAAAATAAGTTTACAAGTTGTTAGAAAACTTTGGTCTTGTAAGGGAAAAGACAACAGATTACCTAACATGTTCATCATTGTATTTTTGTTCAAAGTAATCACTATTTAGGTCTTTGGGTATTAAAGACATTACTTTTTTCCAGTCATCATTTGTTTCCAAAGTATTAATAATATCACATAAAGTTCCGGCTGGTAATTTTCGCAATTCCACATCCTTAAGCATTGTTTTTTACAATCTGTTACGGTATTTGCACGTATATACTTTGACGAATAATAGATATATCTTTAGCGTTTATTATATTTACAATGTTTATATTACACACAAATAGTATATAATCACTAATTACACGATAAAATATTAATCCTTTCTGATATATAAGTATTATCTATGAATAAACCTATCATTGCACTTATTACAAAAACAAAACACAAGCAAAGAGTGTTCCCTAGTCTAAAAAATTCTGCCCATAGCTTTAATTAAAGAATTATAACAATTTCATGAAGTCCCCCAAAAAAAAAATTATTGAAAATTATACTTCTTTAGAATCGTTGTGATTTTAAACCGGATGCAACAGAAAAAAACGATAGGTAAGAGATATAAATAAAAAATTTGTAGGATGAAGCCGTCAAATAATGAGACATAAATATCCATACCATTTTATAAATAAACTTTTAATTATCCTACCTTTGTTATATATAATCATTTCATTCTTTTGTCGATTTACTGAAATTTTATTCGATTAATTGAATCTATCGTGTGTGTATCGTACACACACCTTTTTTAAAAGTAATAAATAATATTCTTTGCATACACACATTCCAATGTATATATTATTCACGCATTGTTAAAGTTCTTGCTAGCTCGCCATATAAAAGTGTTTTTACCATAGTTATTACTCCTTGCCGGCAAATACAGTAGTGGGTTTGTTCTAAATGTAACTGTAGGTGGCCTCAGCAATACTGGGATAGGAGGTCTGGACAGTCAACATCACCATGATTTTTAATAGAATAGGTATCGGTGGTATTTTTGCATAAGTAAAAGTAATGCTCTGAGTGAATGAAAAAAGTAATGCTTTGAGTGATCCCTGATATGGGCACGATAACATAGATATCGGATGAATTTACGTTGTATATTTTCAATTCTTGTAATAGAGGATTCCAGATTGGAGAGGCATATTCGAGCACACTGCCAACGTAAGTACAATACAATATTTTAATCGTTTTAATACTATTAAATTCCTTTGCAATACGCATGATGAAACCTAACGCTTTTGATATCAACATGGTTGCCAAAAACTAACTTTGAATCACGAAAAAACCCCAGATCATTATTTTTATATCTTCTGGTCTTTTAAGTATTTAATCGTAATAAACAGTGTTGCGCTTGCACGACTAAAGCGTATTTAGATGGGTTTAGGCCAAGCTTGTTAATTAAACGTTATTCTTCAATTTTGAGAGGTCTTTTGCAGCAATTCAGAATAAGATAGTGATACGGGCCTTGTTAATTTTGTGATCCACATGGGAACTCCATGCTTATGAAAACAGAAAAAAAATTAAAAAATATAAATAGCGATAATAAGTGTAGAACACCGCTATAATATGCTGTTTAAACGAATAATTTATATTTCTCGACTAATAAAAATACTGTTGTAAATTTAAACATAATTTATTGATATATAAATATTGGTATACAAATAATAAAATGATATTTACTTAATGGTTTCACAGGATCACCAGATGTTACATTGCAAATAAGCCCTGGTGACAATGGATCGAAATTACTGAAATTAAGTGTGTAGGGTAAGCAGAGCTCTAGAAAATGAAATTCTTTCGACCCAATTTTCACCGAAGCTTATTTTAATTACACTTATAAATATTAATTAATAAATATCACAATTTTTAAAATTCTAAACTTAGACCCGCTAGATGCGGTGGTAGATTGCTAACGACATCTCGGATTTGATCTAACTTCTCTTGAGCGCTCACTCTTCGCCACAATACGGGGCATTCTGTGTTTTCACATTTCAAATAATTGCAATGACCACAGCAAGATCTGCACACCTGTAACAGATATGTTTTTCTAAAATTTAAAAAGGAATTCATTAATTAAAAAAGAAATCTATAAAGGTCTTTCAAAAAGTTGTTCGATTTCCGAGAACGAACATTTTCATTATCAGTTTTAAGTATTGAATTTAACATGAGCGGGGTGAAGTAAAAACTCGTGAGGAAATCTTAATGTAACCCGCATTGGAGAAATTTGGAGGATGTCGTTGCCTGGCTCCAAGTGCTCCAGTGCTCCTAATGCTAGTAGCTCCAAGTGCTCCAGTGCTCCTAGTGCTAGTAGCTCCAAGTGCTCCAGTGCTCCTAGTGTTAGTAGCTCCAAGTGCTCCAGTGCTCCTAGTGTTAGTAGCTCCAAGTGCTCCAGTGCTCCTAGTGTTAGTAGCTCCAAGTGCTCCAGTGCTCCTAGTGCTAGTAGCTCCAAGTGCTCCAGTGCTCCTAGTGCTAGTAGCTCCAAGTGCTCCAGTGCTCCTAGTGCTAGTAGCTCCAAGTGCTCCAGTGCTTCTGGTGCTAGTAGCTCCAAGTGCTCCATTGCTTTTGGTGCTAGTACCTCCAAGTGCTCCTGGTGCTAGTAGCTCCAAGTGCTCCAGTGCTTCTGGTGCTAGTAGCTCCAAGTGCTCAAGTGCTTCTGGTGCTAGTAGCTCCAAGTGCTCCAGTGCTTCTGGTGCTAGTAGCTCCAAGTGCTCCTGGTGCTAGTAGCTCCAAGTGCTCCTGGTGCTAGTAGCTCAAGTGCTCCAGTGCTTCTGGTGCTAGTAGCTCCAAGTGCTCCAGTGCTCCTGGTGCTAGTAGCTCCAAGTGCTCCAGTGCTTCTGGTGCTAGTAGCTCCAAGTGCTCCAGTGCTTTTGGTGCTAGTAGCTCCAAGTGCTCCAGTGCTCCTGGTGCTAGTAGCTCCAAGTGCTCCAGTGCGGGCGGGCAGCAGTATTACAGCGCTGCTGCTGCTGCCGGCCGCACGCACACTGCACTCACTTGCTCGCAGCGCTGCGCGTGCGCGGCGGCGCGCGCCAGGCGGGCGGCGAGCGCGGGCGCGGCGCGCGGCCGCAGCGCGCAGGCGCCGCACAGCGAGCGCGCGCCGCGCGCGCCGCACGCCGCGCACCGCCCGCGCTGCATGTAGCGCGCGATGCCGCCGCGCGCCGCGCCACTCTCCAACTGCACCTCCCGCCCCTGCCCCACCTCTTTCCACCTGTGCCGAACCATTTTAGAAATTTAAAAACATCAACTGCATAAGCTATTAATTTTCATCCATCAATACAACAAGATTTATATGCTTTAAAAAAAGTAAAAAAAATGCACGGTAAATAAATTATTAGTAAAATTAAAAAAGTAACGAAATGACGAGACGTAACCATATTTCATAATTTAAATTACATTTCAAACCGGAATGTTTCAGACGCACACAATTTCGTAACGTTAAAAAAGAGTACAGGTGAAGCGGTAGCACAGCGCGCACCAGTTGAAGACGTTGACGCCGAGCAGCGAGAGGCAGCGGTGCAGCGGCGGCAGCAGCACGCGCGCCGCGTAGTAGTGCAGGTGCGGGCGCGCGCGCTCGCGCAGCAGCTCGGCGGGCGAGCGCGCCAGCCGCGCCAGCGCCGCGCCCGGCGCGCCCGCGCACACCGCCCACCGCACGCGCCAGCCCGCCCGCGGCGCGCCGCGCGCGTCGCGGCTCAGCGCCCGTCTGCGCACACGCACGCTCTCACTGTGTATGTCTATTGTGTATGCTTGTGCGAGCAAAACTCGATAGTAATTTTTTTTTGAGATTCGTCGCTATTTATAGGCCAGTATGATTACAGCATGAATAATAAATACGTACATAGACAGGGATCACATCACACACATGTAACTAAGGCATTCGTCATAGCATCAGAAACAAAGAAATCACCACAAACACCTACACCCGAGACAATGTAGAAAAAGCAGTTTTCAACATTTCACAACACTTCTCTCACAAATTTCACAAAGAACTCCTGATTTGAATCTCAGAAAGAATACTCTAATTTATTTACAGACTGTATCAACTAATTATAGGAAAAATACATTTATGTGGCGAACTTGTAACAGTTTTAATAATTTATGCAAAAAATATGTTTTAGATCTGTTCAATACAAAGAAGAATTTTGGCTTAATTATCGTCTTGCCTCGACAAGACGATAATTAAGCCAAAAAATTTTTTTAAAGAATAATTAGCATAAGCAATATTTTCTATTTTCTGTCTATGTCTCGCTTTTATTCATTTACATATATGAATTTTATTGTTTTTCATTTTCTTATTAGATGTGTGCTTTAGTGTTTATAATGACGAATCATTGTTTTTTATTTAGTTGCTATCAGTGAAAAACCTGTTAATGGCTTTTAAGTTGTTATTTTCTTTGTTAAATTATGTATTAAATAAGCTGTTGGTTTTCCGGCCCGAGGAATCGGACCCATTACTCCCGATGGCAAATGGCAAACAAGCGGCGTCGTACTTGGCGATCTCGTTGGGGGGCGCGGCGGCGCGCGCCAGGCGGGCGGCGAGCGCGGGCGCGGCGCGCGGCCGCAGCGCGCAGGCGCCGCACAGCGAGCGCGCGCCGCGCGCGTCGCGGCTCAGCGCCCGTCTGCGCACACGCACGCTCTCACTGTGTATGTCTATTGTGTATGCTTGTGCGAGCAAAACTCGATAGTAATTTTTTTTTGAGATTCGTCGCTATTTATAGGCCAGTATGATTACAGCATGAATAATAAATACGTACATAGACAGGGATCACATCACACACATGTAACTAAGGCATTCGTCATAGCATCAGAAACAAAGAAATCACCACAAACACCTACACCCGAGACAATGTAGAAAAAGCAGTTTTCAACATTTCACAACACTTCTCTCACAAATTTCACAAAGAACTCCTGATTTGAATCTCAGAAAGAATACTCTAATTTATTTACAGACTGTATCAACTAATTATAGGAAAAATACATTTATGTGGCGAACTTGTAACAGTTTTAATAATTTATGCAAAAAATATGTTTTAGATCTGTTCAATACAAAGAAGAATTTTGGCTTAATTATCGTCTTGCCTCGACAAGACGATAATTAAGCCAAAAAATTTTTTTAAAGAATAATTAGCATAAGCAATATTTTCTATTTTCTGTCTATGTCTCGCTTTTATTCATTTACATATATGAATTTTATTGTTTTTCATTTTCTTATTAGATGTGTGCTTTAGTGTTTATAATGACGAATCATTGTTTTTTATTTAGTTGCTATCAGTGAAAAACCTGTTAATGGCTTTTAAGTTGTTATTTTCTTTGTTAAATTATGTATTAAATAAGCTGTTGGTTTTCCGGCCCGAGGAATCGGACCCATTACTCCCGATGGCAAATGGCAAACAAGCGGCGTCGTACTTGGCGATCTCGTTGGGGGGCGCGGCGGCGCCGGGCCGGTAGCCGGCGGGCCCGTGGTACTCTCTCGTGAAGAGCAGCTCTTGCGGCGACAGCTCGCCGCCCGCCAGCCGCCGCAGCGCTGAGGTCGCCGCGCTCTTCACGCGCGACATGTCGCCCGACGAGAAAAGCTCGCACAGCGACTGCCGCAGCAGCTGCGATTCCCAACCAAATTGTCATTTGAGGATGACATTTCGCTCGTGAAGTTTATGTCAGAGTGTTCTCTTCACGCATTTCCACAGAACTGGGTTTGATAAAAATAATAAATAATAATAAATATAAATATCTTCATGCAATTCCCAATACAGGGGTAGACAGAGGTCGAGTCTAGACAATTAAGTCCCTCCGACCCACCTTCCACCGGAGATATTTTCGGGAGATCGTGACATGTGGTGAGCCCGTCGCCGTCTTTATGTCCATGCCAACGATATTCGTACATAAGTTTTTGAAAAACCCATTGATACGAGCCTACCAAATGGGGATCGAACTCGGGTACATTGACTCGAAATTCCGACCACCCAACCACTCGGCTATCGGGGTTGATAAAGGTTTAGACAATTAAGTTCTTGTCCTTTTCGTCGCTAAAATTGAAGTGTCTGTTTGTTATTCCAAATTAACTGCTTTTCACAAAATTGCTGGACTCAGACTTTCACTTGCAGATAACCGATGTTTTAAGGAGTAACTTAGGTTACTTTTCTTTCGAAAAATAATTCGAATTCCGCTTTATATGCTAAACCGCGCCAAAACCGCGTTAAGTGTTAAACCATAACACAAATGTTAGAATAGACCTTGAGTTTCAAAGGCAGGATCGCTATCAATTAGGCTAGCAGTTCGTCGAAACCTTATGACCTGGATTAATGCTCGCCCTGATACGTAATGAAGTATAACAATACGAATCTTAAGTGAAAGTCGCCAATAGTTCAAGATTTACCTTCACTCCAGCGGGACATCCATCTCTTCTCACCGTTTCGATCCCTTTCGCTTCGTAGATAGGCTTCTCTTGCTCCGGACTTTCGTACATGTACCCAACGTAGCGTTTTTTTGTTTGCAGTATGCACGGTTGGTAGACCTGGTGCGTATTAATATTTGAGAATAGAATAAAATGCCAATAAAATATTAGGTTACATTTTAAATTTTGTAAAATATTACCTCCTCGGACATAGTCGACCTCCGTGGACGAGTGGCACTGGTAAACACTGGTTCACAAGGTGTCGCCATCTCGAGGTTCCGGGTTCGATTCCCGGTCGGGTCGATGTAGAAAAAAAAACACTTTTTCTACATTTTCTCGGGTCTGGGTGTTTGTGGTGACTTCGTTGTTTCCGATTTCCATACCTCAAGTGCTTTAGCATCTTACATTGGGATCGGAGCAATGCATGTGATGTCCTTATCTATATATGTATTTATTTATTTATTTATTATTTATAACCTTTTCGAGTTTCAAGGCGACCGGTGCAGGATTATCGGCAGTGACAGCATCAGCAATTTCCTGTCCTAATTTGAACGCCTGCGCGCGGCTCCCGCCTGGCACCAGCACAAACATGGAGTCCGTATCGCCATATATTACCTACAAATATTTTAATATTTTTACTTCTTGCTGTGGATGTTTTGTAATTACTAACTGACGAGAAGACTAACTGCGTGAAGAATTTTTTTATACTAATGTGACTAATTAAATTTCAATATTAATCTGATTTAACTACAAAAATATAATTTTATTTTTATTTATCTTCACGCATAGTCCCTTCAGCCAGAGAGAACAGATCGCCAAGTGTCACGATCCCTATATACTTCTTTCGCTTCTTTCAGATTCATCATCTTCATCATACATGCACGTCTAGGTATCCGAGTACTCTTGACCCTCCCCTCTTCGAGCAATTTGCTCACATGGTCTTCAAAAGTTAGTCTCGACCTACCTAGAACGCTTCTAATATTGACTTTTGCGGTAGATATTTTCTTCACCATTCGGTCTTCACTCATTCGCTCAACGTGCCCAAACCATCGAAGCACGTCCTTATCAATTTTTGAGACAAGGTCATCTTTCAAACTTGCCATATTGCGAACCTCTTCGTTTCGCTTTCGGTCGGCCGTGATTAGGCCGCACATTTTACGAAGAGATCGCATCTCCACTGCATTCAACTTGCTACACAACTACACTTCATGCAACTTTGTTATATGCCGACTTTGTTATTTATACCGACTTTATTATATAGCAGTTTAGCTGCCATATAACAAAGTCAGTACCAGCACTGCGTTATGTATCGCAAGGCGTGCATTTTTCACTACGCCTTGCCTTTGGACTAACGCAGTCAGGGCACCGTTGACCTTGTTTCCACATCTGTATCAACTCCAATCCCGGCTAAAAGCACTCCCCAAGTATACAATCTCATTCATCTGTTGTAGATATCCTAACTTAATTAAAATTACCGTAATTCAGTTTTAATTAATTCATTTAATAATCTTTTGGGGAATTCAACGGACGCAAATATTATATTTAAGTCACAAAAGGTGCATTCGAGCAATGTTTAAGGTCAATGCACAAGAATCTTGTTTGCCATATTTTAAAAATATAAATTGCTGACGTTCCCATCGCTGTATATATATGAAAGTGTAATGTTTGTAAAATATAATCCTACATTATTTCCAAAAGTTTCAGATATAATTATTCGCAATAGACGAGATAAACATAAAGTCTACGTACAAAAGCCAAAACAACACTAATGTCCAAAAGTGTATGTTGTATGGCTCAAACATATATAATAAATTACCATAAAGTTGGAGACTGTTGTCTAGCGGGTTATTTCAAAATAAGCTGAAAAACTCTTAACTGAGAAATGTTATTATTCTATTGACGATTTCCTTAGAGATAATATACCTTTCTAGTATAAATGTATAAATTATAATTGGTTTTGAAAAACCCTTTGGTACGAGCCTGTCACCTAGGAAACGAACTCGTGTCTATCGACTCGAAATTCCGACCAGCCATCCCTCGGCTATCGAGCCTTTTTAAATAAGAAATATAAAAATAAATATCATCACGCAATTCCCAATACAGGGGTAGACAGAGGTCAAGTCTAGACAATTATATTATAATACCATGGTCTCATAGTCTCTAATATTAGATATGGAATTATCTTTTGGGGGAATTCAACGGACGCAAATATTATATTTAAGTCACAAAAAAGGTGCATTCGAGCAATGTTTAAGGTCAATGCACAAGAATCTTGTTTGCCATATTTTAAAAAATATAAATTGCTGACGTTCCCATCGCTGTATATATATGAAAGTGTAATGTTTGTAAAATATAATCCTACATTATTTCCAAAAGTTTCAGATATAATTATTCGCAATAGACGAGATAAACATAAAGTCTACGTACAAAAGCCAAAACAACACTAATGTCCAAAAGTGTATGTTGTATGGCTCCAAACATATATAATAAATTACCATAAAGTTGGAGACTGTTGTCTAGCGGGTTATTTCAAAATAAGCTGAAAAACTCTTAACTGAGAAATGTTATTATTCTATTGACGATTTCCTTAGAGATAATATACCTTTCTAGTATAAATGTATAAATTGTAATTGATATTTCTTGACATTTGTTATTTAATTATTAGTATTATTCACAATTATTATAATTTACTTTAATTATGTTCAACTAAATATTATGTTTATATAAATTCAAAATTTTTCTATTAAATTTATTATATATGTAATGTAATCTGATTTAACTACAAAAATATAATTTTATTTTTATTTATCTTCACGCATAGTCCCTTCAGCCAGAGAGAACAGATCGCCAAGTGTCACGATCCCTATATACTTCTTTCGCTTCTTTCAGATTCATCATCTTCATCATACATGCACGTCTAGGTATCCGAGTACTCTTGACCCTCCCCTCTTCGAGCAATTTGCTCACATGGTCTTCAAAAGTTAGTCTCGACCTACCTAGAACGCTTCTAATATTGACTTTTGCGGTAGATATTTTCTTCACCATTCGGTCTTCGCTCATTCGCTCAACGTGCCCAAACCATCGAAGCACGCCCTTATCAATTTTTGAGACAAGGTCATCTTTCAAACTTGCCATATTGCGAACCTCTTCGTTTCGCTTTCGGTCGGCCGTGGTTAGGCCGCACATTTTACGAAGAGATCGCATCTCCACTGCATTCAACTTGCTACACAACTACACTTCATGCAACTTTGTTATATGCCGACTTTGTTATTTATACCGACTTTATTATATAGCAGTTTAGCTGCCATATAACAAAGTCAGTACCAGCACTGCGTTATGTATCGCAAGGCGTGCATTTTTCACTACGCCTTGCCTTTGGACTAACGCAGTCAGGGCACCGTTGACCTTGTTTCCACATCTGTATCAACTCCAATCCCGGCTAAAAGCACTCCCCAAGTATACAATCTCATTCATCTGTTGTAGATATCCTAACTTAATTAAAATTACCGTAATTCAGTTTTAATTAATTCATTTAATAATTTAATTCAATTTACGGTGAGTGGTCCAAGCAACCGATACAAATTACACATGAGTTTAGAAAATTTATTATATATGTAATGTAATCTGATTTAATTAAATTTATGTCAGACCAGATATCAAATAAATAAAATAAATATCTTCACCCAAATCCCAATGCAGGGATAGACAGAGGTCTAGTCTAGACAATTAAGTCTCTTCGACCCACCTTCCACCGAAGATATTTTCGGGACAACGTGACAGGTGGTGAGCCCGTCGCCATCTTTATGTCCAAGCCAATGATATAATTAGTTTTTGAAAAACCCTTTGGTACGAGCCTGTCACCTAGGAAACGAACTCGTGTCTATCGACTCGAAATTCCGACCAGCCATCCCTCGGCTATCGAGCCTTTTTAAATAAGAAATATAAAAATAAATATCATCACGCAATTCCCAATACAGGGGTAGACAGAGGTCAAGTCTAGACAATTATATTATAATACCATGGTCTCATAGTCTCTAATATTAGATATGGAATTATCTTTTGGGGGAATTCAACGGACGCAAATATTATATTTAAGTCACAAAAAAGGTGCATTCGAGCAATGTTTAAGGTCAATGCACAAGAATCTTGTTTGCCATATTTTAAAAAATATAAATTGCTGACGTTCCCATCGCTGTATATATATGAAAGTGTAATGTTTGTAAAATATAATCCTACATTATTTCCAAAAGTTTCAGATATAATTATTCGCAATAGACGACATAAACATAAAGTCTACGTACAAAAGCCAAAAACAACACTAATGTCCAAAAGTGTATGTTGTATGGCTCCAAACATATATAATAAATTACCATAAAGTTGGAGACTGTTGTCTAGCGGGTTATTTCAAAATAAGCTGAAAAAACTCTTAACTGAGAAATGTTATTATTCTATTGACGATTTCCTTAGAGATAATATACCTTTCTAGTATAAATGTATAAATTGTAATTGATATTTCTTGACATTTGTTATTTAATTATTAGTATTATTCACAATTATTATAATTTACTTTAATTATGTTCAACTAAATATTATGTTTATATAAATTCAAAATTTTTTCTATTAAATTTATTATATTTTTTTTTATATTGTAATTAAACTTTTGCATGCCTCAATAAGGCAGAATGTATAGGGCTATATTTTATAAAATATTAAGAACTAATGTTACCTACATTCTGGCAAATAAATTATTGATTGATTGATTGATTGATTGATAATTAAGTCCCTTTGACCCACCTTCCACCGAAGATATTTTCGGGACAACGTGACAGGTGGTGAGCCCGTCGCCGCCTGACTTTTTAGATCACCTAAATAGCATAAGTATAAATACCAATAAGTGTTTCAGTGCCGCAATAACTAAGCATTGAATACCTTCGCGTTCCACATCGGGTTGTTTTCGACAAGTTTGATCGCTCGCTCGAGTGTTTCGCGACCTTTGGCAACAACGCTGTCTCCAACTTCCACGCACGGCATGCGCCCGCTGAAGTTTGCGGCCGTGTAGCCATAGGTCACGTTGGCAATGAGCTTCAATCCTGGACGAGCAACAATGGTAACAGTGGTAGAGCCACGCATCAGCTTTTGTTGTTGCATGAATGGCCCGGCTAGACCGGGTAAGTACCACGACCTCACAGAATACCGGTGTGAAGTGGAAGTCTAACAAACTTCTGCGTTTCGTCTGGTGAGTGCAGGTAACCGGTGGCCCACACACCCCTCTCCCCCAATTCTTGGGGGGCGGGGCACTCTAAGGGAGGCAACGCATCTGCTATGCCTCTGGTATTGCGGGTGTTCGAGGGCGGCGGTAATTACTTACCATCACCTTTACTATAAAAAAAATGGCAATTGAAAATTATATGAACCTGAACCTATAGAATGTGAACCTATAATTCTCTTAGTGTCCAGAGCAACGGTAAAATATTCTTACATAGATAAATATTTATATAGATATTCATAACTCAAATTCAAAAATACATATTCATCACACATATATTTATCCTTAGCAGGACTCTAACCTCCAACCCTTAGATTCGAAGGAAGGTCACTACCAAAAAATATATATATCTTCACGCATTCCCAATACAGGAAGAGACAGAAGGCGCCTAGACAATTAAGTCCCATTGACCCTTCTTCCACCGAAGATATTTTCAGGACAACGTGACGTCGCCGTCTATATATGTCCAAGTCAACGATATAATTCGTACATAAGTTTTATGAAAAACCCATTGGTACGAGCCTGCCACCTGGGGATCGAACTCAGGTCTCGGCTATCGAGGTCACTACCAACTAGGCGTATTAATTTTATATATGCTATACCTAATTGCCTGGAATGCATAGCTTTTTTTATGGCCTCGTCAGTTTGCATCTTCATGTTTTTCTTGACGGCCTGCCTCGCCGCGAGAATCCTGCGAAGTAACGCCGGTAAGACCCCACGTCGTACGGATGGCCGTATAAAGCCCACGCCCACCGGTGACCAGTGCACCAAGCCATTGTTTATCAGCATGTTCAATTTAAATTTAGATATTCGTAAACGCCACGCGCCAAATTCGTATGGTGAGTCCCTGAAAATGTACAAATATATCAATTTGTATCACAATTTACTTTAAAGGCGTCAATTTTAGTGTGACATAAAAAAATATCTTCACGCAATTCCCAATACAGGGGTAGACAGAGGACTAGTCTAGACAATTGAGTCTCTTTGACACTCGTTCCACCGAAGATATTTTTGGGACAACGTGACAGGTGGTGAGGCCGTCGCCGTCTTTAGGCCCAAGCCAACGATATAATTCGTCCATAAGTTTCTGAAAAACCTATTGATTCGAGCCTGCCACTTGCAACTCATTGGCACTGCCACCTGGGGATCGAACTCGGGTCTCTTGACTCGAAATTCCGACCACCCAACCACTCGGCTATCGTGACTTTTACATTACTGTGACATAATTACACTAAAATTTGGTCGGTATATAGTAAATTGCAAATAACTTACCCATTAATATTTTGAACTCGACCAATGCAAGTAGAGAAGCAGTAGTTGTACGCGATCATCATTGACGGATACAGACTTTGGAAGTCCAAGACTATTACTGGATCCGAGTAGAACCGAGATTCTGGTGTGAAAATTATTACTTCAGTATATGCAAGACTATTTACAAGACTATTTATACAGTATATTAATGACACATGATTTTATTTGGTAATTCTTTGTGGTGCTTACTGTTTAGTCCATTAATAAACCTTTTTTCTCAAAAATACCCCAGGTTTTTTTATTTGCACAGGTCGTATTTATGTACTTTTAAATTGGAACACAACAATTGTCAATACGGTGTTTGTCGACAAAAAGGGGTGAACGTGTTGTATTAATGCTTTTACGCTATTCGGAAGAAGACAAGAAATCAGTTTGTGTGATGGGTTGGAATTATTATTGTCTTTACTAAATTCTTGTTAATGTTACTCTAGTATTGAATAATGTGTAATGTAGTGCTTATTTTGCTTATTATGATTTGTGTAGAGAATTTTAATTAGGACTATTTCTTTTTAAGATGTACATTGATACATCTACATATACATACATATTGATGTAAAGTTAATTTTGATCTCATTATTTTTTATTTAAAATTACAAATAGCTAAAACTTAATAATTGCCCACTATCAATTCAGTTATGCCCTCTAATTGACTATATTGTAACCATCGTTTGTGCCAACACTATGACAAATAAATATTATATTTGTATCACTTGCCGGGTTCGAATATGAGCGGCAGGCACTCGGGCGCGCGCATGGCGGCGCGCTGGCGCACGGTGGGCGACAGCGCCACAAGGTTGAGAGGGCGAGCCGCGCGCAGCATCAGCGACTCAACGCGGAACTGCGAGCCGCGCGACAGCACCTCCCACCACTGCAGCCCGAACAGCCGCGCGAGCTCCGACGTGCGGTCTGCGCACCACCCACGCTTAATCTTTGATTACCACTCACAGAGTAGCTGCCAGGTCTAAGGCCGTTGTTTATGGACGGTCGGCCGCTAATGGCCGCCAGTCAGCGGAGGGAATAGATCGCTATGCTATGATCTATCGATCCGCCGCCAAATTGTACAGTCAACTTACTTTAATATTTAATTGATTTTCTGTGTTATTTTGTTGTGTACAATGAAAGCATTCATTCTTTATATTTTTTTTTCATACGAGCAACTCTCCTAATGGTAACTGGTTACCGACGTTCCGTTCGTAAAAGAGATATTATAAATAATACATAGGGCAATATCACATAAATTGCTCTGATCCCGAAGTACCTATCCGAGACAATGTAGAAAAATTGGTTCTCTACATTTACCGATCTAGAAATCGAAGCCAAGACCTCAGAGCTAGTGACATATTGAAATCTACAACTACTGCGTGTAATCCACTCGTCCCCAAAATATATGATACATAAATAATCCATATTTATGTATCATATATTTGATGATTAGATATGAGCTTGATTTCATACGCTCAAATCTTATAATAGCATGTGTGATAAAAAAATATATTTAATAACACTATTTATAAATTGAATAATTAAGTCCTGCGACCCTATCACTGAATAACATTTGTAAAGTTGTTATTGAAAAAATTACTTCGGTATACGTTACCTGGTCCTGGCTCTTCTTCTCTTCGGACCAGGTAACCTATACCTTTCTATATTTGCATGCGAAATGTTTCGAAGTAATTTTTTCAATAACAACTTTACAATGAATTTCCGCAAAGTAACGCCTGAGTCGATTAACTATCTGAATTTGTTTTCTTGTTACATTAGTTTTATACATAGTATTAAACCGCATTTCTAATACTTCATGTTACATATAGTAACTTAGATTACAACTCGTACCATTATTTTTAATTTACAAATGTATTTGCCAAGTTTATTTTATGTATAATTTTGCCAGTATACTGTCGGTGCACCAACATTAAATAAATTAGAACATTGGACTTGTGATCAGAACTTCCTTTGGCTTTTTAAATAAAACGATTTTCGGATTTAATCGCGTTTTTGATTATCCGAAAATCGTTTTATTTAAAATGTGTAGTATTCGCGTACATACAAGAAACTCCTTTGGTTTGATTTTTATTCATGACAAGAATTCTGAAAACCATATTTTGTGCTTAGACACGTTCTAGTCACCTATTCAATTATCTTCAATGTACTAACATGATCCTTTACAATTTTATAATATAAGATTATGACTATAAAATACGTTTCTTTTATTAATCTCAAATAGAAATGGACAACATACTTATCATATCAAGCTTCTGAAGCATCCTGACTGTACCAGACAGTTTAGTAAGATAATATTCGACGGGTATCCACCGCAAAATCCGTGATTCATCATTCCACCATTGTGAGATTTGGGCAAAACTATACATAGGTACTCTTTCATTTAATATTTCGTACATACAATTCTCAAAACTGTAACTAGAAAGTGCTAACTCGTGGCGGAACAAACGCCAAACATTAAATGTTATCCTTCCGATTACTTTTCCTTCAAGTTCATTATCATCATTTCTGCAACGCTTTTGTCGATGTTTTTCTGTTATTCTTGAAATCTCCTTAATAATTTCTATACCTAAATTTTGAGCTCTTTCTATTACATATCCCCAAGAGTTCATTTCAATTTCATATCCGCACAGAATATCAGGATCGTGTTTTCTTATTAATTCAATCAGTTTATCCAAAATTGCATTCTCAGTATCCACATAGGTAACTTTGGTATCAAATACGCATCTATCCAGATATTTAGGGGGTGGAAGTGGATCTACAACCAGAATATCGGTCGACGACTGTAATAAGAAGTGATTTGATGGACAGTCATTTCTGACTGTTATAAATACCGCCTGGATGGGGTCTCTCGCGGGATCGGGATTTAAGTCCCCTCTAACTGACGTATGTACTTCCACAAGCATAAGAGTAAGAAAGTCTGTCTGTGAAATTAAAATAAGGGGTCAACAAAAATGTTAAGTCATTCTTTATAAGTAGTATAAATAAAATAATACCTACATCCACTACTGGTGTATGTAATAAGCTCTCTTCTTGACTTTCCATACCTCCAAAGCATAAAAATGATCCATCCGGTTGCATTGTTACTTGAAGAGAGTTGTTTTTTATTTTATCCTAAAAAAGAGAGAGCGTTAAAAAATTTAAAATGAGAAGTAAAAATTAACCAATAGAAAAAGGCTTACTTTGTCACTACTTTCCAAATCAATGCTACTATTAATTTCATCTTCATGTAAACCTATAACTTGTGAAGACTCTAGTTCATCCAAATTTTTACTAATTTCTTTACAATCATGACTGAATTCAGCATCATTTGTGTCTAAATCATTTTGTTTAAGCCATTCTATAACATCGTATTTAGTAGGAGGTTTTTTTATTGGTTCTAAGACACATCGTCGATTCCCAGCTAATAAAGATTTTAATACTTCGGGCTTAGATATATCTTCCGACATTTCATTTGTCTGTAAAAATAATAATTGTCTCCATTGTTCTATGCTAGTTGTGTTTAATACTTTTTCAAACGGAATTTGATCCCGGGCTTTTTTACTTTGTAATTTTATTAGCAACTGGCCAATTTCTACTTTGTCTCCAACATCTTTGTAATTGGAATAGAAAGGTTTCAGATTTAGATTTTCAGGAATACAATAATTTTTAAGGGTAGATATGATTTGACTTTTAGTCGGAGGTTTGAATTTAGGACTGATAATTACTTTCTTGTGGCCATCAAAATGAGCCTCTATTGGCTCTTGCTTTATTGTAAATTTGTCACATAATTTGTCTTCATCAACATGATTTCTGTTCATTACGTAAAGCTTATTTTGGCTGTTATTTGATGAATCTTGCGAAGAGATATATGTTTCCTCATTTTCCAATGATTCATCAAATATTTTGGATTTATCGTAAAAGCTTTCAATACCCTTATCAATTTCTTCTTGAGATGATTCCATAGAACTGTTCATAGAAAGCAAATCATTAGATTTTTTTTCATTAGCTAATATTATATTTGATGGTCCAGCAGAAGGCTCAAATGCTTTTTCTTTATCATAGTTAACAGCAGCATTATCATTATTCTTAGTTTTACGTAATACTAAATTTGATTGTTCACTGCACGAATTCAAAGTACTTTGCTCTGGCTTTGATCTCTTTTTAAGATGCCATTTCGAAATACTAAGATTCGAATCCCCACTAGAGTCTGAATTTTGTATTTCATTAATATCCTGTTCTAAACTGAATTCTTTCGTGTTTACATTTTCATTTGAGTTTTCTACGGTATGCCTTTCGTTACTTTTCCTAGCTTTTGTTTTAGACAGGCCAAGTTTTAATGATCTCATTTTTCTTTTTCGTACTTTTTTTACATCTGAAAAAAGATATTTATTCACATAATGACTTTTAATTTAAAATGATTTTCGAATTTCTATTTCTTTTTTTTAATTATAAATATTTCTTTTTAAACATAAATAAATAAATATTGGTCAGATTTTAAAGTAAGTACCTAAGTCATTTGTGTTTTGGAATATAAAACAACGAAGGTACCACAAACACCCTGACCTGGGATAATATAGAAAAGTGGTGTTCTAAAAACACAGAAAACCACTTGTCAATGGATATTGTCTATCATTTTATACATATATAATTGTATACTTACGTTCATCGTCACATGTTCCATCTAACTGAGGTATACTAGCACCATCCCAAAAAGAATCATTCCAGGAGGCAGTACATTCGGCATTGTCTTCACTGGAAATTTTAAAATAGACATATTAGAATACATAAATAATTATAGCGTAAAATTTTAAATAACCATATAGATATTACCTTATGTCACATACCATTTTTCACGATTCACTAATGTTGTATCATCATCAAACACTTGTGAATATTCATCGTCTAGCTCCGAGTCAGAATGAATTTCATCTATTTGAGGGGTGCCCATAACACTATCTTCGTCTATTGGCTTGTCCTCCATATCCTGAAGCATATCAACCAACTCTAAGTCTTCATTGTCCACTGTAATAAATTGTTAATTAGTGCCATATTTTTGTTTAGTAGAACAACAGACAGGTTTATTGTGAATACATATATTACTAATATTATTAAAGTATCAAAATTACATACACATCACTTGACTATAATGTAATGAAAAGCTACTATTCAGTGCTATGTCTTCATTAACTATGGTGTTATCATCATTGCCTTGGGATTTATCATTTGATTTGAATGTTCTATTTATGCTTAGGTTTAATGTTCTCTCTGGAAAATGTGTGCTGACATCAGATGCATTAAATATTTGTGACCCCTCTATCATCTCAGCTGGATAATGTACTTCACAAACATCTTTTGTTTTCATTTCAACTGGTTTATCAATAAGATTCGTATTTTTAACTAAAAACATGTTCTGAAATTTGTGGTGTGAATCTGTGTCTTCTGTTTTGCCTAGGCCCTGAGAAAGCGATTTTGAAGCCAATGACATGTTTAACTGTTTACGTCTTTCAATTTCTTGATTCCATACTTCCTCAAGACCAGGGTTTTCAATGCCATTGGCTTTACCTATTCTTTGTCTGTTAATAATATGTGATGCAATACAATCACCTTCGAAGTAACATACACTTTCAGGCTTAAGACTATGTTCATCTAAATTTCCCAAAGATTCATTACAATTTTGTGACTGTCCAGCTCTTCGAAACCTTACAAACTGTAAGTCAATATTGCTCATACCAAAAAGATTAAAATCTATAAAAAATTGTAAAGTAAAATTAAGGTGTGATTCATGAGGTTGTAGAGGTTGTCCCAAAATAGCTCCATTGCTGCATAATTCCACTGCTTGCTTAATTAATCCTGGATTATATAAAAAAATCTTTAAGTATAAATGTTCTTTGTCATGAAAGCCATAGAATGGTCTGAAATAAATATTTAATATTATAATCATCATTAAATTTACTGTATTAAATTCATAAAGAATAGAACTTACAGTCCCTTTACTAAAGATATCTTATAAATGTGATGATTTATAGATGTTGCTTGTTTTAAAGCAATATTTAGAGCCTTATCTAAACTTGCAGCAATCTAAAAATAACAGACATATTAAAATTATTTTTATTTAAATATTGCTCCACAGAATGAACTATGGACATGAAAAATAAAGTCCATGGACATGACAGGCAAAATTACTAACTATGTAAAATCAATAGTAAAATATATAATGGCAAAGTTCAAAATTTTGTAACATTTTTCCAAATTCATAAATTAAAATGTAATAAATGTATAAATAATGTTTTTAATTGTTTACAAAATCGCATACTTTATTTTGTACATGAAATTGACATTTCCAAAACCACATGAACAACTAAGTTCAACCTTTATGATGCAGATGCAAAAGTTTTGACCCTTTACCATATTAAAAATATAACACCACAATCTCTACTAAAATTGTGGTACTAACTTGATATAAGAACTGTGGTTCTGGATTTGATGTAGGACATGGCAGGTAAAAGTAAGGAAAGACACCATGAATGTGAAGACATGCCTTTCTTCCATCTGGTGTAGGTCCAAAGACCCTTAGAACTGGAACCTGGAAGAAAAGAATTTATATATATTTTAGTATAATGGCAGTGTCAACAGAGATTAACATTGAATTCAAGAAACCAACAACCAAACCTATTTTATTATTTAGCCAATAAAAAAATTAATCCAATATATTCACAATCACATGACATTGTTGGTTTGTTTTCAAACATAACTAATATATTGAATAAGCTTGATATAAAATGTATTTTAAACAAGAAAATTAACTTTATCAGTCAAGTAGTAGAAATTTATTAAAAATCTTTTCAAATAAATTCATACCTGCTTTATATCTGACCCTCTAAATTCAGAGTAAACAACATCAATGCCAGGTAAGGGTTTTGAAAGATAATAGTCACACACTACGATACGTAGTGAAAATTCTGGCTTTTTTGATGAAGATATGTCTGAAAAATGCATTCTACTGGGTAAGTTAAAGGGTATTATACAAAATATGATGACACTGATTACTATCTGCTCCTTACACTTAACATAAATTGACACACATTCAAAGATTTGATATTGGCCTAAAAAAGTTCACTGCAGGATACAGGTCTCTCCTGCACGGGAGGGTTTGCCATAGCTAGCCAGCTTTACAAGCAGATTGGTGATTGCAGTGCCATATCATCACATACAGATACACGTATCTATTAAAATAAGAGTGAATGATAAATTAATAAAATTTGAATGATTACTACACAATGATAATGGTATGAAATTATAAACAATGATAATGGAATGACAACTATTTTAAATTAATTTGGATTTAGTCTTAATAACAATGACAAAAATAAAAGATTACCTGATGAAAATTCACTCTGCTCAATATTGTTTTGAATAATAGGAAAAGATATGCTGTCCATTTTTAGAGCAATAAATAGGAATTATGATGTAAAAATTTATTTAATAAATGGTTGTTGTTTTTTAAACTTGGTCATGACTATTTATACACTTTCTTCAAATAATCTGTAGAGTATAATCACTTTATTTGGAACGTAGATTTGATATGTCTGTACTATGCGCAAGCATCAGTTCTAAATAAAAAAAAATTTCTTCACACTATTCCAAATACTAGGGTAAACATAGGTCTAGACAATTAAGTCCTTTCGACCCACCTTCCACTGAAGACATTTTTTGGACAAAGCGACAGGTGGTGAACGGCCCGTTGCCGTCTTTATCTTCAAGCCAACGATATAAATCGCACATGAGTTTTGAAAAAATCCATTGATACGAACGTTAGGGATCGAACTTGAGTCTCTTGACTCTAATTCCGTTCTCCTAACTCGCCTATTGTGACTTTCTGTCTAAATACTTTATAAATCTTAATAAAAAATGGGGCAATAGGAATCGATGTGTTATCTAAATGGCGGTAGTATAATAAAATGTACTCTGTAAAGATAACTCTAATCGTTATTTTATCCCTACTGCCAGCGAGCAAATAATATTGCAATCACTTTGCATGCAAGCCATTAGTCATTTAAGCATTAGTCATTAGAAAATCCTTAGTATGAGGTTGTAGATCTCTCTCTTCCATACTCATACATATTCCATATATACATTCTACAGAGTCGGTAGAACATAACAAATATTCTTAAATATTCTGCTAAGTGTGTATAATCACTACGTTACCATAAAATGAATGCAAATGTAATAAATGTATATGTACGATAAAGGACTGCGATAGTTATTGTCAATATGTCAATGTCAACTCCAAGTCAATTGTAGCAGCGACGTCGATGAGTTAGGCCTCCACGGGCTTTCGTGTCAAACAAGTGGGGGCAGACTGTCTCGTCACGGTTCCTTGAATGAAATTCCCCGAAGGGCTCTTTTCCATAAATATTCCCTCGGTTTTAGAGCTTTGTGGACTGAATCTGGTAAGTGTTGTAAATATGAGTCTTTGAAAGGAAACTATATTTGTTTCATTTCCCGTAGAGACGATCGGTCCGAGGACGATTTCGCGCGATGCAGTTTCTAAATGAATTTTACCACAACTGGTCGTAGCCGCTGGTGACAAGAGGGCTGTTTCTTTTCTCGCTCAACGGTTTAGTCTAGCCATTCAACGTGAAAATGCAGCCAGTGTTCTTGGTGCCATGCCATGCCACGATGAGAAAGGCTCTATGTTTGTAGTAGTTTTTCGTTAATAAGTATTATAAATATTAACATACTTTTGTTTCTTTAAATAAAGTATTTATACCAAGTAAGGATAATTTTAATCTAAATTACATAGCGATGGCAAAAAACATTCATATTTGTATAAAGATAGATAAAAATAGAAGAAAATAGTACATAATAGTTGTTATTGTGTCATTACTGAACATTAGTTGTTAAATGTAAGTCATAGTAAGAAACGCATTCTCGAGGCGTTTTAGCGAAATATATTTAGGAAAATCTTTTAAATGTAATTTAAATAATAACAATACAATTTAACTAAAAAAGGAAGACCGCAAATGAGAGGTAAACAGCATATTGGTAGTTTCATATCAAGGAAAGATTTAAATTTCGAAGATAAACATAGGCAAAGTTATCCATTTTTCTGAATATGTGTGATAGGGCTCTTTAAAGAATCTTATCACAATAATTTTTTAAAAGCTTTATTTCCAGAGACCAAATTATATTTATGTTAACTATGGAAGTGATAAGATATATAAATCGTGCTCTAGTCGGCGGTGATTTAAATGAAATAGATTTTTATTGTTTTAGTTTTAATAATAATGAAACATAGTTTTATTACTAAATTAATAATAAGGTAGAAATTAATTAAGTCGAGAATGAGATATTGGTATAGCTTGTTTTTTTCTAATTATATACTAATATTTACTGATAATATAAATTTAGTTTTAAGATTTAAAAATTGTATTAGAAATTGCTGTGCCCTATCCGGGTTCATGTTAATACTAACATGTTATTTTAATAATATCAAGCTAGGGTAGCCGAAATGCTTGACATCATCGATGTTAGGAAAGAATTTGTGGACGACATATGGCAGAGCCATGGAATGGTTTGTGCAGCGGAAGACGTGTGTGATCTGTGAAAAGAGGTAGTAGTAAAAAGGGTGATGCATGGTGGAATGACGAAGCAAAAGAAGCAGTTAATAAGAAGAAGAAAGCATGGTTAGACTACTTGGCCTCTAGTAATGATAAAGATATGAGAGAGAAGATGAAAGAAGGATATAAGCTCCAGAAATTTCACACGAAAGCATTGATTGAGGAAGTGCGTGAAAGGAGTAGAAAGGAAGCGGACGAAAGGTTGTCGCACAACTTCAAGGAGAACTCCAAACTCTTCTGGAAAGAGGTTGGAAGGACCCGGAGTGGTACGACAGCCATAAGAATGAACAAAGTGCTTTCGAGAACCAATGACGTCCTTGACGAGGGTCAAGAGTACTCGGATACCTAGACGTGCATGTATGAAGAAGATGATGAATCTGAAAGAAGCGAAAGAAGTATGTAGGGATCGTGACACTTGGCGATCTGTTCTCTCTGGCTACCCCGTCAGGGATTGTGCCTGAAGATAAATAAATAAAAAAAAAATGACGTCCTTTCAGAAAAATCGGACGTCATGCAGCGATAGAACGAATTTTATACAGGGATGTATGCGTGTGATGATCTTAGTGAGGGACCCGGGGGTGACGCCGCGACTGGTACGCCAGACTCGGACCTCGATGACACTGAGGTCATCAGTATGAAAGTGATTGAATGTGCGATTCGAAGTTTGAAATGTCGTAAGGTTGCGGGACTAGACAGAGTTACTGCTGAAATGGTCAAGGCTTCGCGTCTGGGACACTTTCATCTGCTGTGCAATTTGTGCTGGCGGACGGGGCTGTCCCGGATGATTGGCGATCCGCGGTCATTGTGCCTTTATATAAAGGTAAAGGTTTACATTATGACTGTGGGTGCTATCGGGCGATCAGTTTGACCAGTTTAGCAAGTAAAGTTTACTCGAAGTTTTTGACACGTAGGATGCAAGAGAAATCGGAAAGATTTCTATAGGAGACACAATGCGGATTTAGACCTGGAAGAGGATGCACGGATCAAATGTTTTCTCTCCGCATGATCACAGAGAAGCTTCTGGCTGCTAACTAGAAGATTTTCTGTGCTTTTATGGATCTTGAGAAAGCATTTGATAAGGTTGTAAGGAAGAATATGTGGGAACTGTTGCCGGGTGTGGATAGTCGATTGCTAAGGGCTGTAGAGTCACTTTACTGTGACTGTGAAAGCCTGTGTGCGGGTAGGGCATGACCTGTCACCCATGTTTAGCGTCCAATCGGGCGTAAAACAGGGTTGTGTTATGTCTTCCTGGCTGTTCATACTGTATCTCGACAGCTGTTTACAGAAGCTGAAAGATAGTTGTTTGGGTGTGAAATTGGGTGACATTTTTTTTTATAGAAAAGGGAGGCAAACGAGCAGGTGGCTCACGTGATGGTAAGTGATTGAATTGGGGGAATGGGGTGTGTGGGCCTCCGGTTACCTGCACTGTCCAGACGAAATGGAGATGTTCGCCAAACCTCCACTTCACGCCGGTATTCTGTGAGGTCGTGGTACTTCCCCGGTCGAGCCGGCCCATTCATGCAACAACAAAAGCTGATGAGTGGCTCTACCACTGTAAAAAATTAAAGTAAATTGTCTGCTATATGCTGATGATGCAGTGCTTATTGCACCATCAGAGGCAAAACTGCAGACATTAGTCACGTGTATGAAAGCAGAATGTGAAATTAAAGGTCTCCGTTTGAATGCTAATAAAACTAAGGTTCTGGTATTTGAAAGGGATGAAGAAAGAACGAAGTGTGAAAGATGGGTAAATCAGGAATGTCTAGAACAGGTGAATGAAATTGTATACTTGGGGAGTGCGTTTAAACGGGATGGAAGATGTGATTTAGATGTGGACAGGCGTGTCGCTGCCGGGAAAAAAGTCAATGGTGCCCTGACTGCGTTAATCAAAAGGCAAGGCGTAGTGAAAAGTGCACGCCTTGCAATACATAACGTAGTGTTGGTACCGACTTTGTTATATGGCAGCGAAACCTGAGTATGCCAGAAGAAGCATAAAAGCAGGTTGAATGCAGTGGAGATGCGATCTCTTCGTAAAACGTGTGGCCTAACCATGGCCGACCGAAAGCGAAACGAAGAGGTTCGCAATATGGCAGGTTTGAAAGATGACCTTGTCACAAAAATTGATAAGTGCGTGCTTCGATGGTTTGGGCACGTTGAGCGAATGAGTGAAGAAAATATATAGCGCGAAAGTTAACATTAAAAGGGGTCGAGGTGGCCCGAGACTAACTTTCAAAGACCATGTGAGCAAATTACTCGAAGAGGGGAGGGTCAAGAGTACTCGGATACCTCGACGTGCATGTATAAAGAAAATGATGAATCTGTAAGAAGCGAAAGAAGTATGTAGGGATCGTGACACTTGGCGATCTGTTCTCTCTGGCTACCTCGTCAGGGATTGTGCGTAAAGATAAGAGATTATTTTAAGAACTTCTGTACACACATCAGAACGCAATAAATTATTGAGTATTGAGATTTCGACATGCACGATCCCTAATCCTTTATAGCTGAACAAGTTGTCTCATCTATGAATGTTATTCTATGAGTAGAAAGCTATCTTAACTTATAATCTGTGGGTTCGAAATCAAAGAATATATAATAGTACCCATAAAATTTCTATCTCTCAATAATAATTAGTCTGTAACAAAGAGTATATAATCACTACATTAGTCTGTAATAATATATAAAAATTTAGTCGTGTTTGTCCATCGTTCATTTCATTGTTTTGTATTATTTTCATAAAATAAAACGTAAGTCCGGGAATGTTTATTGTTATGTTAGTAGTTTAATTTGCTAGAAACATAAATTTTATTAAAAATGTGACAAATATTATGAATACTATGATGAAATGTTATTATAATGTGGGACACCATAATAAAATATTTATGAAAAGGACAAAACTGTCTGTGTGCTAAATGATGGATGATGAGGAAGCTGATTTACGTGAGCAGATATTTCACAATAACGTCCGCGAACAGATCGTAAGTGTTTTTGTTATTGACCTCTTCTAATATCCCATATCTGGAATATTGTTCCATAATTTATTTAGAAATTTATTTCCCAAATTTTGTTGCAGATTTTCCTGCTTTTATTCATATTATTATACTTATTCTCCTTTATGCTGATTGAGAAGTTTCGCCGTCGTGACAGCGAGGATTACTTTACAGCTGATGAAGATGAAGTCAAAGTATACCGTATTAGCTTATGGTTATGCACTTTTGCTCTTGCTGTTTCCCTGGGCTCTGCACTTCTGCTGCCAGTATCAATAGTCAGCAATGAAGTACTAATTTTGTACCCAAATAGTTACTATGTCAAGTGGCTTAATAGCTCTCTCATTCAAGGTTAGTAATGTTTTAAAATTATTGGATTCATTATGTTTAACTATTTTTCTCATATATTGGAAATTGTTCTTCCTGGCTTTTAATTCATTATCCCTGTATGGGAGTCATAAGTGATTTTTCGGGGTCTATATCATGTATTAAGGCTGAGATAATACTTAAAATAATAACAATTGTTAACTATTTTTATATGTTTAAACAATTGCCCCTACTGGAGTAGGTAGAGATCTAGACAAAGAAATCAAGTGGTAATGAAGATTTATATGTAATATTTTTGTTTCAGGGCTTTGGAATCATGTGTTTTTGTTCTCAAACTTGTCATTATTTGTGTTCCTGCCCTTTGCATATTTATTCTCTGAATCATCTGGATTTCCTGGATGTCGGGGACTTCGTGGACGAGTATATGAGACTTTTATAGTACTGGCTTTGCTGGGTGTAGCAATGCTGGGCTTGGCATATGTAATTTCTGCTTGGTTAGAAGGAGATCGGTCTAGTATTGATGCCCTGCTAAGTGAGTATAATCTATTTTAAAATATCTTCACACTGTTCCCAACACACGGGTAGATAAAGGTCTAGACAATTAAGTCATTTCAACCCTCTTTCCACATTAAGTCATTTAAATTTATTATCTATTTTCTTACTGATGTCTTTTTAATAGTGTCTGCTATTGTCTGGAATTCTGCTACAGGAGCCTATGTTTTTATTATTGTTCATTTGTTAAAAAATTACTTATAGCATTTAGTCCCTAATTGGATTCCTTTTTTGGTCATTGAAGGATAATAAGATGAATTCATGCACATGTAACTCTGAAGGTACATAGTTATGTATATTTTTATTAATAATTAGTTAATTGTTAATAAAAATACATACAGTTATCCTACAATAAGTTTTATTATGATAGTTAATTGACTCAGGCGTTACTTTGCGGAAATTCATTGTAAAGTTGTTATTTAAAAATTACTTATAGCATTTAGTCCCTAATTGGATTCCTTTTTGGTCATTGAAGGATAATAAGATGAATTCATGCACATGTAACTCTGAAGGTACATAGTTATGTATATTTTTATTAATAATTAGTTAATTGTTAATAAAAATACATACAGTTATCCTACAATAAGTTTTATTATGATAGTTAATTGACTCAGGCGTTACTTTGCGGAAATTCATTGTAAAGTTGTTATTTAAAAATTACTTATAGCATTTAGTCCCTAATTGGATTCCTTTTTGGTCATTGAAGGATAATAAGATGAATTCATGCACATGTAACTCTGAAGGTACATAGTTATGTATATTTTTATTAATAATTAGTTAATTGTTAATAAAAATACATACAGTTATCCTACAATAAGTTTTATTATGATAGTTAATTGACTCAGGCGTTACTTTGCGGAAATTCATTGTAAAGTTGTTATTTAAAAATTACTTATAGCATTTAGTCCCTAATTGGATTCCTTTTTTGGTCATTGAAGGGTAATAAGATGAATTCATGCACATGTAACTCTGAAGGTACATAGTTATGTATATTTTTATTAATAATTAGTTAATTATTAATAAAAATACATACAGTTATCCTACAATAAGTTTTATTATGTTAACTCATAACAATTTTTAGGACAGTTTTTTTGCTGTACTTTAGATATGATGTTTTTATAGTGTTCTGTTTGTTCACAGATTTATGGACATATCTGCCTTTTTTATATTCCTGTGTGTCATTTGTTGGTGTCTTAATGTTACTTGGTAAGTTGCATTGTTATGTATTTTTCTAAAAAAAATGTTAGTAATAAGCTGTGCAGTATTAGCATATAAATAGATGATTCTTTTCATTTGCATAATAACTATAAAAAATGCTGTACTTGACTGTAAATACCGTAGTTACTCAAGCTTGACAACTTCAGTAATTCTTATTGTTAGAACCAAAATCTTTACAGGACTATTTATTACTATTCCATAAAATTAATAAATTATCTTCACGTAATTCCCCATACTGGGGTAGACAGAGGTGCTTCGACCCACCTTCCACCGAAGATATTTTCGGGACAACGTGACAGGTGGTGAGCCCGTCGCTGTCTTTATGTACAAGCCAACGATGTAATTCTTACATAAGTTTTTTGAAAAACTCATTGGTACGAGCCTGCCACCTGGGGATCGAACTCGGTTCTCTCGACTCGAAATTCCGACCACCCAACAACTCGGCTATCGTGACTTATCTTTGTTTATTTATATATTTAGTACACTAAATGACACGGTCGCGATTTAAAACCGCGCCATCCGCTGTTTCGTGGCGTGCCCTGACTTACGAGCCATCGCGCCATACCTGAAGACTGTTTATAACTTTACAGCAATAAAAACATCAAAATATAATAATATCTATACAAAATAGTCGCTATGGTTAAAATCCCATATGTATCAGATGATTCGTTTCAAACCTCAGCATGGCATAGTTTCTAAAAATCAACAAAAATATACATATTACGAGTATATTTCTTTTGTCATAAAATGTACTTCTTTATTTAAAAATGTTGTGTATATATAATTTGATGAATTGTGATAACTCATCGGCTTTTATCAAATTTCGTAATTTTTATGAAATGTTTAATCTCAATGACAATATCTCTTACGTAATATCATTATTGCTGGTTAATGTGTTTGTTACGAAACTGGATAATCCTTGCCAACAACAATTATCGAAAAATCTTATCCATAGTGGGCACATTGCAATAAAAAAGTAAAATCTGTTAGTTAATGTTAATCAACTAATTTAATAATTATATAATAATATTAATAATTAATTAATTTAATTTAATAATATAAATTAATTTGTTGTGTTAATGTGTAGGACATTCTTGAATGCTAAAATGAGTGAAACACTTCTCATTTTTCAAGTTCTGGGGTAGATTGAAAATTGGGGTTGAGAGACTAGATAATTAAGCCCTTTCGTGAACGATATAATATGCAAATAAGTGAACGGTATAATATGCAAATAAGTGAACGGTATAATATGCAAATAAGTGAACGGTATAATATGCAAATAAGTGAACGGTATAATATGCAAATAAGTGAACGGTATAATATGCAAATAAGTGAACGGTATAATATGCAAATAAGTGAACGGTATAATATGCAAATAAGTGAACGGTATAATATGCAAATAAGTGAACGGTATAATATGCAAATAAGTGAACGGTATAATATGCAAATAAGTGAACGGTATAATAT
Source organism: Sericinus montela (assembly GCA_029286605.1). Classification (NCBI taxonomy): domain Eukaryota; kingdom Metazoa; phylum Arthropoda; class Insecta; order Lepidoptera; family Papilionidae; genus Sericinus; species Sericinus montela. The sequence goes on from JAGSMR010000044.1 coordinate 5,989,036, forward strand.
GCAAATAAGTGAACGGTATAATATGCAAATAAGTGAACGGTATAATATGCAAATAAGTGAACGGTATAATATGCAAATAAGTGAACGGTATAATATGCAAATAAGTGAACGGTATAATATGCAAATAAGTGAACGGTATAATATGCAAATAAGTGAACGGTATAATATGCAAATAAGTGAACGGTATAATATGCAAATAAGTGAACGGTATAATATGCAAATAAGTGAACGGTATAATATGCAAATAAGTGAACGGTATAATATGCAAATAAGTGAACGGTATAATATGCAAATAAGTGAACGGTATAATATGCAAATAAGTGAACGGTATAATATGCAAATAAGTGAACGGTATAATATGCAAATAAGTGAACGGTATAATATGCAAATAAGTGAACGGTATAATATGCAAATAAGTGAACGGTATAATATGCAAATAAGTGAACGGTATAATATGCAAATAAGTGAACGGTATAATATGCAAATAAGTGAACGGTATAATATGCAAATAAGTGAACGGTATAATATGCAAATAAGTGAACGGTATATATTGTATTGTATTTAATAATTTAATACATTGATAAAAGTAAATGTATATACGCGCATAACTTCCATATTGGCATTTTATATATATAAATATCTTCACGCAATTCCCAATACAGGGGTAGACAGAGGTCAAGCCTAGACAATTAAGTCCCTTTAACTCACCTTCCACCGAAGATATTTTCGGGACAACGTGACGGGTGGTGAGCCCGTCGCCGTCTTTATGTCCAAGCCAACGATGAAATTCGTACATTTTTTGAAAAACTCATTGGTACTGCCACCTGGGGATCGAACTCGGTTCTCTCGACTCGAAATTCCGACCACCCAACAACTCGGCTATCGTGACTTATCTTTGTTTATTTATATATTTAGTACACTAAATGACACGGTCGCGATTTAAAACCGCGCCATCCGCTGTTTCGTGGCGTGCCCTGACTTACGAGCCATCGCGCCATACCTGAAGACTGTTTATAACTTTACAGCAATAAAAACATCAAAATATAATAATATCTATACAAAATAGTCGCCATGGTACAACGGAGGTCTATGGTTAAAATCCCATATGTATCAGATGATTCGTTTCAAACCTCAGCATGGCATAGTTTCTAAAATCAACAAAAATATACATATTACGAGTATATTTCTTTTGTCATAAAATGTACTTCTTTATTTAAAAATGTTAGTAATAAGCTGTGCAGTATTAGCATATAAATAGATGATTCTTTTCATTTGCATAATAACTATAAAAAATGCTGTACTTGACTGTAAATACCGTATATATTGTATTGTATTTAATAATTTAATACATTGATAAAAGTAAATGTATATACGCGCATAACTTCCATATTGGCATTTTATATATATAAATATCTTCACGCAATTCCCAATACAGGGGTAGACAGAGGTCAAGCCTAGACAATTAAGTCCCTTTAACTCACCTTCCACCGAAGATATTTTCGGGACAACGTGACGGGTGGTGAGCCCGTCGCCGTCTTTATGTCCAAGCCAACGATGAAATTCGTACATTTTTTGAAAAACTCATTGGTACTGCCACCTGGGGATCGAACTCGGTTCTCTCGACTCGAAATTCCGACCACCCAACAACTCGGCTATCGTGACTTATCTTTGTTTATTTATATATTTAGTACACTAAATGACACGGTCGCGATTTAAAACCGCGCCATCCGCTGTTTCGTGGCGTGCCCTGACTTACGAGCCATCGCGCCATACCTGAAGACTGTTTATAACTTTACAGCAATAAAAACATCAAAATATAATAATATCTATACAAAATAGTCGCCATGGTACAACGGAGGTCTATGGTTAAAATCCCATATGTATCAGATGATTCGTTTCAAACCTCAGCATGGCATAGTTTCTAAAAATCAACAAAAATATACATATTACGAGTATATTTCTTTTGTCATAAAATGTACTTCTTTATTTAAAAATGTTGTGTATATATAATTTGATGAATTGTGATAACTCATCGGCTTTTATCAAATTTCGTAATTTTTATGAAATGTTTAATCTCAATGACAATATCTCTTACGTAATATCATTATTGCTGGTTAATGTGTTTGTTACGAAACTGGATAATCCTTGCCAACAACAATTATCGAAAAATCTTATCCATAGTGGGCACATTGCAATAAAAAAGTAAAATCTGTTAGTTAATGTTAATCAACTAATTTAATAATTATATAATAATATTAATAATTAATTAATTTAATTTAATAATATAAATTAATTTGTTGTGTTAATGTGTAGGACATTCTTGAATGCTAAAATGAGTGAAACACTTCTCATTTTTCAAGTTCTGGGGTAGATTGAAAATTGGGGTTGAGAGACTAGATAATTAAGCCCTTTCGTGAACGATATAATATGCAAATAAGTGAACGGTATAATATGCAAATAAGTGAACGGTATAATATGCAAACACATACACACATATAAATATATATGTATATACTCGTGTATAGACATTCATATTTCTGACACAAATGTTTGCCTCTAGCGGGATTCGAACTCGCAAACCTTAGTTTCTAAGCCACAGCTACCAAAATGCTTGGGGATATGGCAATGGCAACTTCAAAAATGTCGATAATTGATGAAAAAAAATATTTTGTATAAAACCCCTTCCTAGCTAGTGTCTACATAACGAAATGAGTAACAAAGCTAAACTTCAAGTCAATCTGGTGGATACTTTTAGAAATTTATAGAAGCGAAATTACCACGAGACCTCTAAAACTGCTACTACAGTTTTACCTATATATGTATAACTGCAAAAACAGGAAAATAGTAGAAGTATTATTCTTTAAAATTTTGACAATCAATTAATTTTTACCTAACACTGTATAAACATAATTTTTATAACAAAATTATACTTACGGAAACGGTAACAGAAAAAATTAATATAATAAACTTCAGCATCAAAGATCACCTTTGACGGCGATTGAAAAAGTATAGTGTTTGTAAAAATATTTAGCTGTATATTTTTTTTAGTTCATTTATTTATTTATCTTCAGGGACCATGACGAAGTAGTTTTTTGTATAGATTACTAGCAATACTAAATAACATTACTAGTATTTCTGTTAACTTCTTAACATCCAATGAAGCTGGATGGTTAGTATGGAGTTTGATGATGTCAGTAGTCGAATGTCGCCCGAACTTGCAACGCCATGTTTCGCAATCCGCAACCCTAAACCGTTAGACTTTTGTCGCTTAAGCTAGAGATAGCCATTTGACACGATCCTTGAGTAACTCGTTCTATTAAAATTGTCGGTGTACTCTAGGTCTTACATTCTTCGAGCGAATTTCCCTCATCGTCTAAGTTTTTTTCGGCCGACTCCTTTTGTTGTTTAATTTCGTGCTGTATATACTCGTTCGAGTTGCTCTAACCATCGTAACACGCGCTTATTCGCTTAAGTGATAAACTTATTTCTAAACTGCAATTTTTTTATATATTTTATTTTTTTATATTTATATGATAAGTTTCTGCCTGCGCAAGGTCCGCGCAATATCGCAATTTTATACGTTCTGGATGTAAACTATACATGTGCTACGTCAAAATATTGACCTAATTATTGTTCAATGATAGATTAAATGAAACTTGAGAAAAAAACTTGATTGTTATAAATCAAGCAATGTAATTTGTCTATTATTTACTGAAACAAAATATCCTATTAATGTAATAGGATTCAATTAGGATATTCGTAAACTTCAAAAAGATACCTAGGTAATTCGTTTGTTTGTACTAATTTTATGTAAATGGTTATAACATATAACCGATGTTAACAAGTAAATAGGTTTAATTAAAATAAAGTACATTTAAGTTGTAAAAAAGCGTAAATAATTTAAATAATAACATTATTTGATAAATTGAGCAGTAACTCTTCTATTTTACCGCGTGTAAATATTTTTTGTAAATACTGAATATTAATTAATTATCGTCTTCGACATTCGCCTCTTTGTCAAGAAAATAGCTAGTAAGGTCATTATGCTGCGGAAACATTTCGTCTATTTCCCGTCTGCATTCTTCATACTTGTCAAAATCTTCCATTTCTTTGTAAGCTTTGGCTTTATACAACCGCGCTTTGAAGCTCTTCTCGTTGAGCCGAAGTGCCCAATCACAGTCGTTGAAAACCTAAACAAAAATCAAATTAATAAAATAAAATTAAAATTAAAATTAATTGAAAACCTAAAAAAAAATCAGCTTCAACTTTTCGACGGCGATAGGCACACCATCTTTCACACTGTCCCAAATAAGCTTAAGTGAAAAGAGGGTCGAAAAGAATTCTTTGCCTAGACCTCTGCCTGACCCTGTATGAGAAATTGTGTGAAGATAAAACATATTTTCGTTGTTAGTACAAATTATGTACCACAATTTGCATATGGAATTTTGCAATTGCAAAATAAATTGGATTCATAGTAATGTTAAAACAAAGTTCTCCTCAGGCTGTTAAATATTTATTCGATATCGATATCGAGTGAGGTTTCACGTAACCAATTCGCGTCGCGGAGTGTGTCTGAAGATAATTATTCCTGTTTTACGTTGTATTTTTTGCATATTGGCAGTTTTTTTCGTGTAAAACTGGTTGTTTTAAGTCATACTACCAGAAGTCAAGGACATTGACCTTGTTCTATGGGTACGTCTTTACCACAAAAATTTTGAGTTTACTTTTACGTTAGGTATTAGTTAATGCAGGTATTGGGATATCTATGTACGAATCGAAAATAAATATAAAATAATTAAATGCCGTTACAAAAGTCCTCTGCAAAACGTTACATGTACCGTTAACAGTGGCTAAAATTATTATAAAAACCTAACGTGCTGGATACAAAAATTTGGATATATTTGTAGTCTTACCCACTCTTGTTTTGGTGATCGACTCCTTCTTTGCCTGAGACTTGCCAAGTATTGTATATACTAGTACTTGTATACACTATCTTCCTTCTGTTGTCAAACAATAGTGTAACAACGGTTGTTTTCAGATTTTAAAGGTATAAAGAGGTGGAGAGGATTACGGTCTATAAGATGTTACTTATTCTTTTCGTATTACAACGCAACATTCTCCTTTTGAAGATGTTTGTATGAGCCAGTTACCATCAGGTGGCTTTTAGCTAGTTATTGCCTCATTTTAATAAAAGAAAAGGCAACTGCGTATTATAAGTATTTTGGTGATATCGATACTCAAAGATTTTGCTATTTGTCAGTGAAATTTATGTATGGGATAGTCGGTATGGTTTAGGCCATCAATTTGCCGTCAGAGCTTGATCTGTCTTTATTAAAGACTTGAAAGATCTCAGGACGTGAATGTAAACTTGATAAATATTTGTTGACATTATTTTTCTTGTCACCGCGTATTGTGCGATGCCTTCGCGTTTGTATATTGTTAAAAAACTTGTGTTATTTTCCTATTAACTGTCATAGATTTACTTTTGTTTTCGCGTTTATCGCTTTTAAATTATCGTCTAGAACAGGGAATGGAATCTTCTATAAATATATACAATTTTATAAAAGATTAAAATTAAATCTTAAACTGCAACCTCGGACAAGTTCGCAGCTGAAGTTTCAATTTACATTAATAAGTTCAGCACTGGATAGTTTGGAATTCTACAATATTAATAAACCGTACCTTTGAATAAATTATTTAGAGTTAAACCTAAAACTTTCACTTTCTTTTTAAATTCTTTATTATTTTAAAATTCATAAATATAATGAAGGTTTACATATCGTTGTGAATAAATAAGAACAAATTAAAATACGGTACAATAAAATTCTGGGTATGTAAATGTTTTTTCTACCTTTTGGTAATTCGCCAGTTTGATGTTTGTGAGTGCACGGTCGCAGTAGAGCATGGGGTTGTCCTTAACGAAATCTATAGCGCGATTGTAACAAGACAAGGCTTTTTCGTACTCGCCTCGACGAAAGGCCTTGATGGCCTGTGTTTTCAATGTGTCTGCTTTCTCAAGGCGTATCTTGCGATCTTGGGCACGACGTTCGGCATCTTTACTTACTTCAGCCATCCAGGCTTCTTTACTTATTTCTCCCTGGAATTAAAATATCATTTGAAAGCTATAATGGTAAACGGATTGGAGATCGCAGTACCGGACCCCTCAGACGCAGCTGCCCATCACCGTTTGGCTGAAATTTAGTCGATTATTTTTCAAGATGGTTATCCTGTCGTCTGTCGGCAGCCAATGACATTCTGAAGGCCTTAGTTGTATCTTTTGCCACCTACGGGAAGATAGAGGGAGGGGGGGGGGGATATTCTTACGCCGTAACCACACGGCAGTTGTATGATAAGTTATATCAATTACACACATTTATGTCACTTGTAGAATTAAATGTGATAATGAGGAATATCAGAATGTTACAAACGAGGCCTTTTACATAAGTATCAGAATTGCTTGAAATGGATTACACAATTAGTTGATTTCTCATTTAAAGTATCTTGTACCTTTACTAGGCTTGTAGTTGCTTAAGTATTTAGGGCAGCATTCCTTAATTCTGAGCTCGCGTACTCAATTTGAATTTGTGGAATGAAATCTGTTAGTTATGTGCATTCTTTGTGCTTAGTCTCTTAAACTGCAGAATTGCTTATATCAGTTTTCTTTATTTATATAACGCAATAGTTCAGATGACGTATCTTAATTTATTGTAAACTGTCGTGAATTCCGAACGTGTTAATATGTGTGATATGTATGGTAATTTAATGTTTTAAAGTAAGACTATTCACGTCTGAATATTTTACAAAATATTATCCCACACCAAACGTAAATTCTTATCAGATAACATTACGTGTTCTATGTCTGAGCTAAAACCTGGCGCAGTTTCTGGAAACTAGCATGCTCATCAAAATAATACATAATTGTCTAATTCGCCTATTTGGCACTTAATTACTCTAAAATGGTAAATATATTTTTTTAAATACAATAAAATATTGTGTTCAATTGAAATAATATGTTCAGAAAAAAAAAACCAAATAGATTTTCTTTTTGTGTGATATGTAGCAAACAATCGCAAGTCATCTCTTGATTCTAATTGAATGAAGCTATCGAGTCCCAGATATTCGATGGCGTTTAGAATAAAACGGTGCTATAATTTGGCAACGTAACAAATGAAACACGTTTCATCGGTTGTGTTTCGGATATACATACAACTCACGGCCTGTAGATATTCCTTTTGATCCAGCTTGCAAAATATTTTTATATCGTGCGAAAAATAGGATATTAACTAAAGACTATCATAGATGATGCTTATTTTAACAACTTTTTTCGTATGTTTGCGGTATCTACAAGCAAATAAAGATATGTTATGAGCCCAAATTTTTTAGGTATAGCATTATGCATTATTCAATGTATAAGGGTAAACTATGTTTAAATAACGGCTAGTTTTATTGGTCTTTAATATACGGATTTCCATCGAACCTACTTACGGTTCTGTGATTTGTTATAAAAGTATGCTGACCTTAATAAAAATATATCGTCTGTTGTGTAACATACTCACAGTCTCCTTCTTTTCGATACTCTCAAATGCTTTTCGATTTATAATAGTCCTGTCTTCTTTAAGCTTCATTACTACGTTATCATCTGTTAAAACTTTTCCTTCTAGATATTGATCTGCTAGTAACGAAGCTGCATCGGCCTTTTCTTTATCACCACTGGCCAAATCTTTCACTAAGTTCGACACTTCGCCGATTTTTTTCATGAAGTTGTTCCATTCTTCGTTAAGCTCCATTTCCTTTGAATTTTTTAATGCCGTTTTGGATATTGTTTTATTTACATTCATCATTATTGTTACTGATTTATGAAATTACAATCCTTTATAGTTGTGATTAGCAATTCGCATCACTTTGACATTTTATAACTTAAACAGTAACGGTTGTCATGGTAACATACAACGTAATGGTAGTACCACACTTACCGTAACCGATTATAATATAGTAGGAAAAAACTTTTTACGAATTTTATATACAAATTAAATAAATTTTCACTGTTTATTTGCATTCGATTATAATAAATACGTGACATTTTATTTATAACTTGTTGCCATTTCGAAGGCAGTGTCGGATTACCATTGCAGTATCTACTGCATATTTTGAGACATCTGGGAAATTATTTACGACAAGTATTATTGATAGACTTCTCTTGATATAAATCGAATGCCGAAACAGTTAGAAATCAAAGAGTGTAAAGTCAAAGATTTATGGTGGATTCATTAGCACTTCCCAACTGTTGGGGCTAGCTCCTGACACCGGTTATGATGCAATAAAGATACGAATAATAGACAACAGGATATATTTACTTCTATCGTGAACCGAACACCAACTTACACCTGATCTGGTGTGCAAATACATTTGGGATAAAGTCACCTTTCTTTTGTTATCGCTATGTCAATGTTTTGGATTTGAAAAGAAAAATGTACTGCTGTAAAATTAAAGTTTTATAACAGTTGAAAATATTTAATAAATTTTTCGCTCACTTATTGAAAAATTTTCTAACATGTTTAATCAGATTCAAGTAAAGCGAATACATTTGTGTTAAAAGTATTTGTAAATATAAGATTCGTTATGCATCACACTTCTATTCTAACTTTTACTCGGCATTTAGAAATCAATATACATGATCCATGTCAATACGTTGGTTTAGCATTACAAATAATGTCACTGTGCTCGTCTTGCGCCTTCAAAAATACAGTATCTCGGATATCAACGTTTTGGTCAATATTTTGATCAATTATTTATAAAAAATATAGATTTATACACATTGTTGACGGACCGACTTGTGTTTCGTGTTCGAATCTTCCTAGAGGAAACCTTGTAGTCGATTTTACAAACCTTGTAGTTGATTCGATTTTATATATTTATCAAAATATTTACGTTATGACGACGACATGATCACTATCTGACATGACATCGTGTGTCCAAAAAAAAAATAAGCGTCGGTGAAAATTGGGTGGAAAAGGACTAAAATTGCCTGTATTGGGAAATTAATTAATATAAAAAAAATATATTGTTAAAGTTCCATCTGTTAATTTATCTGGTAATTTTAATTGAGTAAAGAAATGTATATATAAAACCGTTACAAAACCGATGTGTTTAAAATATTAAAATCTTATAAAACTAATTAATCTTCAGCATTTACACGTAATTATAACTTCTTGAATGGTAGCCGCCCTTTGAACTTTGTGTCTTAGTGTTATGTTTTCGTATCTGTAATAGGGTCAAGTAGAACTTATCGTTTTAGGGTCTTTTTATTTTTACCCACCGTCCAATAAGAAATAAATGAGAAACTGATTTGAACCGTATTAATCAAATTCTGTCACCCCTTTGTCAGTATTCACCCCTTTGGGCTTCGTGCGCCTTTTTGGCGTTGTTGGCGGAGTACTGGTGAAGCCACAGTTTCTACGAGATCTTAACGAAGAGTACTACGTCTACTCGTTTGAAGAGGAGACCATACGGAGAAGAATCAACACATCTATGGTGACAGGTAAGAAAAATGAAATTTTAATGAGTTTTTTATTGGAATAAGACCAAAACAAGTTAACGGCCCTCATAAACAGTTTTTCCGGACCGATACGACATAGGGACCTTCAAGAAGAGCCTATAACTTTCTCAAAGGTCGCAACGCATCTGCTATGCCTCTGGTATTGCGGGTGTTTATGGGCGGCGGTAATCACTTACCATCACGTGAGCCACCAGCTCGTTTGCTTCCCTTTTCTATAAAAAAAAAAATAGATACTAGTGCAGCCAATGGATACTTGTAATCAACTTCAATCCTCTAAGGACTGAAGTGAAATGCTTTATTGCCTGTAATTACACTGAATCTTCTATAGCCTTCAAAACGTAACACAAAAGTTGTTACATCGCTATATTGTTGCAGAAATGTGTACGGCTAGTTTCTTCCCCCGACTTCGTCCGCGCATAATCGCAATATTCCCGAATGATGTCTTCATACCTAAGAGTGAAATGTTAATCTCCGGAACCTAAATACAGCAAATTAAAATCAGTTTTTTTGGGTCTCGTCCAGAGGAGCCTTTCCTTTTTTGATAAAATTATAAAAACTGTATACTATATAACCATACTTATGTATATTACAGACTTTATTATTAAGTTTTGAAAATATCTAAAATATTACAACTTATTTACGGGTAACAGCTAGTTATTGATATTAACAACATTTAAATCACTAATAGTCTTTTAAAATGAATATACAAATAGTTATATAAGCCTTTTAAAAGTAGGTACAGGTAATGAAACATTGGTGGCAAGAAAACAATCACAATGAACCACGGTATATACATAATCTTGGTAAACGTTGCCAAATGCATTATCATCACTGTATTGGTTGGCAAACAATTTATAGTTCTGTCTGATAAATTTTCGAATAATCAAGTTGTTTAAAATTAGCAGAATACGTTTTATTTATACTTTTCTTTACATCCGTTTTATTTACTGCGATTACAAAGTTCATATTTCATAGTGTTTTACATTTGATTTTTTTTATTAAACAAAATGACTAAATCCGGAAGCAAAAGGTCCAATTAGTATTTTAATATTTATTGGTTTATTAATATATAAATATTGAGGTTAATTATTGTATTTCATTTTTAAAAATCACAAAACTCCTTAACAGTTTCGGCGATCGTGTGTTTCGGAGATAAATTTATATTTACTAAATAACTGTTATACTAATACTGTTATACTAATATGTAATACTAATCCACAAGCAAAGGCGTTATATCTTTTAGAGTAATATATTCACCACATAACTATAGTTGAAGCTTGTATAACCTTGATACCTACATTTGGTTAGTATTCCTACAGTCAATCTGATGCGACCTCGTAACTAACATTACGACCTTTGTACCTACTGTCTACGTAACACATCTCCACTGTTATTATACAGTCTCGTCTGCACAATAGTACAATATCCAAAACGGGTCTCGCAATGATAGTACGCTTATTTATTATGATTGATGTTTGTATGGTAGTCTGTCCCAGTCGTTTGTTAAAAACAAAAACGTAATACAACATTAATGACCTCCGTGGACAAGTAGCGTAGACACCGGTTTTCATAGTGTCGCTAGCTTTGAGGTCCCGGGTTAGGTTCCCGATCGGGTGAATGAAGAAAACGCTTTTTGTACATTTTCCGAGGCCTGGGTATTTGTAGTACCTTCGGTGTTTCCGATTCTGATAGTGGGTTTTCAAAGGCCATCAAGAAGGTGAATCTCATATCACTGTCAGCAGAGAGCAACATTTTATTTATTTACTTATTTATCTTCACGCACAATCCCTGACGGGGTAGCCAGAGAGCAACATGTTATGTCATTTAAGCAAATGTGATTTATTCGTACAATTATTATACTATGAATTGTAGTAAGTAAGATCATAACGGGACAGCCATTTGATTATTTTAAAATTGGATTACTTTTAAATGTATAAAAAAAACAGACTATCGGATAAAATCTCCCATTTATTTGGTATATATTTGGTAAAGTTTGTATGTATAGTTTACAAAGATAATACGATAAATTGTTTTGTTGCGCAGACAGCTGATACACTCTCTATTATTAGCTAGTAATTACAGATTAACTTCGCTTTAATTCTACGGCTGCATCATTTTTGTTTACTGTTACGGCTACGACATGCTTTAAAGTTCGTTGTCCTGTCAGTTGTTTACAACTGTCTGCGTCTGTACTTAGCCTTGACTCCGAGTACACGGGATTGCGCAGTGGGTTGAGACTATGGGATAGCGCTTTTGCTGGAAGGTTCGGCGAATGACCGCGTATACCGCGGAATATCTTATATAAAGTCAGACACCAAAAAAATTTACTAATGGTACTGAATGGCGATAAATCTAAGATAATCCTTTTGGGAGATTTCTATGTCATGCATTGGCCTTTTAGGTATTTGTTGGTACTTATACCTTATGTAACCATTTACAACATCAAGAAACTGAAAACATTGACATCTCAGGTTTTGGCATGTTCCGTTTTCCAATTCGTTTGAGATTTCAATGCATGCAAGTGAGTGTACACATCTAAAATATTTTCTATTCAAGTGTATAACAAAAACATATCACGTGAGTGCATTAGGAAATGGTCCGTAATGAGGTATCGCACTGGCATGCGGGAACAATGGATGTCTATAAACAATCTGATTGTTAATATTTGACATACTCAATCGAGTAGTTGCTACTCGTGCGTTCTATTCACGGACATTTTTAAATGCGCAGAAACGCTGACGGAACAATTTATGCTGTCATACTAATTTAGAAATCATAGACTATGTTATTACTGTTACAGAAGCGCCTTTACTTAATCAGTTAGGATGCTGAATGATGAAAATATCAAGTGCGCTCCTATTATTTATGTCATGGGATTCGGATCCGCTGCGCAATTAGGGAAGAAGGATGTAGAAAGCTTACGAGGAACGGCGTAATTCGACTCATAGATGTTTACGTCTGTTGGCCATCCCATAGCTGTCAAAATTCGCCAACGGTACTTCATTTCTTCAACAGATGCACACAGCTTTATCACAATCTAACCCAAAAAACATAACTGACTTGCTTAGCTGTAAATAAAAAAAATCATCGATGATAAAACAATATCAATCAATCAATCAATTTGCTTTTTAAAAATAAAGTAGGTTATTGTCGGGCATCAGCATCTGCGTACTAGTAACTAATTTCTTTGGTACTTTAATTACTAGTATAGTGTAAATAAATATACCTAGGCGGTTTCTACAGATCAAGTTTCCTAACGCGCCGTAAGTCACATAAGTCTGTCTCGTACATTTGACGCTGTACTATAGTAGGTTACTTGTGCGCATATAGTATAGATTACTGTATACGCCGGCGCCACTATCTCGACTGGTGGTGCATTCTGATTAAATAATGACTATACTTACAATAGATACAGTCCACGATTTTGATCGAGCAAGTCTTTGTACTGTGCCAGAGTGTAAAAACCAATAAGATAAATAAATAAATAAATATAAATATCTTCACGTAATTCCCAATACAGGGGTAGACAGAGGTCAAGTCTAGACAATTAAGTCCCTTTGACCCACCTTCCACCGAATATATTTTCGGGACAACGTGACAGGTGGTGAGCCCGTCGCCGATCGCCGTCGTCGATCTCTATGAAATTATCTTAAGCTGAACTTAAAACTTAAGCAAAATCACGCTTCAGATTTTTCTCAAAAGTGTGTCGTACTTTAAAAGTATCCCATACCTACCTTGATAACTGATGTTATATGGAGTAACTTGGACTACATTTATTTTAGAAAAAAAAAAAGGTTAAGTGTTAATACGTGGGTAAAGTGGCAGGTGGCAGCTATTTAATTAATAAGAATTACTAAATAGGTTATAGCTTTATATGCTAGTCACGATAGCCGAGTGGCTGGGTGACCGGGATTCGGAGTCAAAAGACCCCAGAGTTCGATTCCCAGTTGGCTGGCTCGTACTAATGTATAAATACATATATTTATACATTAGTACGAGCGATTAGGGGTAGACAGAGGTCTAGTCTAGACAATTAAGTCCCTTTGGGTCAAAGAGACTTAATTGTCTAGACCTTCCACCAAAGATATTTTCGGGACAACGTGACAGGTGGTGAGCCCGTCGCCGTCTTTATGTCCAAGCCAACGATATAATTCGTACATAAGTTTTTGAAAAACCCAAAAACCCCTCATACTAATGGGTTTTTCAAAAACTTAAGTACGTATTATATCGTCAGATATTATATATTGGACATTAAGACAGGCTTACCACCTGTCACGTTATCCCAAAAAATGTCTTCGGCGGAAGGAGGGTCGAAAGGACTTAATTATCTAGACCTCTGTCTACCCCTGAAGATATTTTTTTATATGCTCGCTTATTAAATTAACTGCCGCAAGGTGTGGGCTACATATCTCCGGAGCCGATGTATCCGGATCACGGAGATATCTCGGCGCCAGTGGACGCAGACCTATCCACGACGAAAGACGGCCACTTAACAGGGCCGCATTGCAAAGCTACCCCCCTGCTGCGGCTAAGGAATGGAGCCCTCCACGCTGGTCTTAACGAGAGGCTACAGAAGGTTGTGGCTTCGAGGAAGGTAAGATATACATACATATGTTTTTTTTTAACAACAAGCAATTTTTTGTACTTATTTAATGCCTAAAAATAAACCGCTTTAATAGTTAATATTATAAAATACCTAAGTGTTACTTTCGGCGTTGCTGATGAATTTGATAAATAGCCTTCACAATGTAATCATTTATTACATACACAAATGAAATGTAAAGAAAGATAAAGTATAGCCGATTGGCCGGGTGATCAAAATTCCAGACAAGAAACCCGACTTTCCCTAGTTAGACGTATAATCGTACCAATGAGTGTTTTTTTTTTTTTCAAAATATGTGCGATTTATGTCCTTGGCTTGGACAATCAAAAAAAATTTTAATCACTTACCATCACGTGAGCCACCTGCTCGTTTGCCTCCCTTCCCTATAAAAAAATAAACAAAGACGGCGACAGGCTAAAAACTTGTCACTTTGTGTAAAAAATAAGGTCTGGTGAAATGTGGGTCGAAAGGACTAAATTGTCTAGACTTTTGGCTATTTTTGCAGTTCCTGCTATATTTTTAGAGGAATAAATCAAATATTAACTTTAAAAAATAATATAAAATAAAAACATACAATTATGTTTATATTAGTAATATTTTAAAAAATTAAAAGAATTAATGTTTAGTTATCATTTCTCTCTAACGACGAGGAAATAATTTTTCTCCAAAATTATCCCTGATTAAGTTACATTATTTTAAAAATTAATTGTATCAGAAAAGTATGAATTACAAATGATTTTGCTGAGAAAAGAAAATATTACTTCATAAATCAAACTCTAGCCAGTCTGGATTTAATTGATGTACTCTGGTTAAAACATAAAAATAAATAAATTCCAAGGAAAGCTATAAACAAAAATGTGATCTTCAGAATTTCTATTATAATATTTTTTTATGTTATGATAAATAATAATTTATATAAAAACACGATATATTTAAAATTAATATATTAATTTGTGAACAAATAACTAGTTAAATAAATCCAAATTTACTCCCACGCATTCCACTAATTATAAATAAATGAATAGTAGAACCAATGAAAGTAAATTTGGATTTATTTAATGATGAAGTTCCACCAAAAGACTAAATCGTGAGTATAGAAATAATTAGTTACCTAATTTTTTTAGCTTTGGTCTAATAAAATTGTTTTTATCTTAACCATTCTAAATCTATATTATGCTTTTTTGGGTATGCTTAATAGTTATTCTATTTTTGTTTAAAAACAAAAGGCGAACGCTTTTGAAATAGAAACAGACTCTTCTGAATGAAAATCTGGAGTCAGTTATGTTTTCCACTTTTTTTGGAGATACCAAAGGATGAAGGGGTAAGGAAAGCAGGAGAGATGAGATCTCCAGGTATTTCACTCGCAAGTCAAAAATAGAAACACCAACTTCATATTGGTATTCTGTCAAAGTGAACTATTCATGCAGCCGAATTCACCACTTCAAAAGTAGATTTAGATGTTTGAATTAGCCGTGTAAATTAGCCGTCAAAGCCCAGTCAGGCTGCATCATGTGGTGGACTTAAACGCCGTTATCTAGAAAATATTAATTTTTATTTCGAAATCCGCAGGAAGTGGAGAACCAGCGTAAGACGTCGCCCTTGCAGCGCAACGTGGTGTATCCGCTGGCGATGCTGTTATTGCTTGCGCTAACCACCATTACCGTGCTTATGGTGTTGCAGAACACTCTCGAACTGCTTATTGGCATCAAGGCACTGCCGCTTAGCACGCGGGTAATGGTTTTTATTTTGGCTTCATTTAAATTACACAAGCTGCTTAAGCACATGATCCGATCAGCCACACTCGCTCTTTACAAATTCGACTTACACAAAGTTGCTCTGCTTACAGCAATTCACACTCGGAATAGCATCGCTATCTAAGTTGGGCTGGGCGGGAGCGACTCTGGAGGCGTTCCTGATACTGTACCTGCACGCTGCGTCGCTGACGGGACTATGCGCGCCCATGCGCGCGCTGCGCTTGTTGCCACGTGCGCAGCGCACGCCGCTCGCGCGCATCATCGCGCTGTGCGCGCTGCTGCTCGCGCACTCCACCGCGCAGCCGCTGCTCGTCAAGATCCTCGGTGAGTGACGCATGCCGCACGCGCGCACAATCGCTTTTTAGGAGTTTTTAGGAGATTTGGATTTGAGAGACCTCCGTGGATGAGTGGCGTAAACGGAGAAAGCGGCGTCCAATTCCCATACCACAAGTGCTTTAGCATCTTACATTGGGATCGGAGCAATGTATGTGATGTTGTCCCTATCTATATATGTATTTATTTATTTATTTTTCAGTTTTTAGGAGAACTTAGCCTTAGAAAAGTCACGATAGCCGAGTGGTTGGGTGGTGGGAATTGCGTGAAGATTTTTATTTATTTTTTTATTTGTCTTCTGTAACTTGAGCCATATAATGTTTTATAGGTTACTTATTATCCTACATATTTATAGCTAATTATAATTATATAATTACATTTATGCAACTCCCAACTTCTTGTGTCATGATAACGTAACATACCATGATTGCAGACAAGCTACTCATCTTGATAAAAATATAATAGGCCTATGTCATTATTGCTATCATGTCTATTGAAATAAAACGATTTTCGGATTTTATCGCGATTTTAATTAGTTTTTACAAACTATTTTTATTTCCCGACGTTTCGGCTGCTTTACAGCAACCGTGGTCACGGGGGGACAAGAAATCGTTATCATGTCTATTGATTAGAGTGCTAGCACGGAAAATAAACGCATTTTGTCTGTATATTGTATGGATCTCTGTCGGAGGAATGAGTCCTCAAGGAAAAGTTAAACTGGAAGGTAGTTTACGCGAGTAAGATATAATAAAACATTTGGCGACACCTAAATCAAGTCTGTTCTCGTTGCAGTAGTCTGAGAATCTGATCATATCCTCTTGAAGAAGAAGTGCATATACATTATTTTTAACAACCCTAAAATGTTCATGTCATCTGCAAAAACAAGACACTCTGAATTAAGAAAACAGTTTTCGATGTCATTTATGTACAAAATAAACAATAAAGGTCCTAGAGGGGTACCTTGGGGAACTCCAGATGGAATAGTGCTCCAAGAAGACATATATCCATTGAGAACTACTGCATGGGCACAATTTTTAACATATGATGAAAACGGGTGGAAAAGGTTTCCTCTAATTCCATTTATGCTAATCTTTTTAAGTAGTAATGAGTGTTTAATTCTGTTAAAAGCCTTGCTATAATCTGTATAAATATCATCTATAAGTTCCGCGATTAATGTGATGGCGAACTGCATCCATGATGGAATGATAAAGAAGTGCAACATAATACCTCACTTCTTCTTCTTCTTTACAGCCTATCATGGCTATGTTCTGCTGTGGATGTCTTCATTACGGATTCTATCACACAGAGAAATACCGAGTATAACCCTTTCCATAGCACGCTGTGCAACTTTGAGCTTCCTCATACGGCCTGCAGGGAAAGATCACGTCTCAGATCCACATGTCATCACTGTATCTCACTAATATCTAACTAGTATCTGTTTATTCCAGGTATAACTAATTTCGATTTGCTCGGCGAGTTCGGTCGTATCGAATGGCTGGGCAACTTCAAGCTCGTATTGCTCTACAACGCGATCTTCGCAGCCACGGTGACTTTGTGCCTCGTTAGCAAGTTCACTGCCAGCGTGCGCCGGGAGCTCTACAACAGGTTGGTGGAAAATGTCAACACGGTCGCACACTGCGTCTCTTTCCTCAATAACTGACACGCGCCTCGCTTCAGTATGAGCGCTCAGATCGAACTGCCGTGATATTTTGATTTGTGTTCGGAACATTTTGAATAAGTGTTGCAAGTTGTATGTGCTGCTGTGGCAAGTCGAGGTATTTATAGCTTGGTATAAATAACACGTCGCTATAAGAAGTTTAAAAGATTATTCTAAGTTATTATCCGATAGTGGTTAATGTATTTGAATTTGATTTGAATGAAATGATTTTAATTTTATACATAAAAAATATTTGAAAATGTTTCAAATATTTTTTCAATTTATAATAAAATAATAGATAATGTATTGGCAAAATTTTATTTTATTTATTTATGGAAAACCAATAGGTTATTTATTACATAATTAAAATGAAATTAATGAAGTATGTATTAATTTTTACCGACAGCGACAATACAATCATAGCACATTGGTTCAATTCTGATGTACATAACAATGTAATAGTAATAAAATTCTCAAATAATTGTATTTGGTATTAATTTCGAAAAATATAATAGTGCTTATGTATCACAATTAAATATATATATAAGTATTTATACTATTATGGAGCTGGCTCAACATATAAAATATTTAATTTTCAAGCAAAAGTATAGTGAATACATTACTTTGTATCATTCAGTATTCGATCCGATAAAACTAGATTGAAAATACCATTTTGTTTAAAATATTTCTTTTGCCTTTATTAACAATAGATAGTTTGTTGTTCATTCCATTCTAATATTATTATCTTATCATTTTAATCTCTTAGGTTCTTGAGGAAAGATACGACGGATCTAAACATCAAATTATTATTATATTTTAACCAATGAGACTGAATTTGTTAACTAGTTACGATTGAATTGTAAGGTCGGGAGATTATTTATTTTAATTGACTGCTTTATTTAAAAATGAATTATTTTAATTTATGATTGTAATTAGTTTATAAATTAAAAATTGCCATGAATCATATGCTTAAGTGTGCCACATGGTTTTTAAAGTTAACTAAGTTGTCATGCTAAGGCAGTTAATATAATTTTATTTCTGAAAAAGACAAATGAAGACTGTTTTATTGTCAACTTTTATTGTTTATTCTATTTTGCTCAATGTGTAAGAACCTGCAACAAAAATAGATTATAACTTTTTTTAACTTGGGACATGCATTGTGAGGCTATGATATTATTGTAATTTTCTAGTCTTATGTATCTCTACAGTTGTTGCAGGTTATTGTTTGTTCATCTTTTAACAAGCATAATGCCTGGCGAATATAATTCGTGAAAATCATCTGCTGTCACCGCTAATGCGTAAGATCACATCTAATTTCATGCTTAGTCATTATTGTGTGTGAGTTAACGTCATTTATCTAACTAATAGTTTTGATACACAACCACAGATTGATTGATACCAATCTGTCAAACGCTGATAGCCATATAAAAAGATTATAAGAAAGTTTGCCGACTATAATTAAAATACTTAACATCGTTAAATAAAATACTTTTGCCTATGTTAAGTATAGTAATTACAGATGAAATAATTTTGTAAGTTACGTACGGACTTTTTTAACGAATTAAATTTTGCTATAGCAGAGAGTATAATATGAACTCTTTGAAGATTATAACATAGACCTTGTAAAGAAATAGTCTAGAAGAAGATACTATCGAAAAAATAGTCTAAAATATTCTAGAATTTAAAAACTGTAATTCTGATGCTACTTTATTATCACTGCCAATTACAGTAAAATAAAGTCGAATCTATGTTACAATCCCTTTTTGGTTGTGATCTTTAAAATCTAAATAAATGGGAAGAGAAATAAATCTGATTTGCGTTACCTTTAGCAGTACTGAAATTGGAGAATTATAAAGTGACTAGTATAATCATAGCTTCGAATCGTTGAGAATAAGGGGACAGTAGTGAAGTGAAGTTTGCGCAAATTAGACGACCAAGCCATATTCCTCGGTTCCTATACTTACTCGCTGGTAAGCCGACGAGCGAACAAATCACAGAGAAATTTAAATAACCGGAAACCAATTGTGTTACGTTCTATGCGCTACTTTCCCCTCTCTCTTCTAAGAGTATCTCTTCTTAAATATGTATTTCTGTGTAAATACTTGTGCATATGATGTTCGCGATGAACACAAAGTAACTACACTATTACGATTACAAGATTACAAGCAACTATATACAAATGTTTAAATGAACGCATTCAAGCATTTATAGATTTAAAACATAACCAGATATCACAATCATACCACCTTAATAATTATTACTGTACTGATACTATTTTTAATAGTAAGTTAATTCTGTTGGTGTCACTAATTATTAGGATTTAAAGTGAAATCCACAAATGTATAAGAATAAAAAGTAAAAGTTTATTTCATAAAAATAATTCAAAGAATCTGTTACAAAATATCGACAGAACTTGCATTTGTGATAAAATAACGGTATAATTGCAAACTTTTAAGTGAACGTCCTTGGTGCTAATAATAAATGATCACAATCAGCAATGAACCGATTATTTCTAGTAAGGTACTTAGTGTAGCTGAATGTTAGGGAGTTGTTCATGTAAGCACTGTGTGAATCTTTTATTTTTGCGTTAATGTATCATATTGTGTGATTTTTTTTTACATTTTGTATTATTATGTACCAAAAGTTGAGATTGCATTTGAAAATAATATATGTAATAACTATTGTCGCTCCTTTTATTTCACCTTTAAATTTACATTTACAATTATGACAAAAGACACAACTTCTATATTCCAAGATTAATTTTGTTTCTGGTTGCGAATTTTTAACCCTTTTTTAAACAATATTAGTTATACAAATAGGTAGAGTTTGATTATGTTTACTTGAGCCAGCATAATGCTAACTCAAGTAAACATAATGGTAATCAAATTCTACCTGTTTGTATGACTGATCTAAAACAAACAAAATCTAACATTTTCCGCGTACAATTGTAAATTCCCGTAATGGTACGCATCGCAAGGATGCTACAATACATTATCAATTTCATAAAACAAAAATCGGAATAATATTATTCTGAATATTCTTATATTGTGTGAAATGTGATAATTTTCAAGACACGATCGCTATGATGTATCAAGATGCGTTCAATACGCTAGGGAGATGCATGTGTTGTCTAGATTAAAAATGCCTACATATAAAGTTGTTTTTTTTTTTAAAGAACTATGGTAGCGTTTTCTAAACCGAGCATCCTGACCATACCATAATAGTTGTTAATAGCAATCTGAAATGCATAATTGATACCGTTTTTGGCGGTGAATAAGTACATGATAAGAAAACCTCTACTAGGGTAGTACCCTAGTAGAGGGTCCGTCGTCTAGGGAATAAGAATAGTAATATATATCAAACATGTATAGAACGGAAAGTTTTAACAAGTTTTTGCCCCGAACTTACAGACTGCTGCTTTCAACTTTAAAAACCTATTTAAAAACGATATGTTGACATAACTAGACATCTCGCATCTTAGAAACATTTTCTCTTCATTAGTCTACCTAATTTTGATCTAGTATTTTAGTTATACCGCCATCAATCGGTCGCCATTACGGTAATCATGGTTTTTCTCTTCAACCACATCAAACGGTAGAGATGGAGATATTATGTTTCCGATACGCGGGTGACATATTCAATAAATTACTATTTGTATAACCCTTTTGTCTAATCCAATAAAAAAGAATTCATTCAGTGAAGTGAATAAATGTGACGTTTTACTATCTATTGCATGCGGAATTGTGCAAAGTAATCTTTTCTAACATTCGTCATTTCTTCCAAGTAAAAAAATTGCAAAATCCATCTGTTTCATTGTATCACAAGTTATTAACAAATCAATTTCCCTGTGTAAATAATAAATCTTTTTACTGCTTGCTTAATCTAGTTGCTTCCTTACATTGCTTTAAATACAATTCGAGACTTGACATTTTTCTATTACATTCAGTCTCGTTCGGTTGAATAAAATTGTGCTTAACACGATTACTTTATAGTTCTTTCTCTTTTAGATTTAAATGGGTTGCTGACATATTTACATATCCGGAGGATATATCAGTTTCCTGCACACCTTCTGTCAATTCTCGATTATCCATCGAATGAACTAGAATAGATAGAGATGATCCGATGCCGGTTGATGAAGAACATGCCAAAGCTGAATAGGTTTTAATAAATATGGACAACCCTCAATATTGTTACATGTGAAATAATTATTTGAAAACTTAAATGTTATAGAAAATGGAACTTTATTCTTATTATGCATTTTGTAATACTGTACCTCAACATGATAAATGTGAAACAAGACGTGGCGATATATTTTACTTCAAAATTCAATTAATTAAATAGTAATAAAATTCAGTGCGCTATCATTGTTCCAAGACATTTCGCATTGAAACCAATTGACAGTAAATCACTGGATATAGGTTTCAAATCGTCGCCAACTCAATACCAAGAGGAGGCGAGCTGAACGCCTCCATGTGTACTCGCCATTAGCATTCTCTCTCTAGGTGTCACGACGAGACCGTTAGCTCCCATTACGATTCTAATTCACAAACTAAATTTGGATCTTAAAGCTGACATTGGCATTAGTTTTTATTTGGGTGATTAACAAAAGGTAGGTATTTCTACCTACCTGCCGTTCTAGTATGGCGTACTACATCATAGTTCCTTTTAAGCTTTATTGAAATTTGAGTATTTTGTTCAATAACTTTCGAAAAAAAATTTATATCTGAGTATACTAAGACTAACATATACAATAATTTTAAATTTTAATTTTTGGACTGTGATTATTTAATTATTACTTTGTTTAATTTTTTTTTAATAAATAGGTACTTTTTAATTATTTTTATAAGTAAAAATTGCTATGAATAAATGATTTAAAAAGCCTGTGATTTTCTATTTCTTTACTGTTATCAATGCCTCATATGGTAGCTGCACCCTAATAAGGTTAGCCCTTTTTATTAATAGGTGGCAATGGTGAAAAATATGCCATTCCAATAAACCTGTTAATAGATAGGCTTTGAACATTTACCGGGACTTTGTTGTAGAAGCGTATACACCACCCTATGAATGAGTTACTTTTTTTTTTTTAATGGAAAAGGGAGGCAAACGAGCAGGTGGCTCACGAGATGGTAAGTGATTACCGCCGCCCATGAACACCCGCAATACCAGAGGCTTAGCAGATGCGTTGCCTCCCTTAGAGTGCCCCCTCCCCCATAATTGGGGGAGGAGGGTGTGTGGGCCACCGGTTACCTGCACTCACCAGACGAAACGCAGAAGTTTGTTAGACTTCCACTTTACGCTGGTATTCTGTGAGGTCGTGGTACTTCCCCAGTCGAGCCAGCCCATTCATGCAACAACAAAAGTTGATGTGTGGCTCTACCACTGTTAAAAACTTACTCTATGGAAACTATATTTGCTCTGTGGAGTCTAGTAACCAGTATTATAAGCTTGTGTTTGTTCCTAGTATTTACATTATGCACATCTGAAGTCTTGCTAAAAGTATTAATGTTTTTATGAATACACACTGATTGAAATTTTTGAAAAGATTTGAAAGTTATTAATACTGTTCTGGGATATAAATCAAACCACATGATAGTTTATTGGGCTATGTGCTTTTTTTAAGAGTATGATAAACAGATAACACATAATGATTAGTGGCTACTGCATCTCATGAATACCTGCAAACAATTTTAAATGGATGAAGTGCCTGTTATTAGTCTGTATTCCCTATAAACTAGAACATAGAGTTGGTACACTGCTATCTGATGGCAGAAATGGATAAGAGTTTAGTACTGACTGAGATACTTCCTAGCTAGAGAAGTAACCTACCACAAACAATTAAAACTTTCAACAAAGTTATTATTTATAAGCAATGGAGTGGAAGGCATAAACTTCCTTGAGACTACATTTCTTGTCATTTAGTAGTACTAGCATAAGAACAGGTGATGACTTGACTTAAGTGATGAATTTTGAAAGCCATGTTTTATATTGGTCTGGAGTTGCCTTGGAAAAAAAATTTTGATTCACATGTGAGAACGATTTGTGACAATAAATAAAAAATATTCTTTAGTCTTTATTTGCTTTATTGTCATCTTCATCATTAGGTGTGATTGTTAAATAATGTTTCCCATGTCGTCTTCCTTCTGCTTTAATAATAAGTTGTCGGGCATTACTTCGGATTGAGTCCAAACTTTGATTGCTACTAAGACCTAATATAAAGCCTAAATTAACAACATCATGAATACCTCTCGTAAATACATAATTGTCTGCCCCACTAGTTATTATAATATTTTTAGATTTTCCTACTGCATGGTAAGTATGTGCCACACTTATTATATTCTTTCTTGAAGTAGAATCCTTAATTGCTGGCGAATACATTAGTTCAAAAAATATACCTCTTTCAACTGCTTGTCTATATAATTTACGACTGACTTTAAATGGGATTTTGTTCCCTGGTTCAAAAGTTATAATATCAATATCCAGAGTGCCACATGCATATTGAAATGCTTGTAATGTTTTAGGGACAACAGCTATTATATCATATTTCTTTATATTGTCAGATTGATTAAACTTATGAGAAATGCTTGATTCTGAAAATTCTATTGTTACTCTTTGAAGAATATTTATATCAATGTTATCTATGCAGTCTCTTGGAATTAAAACAGGATCCGGTATAAAATCTTTCTTTTCTTTTACTTCTCCTTTTCGTTTTTTCTTTTTAGGTTCTTCGTTAGCTTCTTCCACATATGTGTTTATAGCAACGGTGTTATATCCTATTTTATTCATCAATTTAATCTTAGTAACATCACAGTTTTTATTAAGTGATAAATCACAGAAACCCCAATTTTTTTGCGACATAATAAATGACACGTTTTGGGTTTGAAAGTGGTTTCGCGCGTAAAATATTAAATATACTAGATATAATTTTCCAATTTCTGTTCACTTCATTTTATCGTACATGAAGAAAAAACTTGTATAGAAAGAAATTATTACAGATTTACGTTTTCTTACACCGGACCACGTCCAGACAAAACTTATAAAACGTAATTACAGCTCCAGCTCCAGCATAAGAATATTAACCGAATAAACCCCTTGAGTAATTAGACGTAGGTTATGTTGTATTATTAACATTTTTGACATTGACAGCAAATGATAGAAATAGATTATACACTTTTAGCCACAGAGTGCTCAGATTACGTCAAATTATAACTGGCGGACCAAGAGATTTGTGGGCAAGTGATAATGTTATTTATAATTTTTTATTTATCTGCTTTATTATCTTTAACGTTGCTCATAGATTTTATAATTCATATTACTATTTTAGACACGAATATTATATTACCACAATTTAGTAGTTATTAATTTGTCCCACTTATCCTTGGCACCATATGACAATTCTCCTGCACCGTCTGATCTTCGAAGACTGGATCCAGTTTCATAGAAACGCTGGAATAATCGCCGAGCTGTGGAAGGAGCGACACCAATAATTCTCGGTGTATTTCGCTGATTATGCCCATCTTCATGCATTGTCAGGATGCTATTACATTCTTAAGCACAGGATGATTTCAGAATAATTAAATTTATAAGCCACCATATTCATAACTTTTTATTTGATACGTTTGACCACTTCTTGCAACTTTGTTAGGGCTCCGGAACAAAATATATTTGTTTTAAGAATCACGATCGCCGAGTTGAGATTGGGTGATCCGAATTCGATTTCGACCAACGCATATGCATATGCATATATATATATATATATATATATATATATATATATATATATATATATATATATATATATATATATATATATATATATATATATATATATATATATATATATATATATATATATATATATATATATATAGTCAGGTCATAAATTCTGTCACATGTTTAATATAAAATAATTTAATCAAGTTTATTCATTATGTAACCATTTATATACCAAAATGAACTTAACAAAACATAATCTATGTTATGACACTAAAGTTTATTCAAAATGACCTCCGTGATTTTGAATACAGGCCTTTAATCTGCGCGTCCATCCTTGATTAAGGCAGCCGCCGCTGCCTTAATCAAGGATGTCTTGAGTGGCTCCAAATTGGGATGAGGCTTTGAGCACGCCTTTTCCTCCAAGGGTTGCCATGTCTTGTAATCTAACGGATTCTAATCTGGACTGGAGGAGGGCCAGTCTTCGTGTCGGATGAAGTCGATTTCACGCGCCGCCAGCCAATCTTGGCTGGTGCCCAATCTTGTTGGAATACCCAGTGCCTGTTATTGAACATGGTATGAAAAACAGGTTCCACAAGGTTCGTCAGGACTGTATTTTGATACACAACTGCATTAGTTTTTACACCTTTCTCACAAAAATGTACCTATGTTAAGCCCCAATAAGAAACTCCCAACCATACCATGGCGAGGATGGAAAATGACCTCGTTGGACACGCGGAATACGGTTGCTCGCTTCTTCGCTACTGTGTGGGTACACCTTATCATTTTGTTTGTTGGAGCTCTCTTCTACGGTAAAAAGTTTTTCATCCGAAAAAAGAATTTCCCGATATTTATTTCCCGCGTACCGCTTCAACAAAGCGCGGCAACTCTTCAATCTCAGGTCCATTAGACGAGCATTCAAATGATGTCCTGTTTTTCTTCGATATGCCTGAAGCCCTAAGTCTTTGTTTAACATACTTTTCACCGTGGTTCTGCTTAACCCCATCTGAAGGGCCAACAGTTTCTGCTTACGTGTGTGATTTCTTTGAATTCACGCCTTCACAGCTTTTATCACTGCTGGAGTCCTAACAGACCGAGGGCGACCACTTCTTGTCCTGTCATCTACACTAGAGTCTTTATTGTATCGTTTGATGGTACGATAAACTAATCTTTTGGTTATATTAAAATTTTTCAGTATGTCAAAAATTAGAATTGGCGCATAACCGCGAAGATGCAACGTAATAACGGCAACACGGTCTTCTTTAAGCGTCCACTCCATATTTAAAAAGGAGTAAAATTCTGAAAAGTATACAGTTTTATTTTCATGAACAATTCGAAATTCGAATTCAATAAACTTTTTTGGGGCCAGCATTCTAAAAGAAAAGTTTTTACTGTGTGACAATACTTATTACCTGATGTGTATATTGTTTCTGGGTTAACGAGCAAAGGTTTGCGATCGCGCCTATTTTTCGAAATCATATCCTTAAAAACGGATTGAAGCGGCCACTAAGAATAGTACGAAAGCACCATCGACAGCATCAATTTTTAGAGCCTTGAGTTTAGTATATGTATCCACTGCTACCTACAGACCAATGCATTAGTGCCGGCTTGTAATGCGGTTAAGACTATTATAAAAGTAATTAAGGCAGCGGTGTGTGTGTGTGTGTGTGTGTGTGTGTTAGGCCCCGACGCTATGAGTGTAGTATAGAGCGCGCCGCGTAATAGTGGCAACTGTGCGCCGGCACATACCTATAACTGTTCGGGGACCTTTTGCTTGCCCGTGAATCTTTTGTGAGAGCAGGGAAATGGAAAGAGGGTAAGGTATTGAGTAAAACTGATCCTGTATTCGTACAGTGTACAAAGTCAAGGTTAGAAAAGTTAAAGCACGGTAAGGCGCTCATAAGTGTCAAAAGAGAAACTGAAGTTATCTAGAAATGTATATCATGGATGATGGTGAAGGTTTAGAGATGTCTGTTGGGGGTAGCTTTGGTAACCAAGCAGTTGGAAACCATGGAGTCCTCTAAATGCACTTTTCTCATTAGCATTTACATTGTTGCATTTTTTCTTTTTTAAAGGTGGTTACAGGATATGAGGTACCTTATTCATATTTGTATGGTAATTAGAATGTGTTATTTTGTCCTTAGTCATATTCAATGTATTAAAAATGTATTCTCAACTCTTTGCTTATAATATTAACCTCGGTGATTAATATAATGACTATATACTCTTTGGTATGAATAAGACGAAAAGATAATAAATACTATAACGTAGTGATAATATTCTCTTTGGTTCATATTTAAATAACGGAATTAACATGGGCGTACAAATAATTATCGCTGGACAATCTCAGTGTGAGTCATTTGTAAAAACATGTCTTATTGCCGACTATTTGTCGCAAAATTTACCACAATTTACTTATAAAAGGATTGAAAAACCGGTAGCTGAATGGAAGGCAAGTTAAAATAAATATTTTATTATTGAATATGTCATCACTCATAATATCTGATGGGGTGACTGATCTCTATCACTTGGTAATCTGATTTCTCTGAAGTTCAGATTAACAAGTGTCATGATCCTTACATGCCTCTTTCGCTTCTTTCAAATTTGTCATTAAATAAATAATAAAATATATACAATGAATCATTGACGTTTGTATTCTTTTTATCAGAACTGGCTATTTAAAATCAATCTGAAATATAAATGGCACCATAGCGGTTCACCATTGATATGGAAAGAGCTACTTGTTGATGGAAGTAAGCCATATTATATTGGTGGTGATTCAGAATTTTTAGATTATTGTTACTCTTATTATCAATATGAATCATTTGTAACTACAGAAAGATTCAAAGATTTAATAGATGGCTTTGCTCAGTATAAAAAGAAACTTATGATTGATACAAAATCTACAAAAGATATTCACCATACTAAATTCTTTGAAAAAGAGCCTTCGAAGTCTAATTATACCATTTGTATTTCCGGGGCTAGTCACCCACTGACAATGTACGTAATATCTGGACTGTTAGATACAGTAATTGGCAAAAAAATTATATCAAAAATTTATATTTACGATGATAATGATTCTGCGCAAAACTTTTTGGAATTTGTAGAAAATGAGTGTAGCTACGTTTACACAAACAGTACTGGAAAAATAGTTAAACATATAGTAAAAATTGGTATTGCTCTGACGAGTTGCGACCTTTTAATTATAATGGATCACGTGCCATTTAGGTAAATTGTGCTTAATTTTTATGTGCTGTAGTTTGTTTCGATGAGATTTATCGATTACGTATTAATATGTTCACTTGTCTCTTCATTGCAATAACGTTGAAAGACACCCGATTTCAGCTCAAAATTTACTTTAAAATCGTATTCTAACTGTAATAAAAGCGTTACGTATGTTAGTTTTTTTACTATCTATGGAATGTAGCTATCGTCGGAACTACTAAACCCAAATTATATTTTGGCAACGCTGATGTGACGTAATAGATGACCTGTTGACCAGAGGACCAGCAGTAATAGTTGTAACTCTATTCTTTATTTACTGCGGGTACTCGGCAACGGAGTTACTGGATCTGTTTTGTTCTGGGTTTCGTCAAAATACAAAACAATGATGACGTCCGTGGATGACTTTCATGTACACCACTTATAAAGGTCAGTTTTGAAACCCCTGGTTCGATTTCTGGGCGAGTCAATGAAGAACACCACTTTTTCTACATTTGCATAACAAACACGATGACCGGAGTTTCGATTTGTGGTGCCTTCGCTTCTTGATTCCATGACAAGTGCCTTGGCTATTTACTTTGGGATCAAAGCAATTTATATGATGTTGTCCCTGACTATATATATATATATATATATATATATATATATATATATATATATATATATATATATATATATATATATATATATATATATATATATATATATATATATATATATATATATATATATATATATATATATATATATATATATATATATATATATATATATATAAATGAACTTGTAAACAAACGTAAACCATCATTGTACATCAACTGTACACGTGTTGAACGATGTTGCTTATTAAACTTTTAAAAATCTTAATTATCTATGTTAAAACACCATGTATAATTATGTACTATCTGAGTTTGTTACTAACGGGACCAATGTATGGAGCTAAAGGTAGAATCGATATTATTTTGGAGGGTGTAAGTAGCAATAGAAAAAAATTTGCCAATTTAATAGATAAAGAATGAGATTAATAGAAATTATATCGTCTTTTCTTTCAGCGCTGATTTATCAATTGGTGGCTGGCTCTTCCAAAATGCCGAGATTATGAAAAATCTTGCATTTATGATAAACGCTTCTGCTTCGCGTAGTATGTATATTGCGTTGCCTAACCTTGGGCCTGCTTGTTATAATGCTACGATGTTGACAAAATTTTTAACAAATATTAACAAAAAAAACATTGTCGTAATAACCTCCGATTTAGGTTTGAATGTTGCTCCAATATTAGCCGACGTTGCTGGAGTTCCTGTAAAAACATGTTTTGTCCTCCTGTATGGGGATTTGTTGGAATTAATCATCTCGTGGACATCAGAAACACAATTCACAAATATAATGTATTTGAACCATTTAATAGATTTACAAAAGTTAATAAGTCTTCTCTTTGTATCGGCATCATTACACCAGTGTTTAGAACATTGGAATATTTAATGTATTTTAAGGAAGATCTTTGGGGGAAATTGCTAGAAACAAATGTATGTAATTCATTACGTATTTACGTAAATGAGTGCTTATTAATTTTGATGTTAGTATTTTAACACTAGGCATGTTTTTATGTCATAGAAAAAAGTAGAGTATGAGGAATTGTCTATAAATAAAGCTACTGCGATAGTCGACTTCGTTAAATTGTGGCTTTCAGGTCCAACGTCTCATACTATTGTCACTTTGGGTATATTGTGCAATGGTTAGTTAATTCGAATGTTTTACACTTATGTGCTCTTCTTTGTCGCCATTTATTTAAAAAGAAATATTTTATGTTTCAGGTTCTTTTGGATTATCTTTCAATGGAGTTTTTTCACAGCCTGCTGTTTTTAAAGAAGGTTTTTGGCAACCCGCAGTTGATTTTTTAGTTCCTAATGATAGACAAATAAATATTTTATATTTGCAAGAAATTGCGCGAACTACGATGAACCTGAAAAAATGGGAATTACCGGAGATAACTCCCTACAACCCTTTCCTTGAATATATAAAAAGGAAACAAGAAGGAAAAAAAAATTGAAGCAATAAATTGATGAAATTGGTTATTACGATTATGATTATCGGTTATTCTATTATTTGTTTATGAAATTGTTTTAAGCAATTAATATATCATAACAAAAAACATTTTTTTGGTAACAATTGGATCAAACTGGATACGGAACATGACATACGGAAGTCACTTTTTTTATTTAAAGACTAAACTGTACGGTATAAATACATGACTTGTCAAAATAAATGAAAGACAACGTGACAGGGGGTGAGCCTATCACCGTCTTTGTGTCTAAGCCAATGATAAATTTTTGAAACAAACCCATTGAAACGAGCCTACCAACTAGGAATCAAACTCTTTACTCGAATTCCAATCACCTTGGGGTAAAAAAGTCATGATTTCGAAAGCCATCTCTTGGTTGACATTACATTTATATCGGAGCCATCAAGCCAAAAAACCAAAGTCCGCTAAGCCATCACTTATTAGGTTACGTTTTTCTTCTTTGAACTTGTGGCAATGTTGTGTATAAGTCAGACATTTGACAATTGTCAGTGTAACAAGACACTGACAATTGTCATGCGTCAAATTATATGTATCAATAGTCAAACACGTAGAATGTCGCTTTTGAATAGTGTCTACCAATTTAGTAGTTTTTGGTCAGTCTTGTAGTTGAACACGGTAAAATTATATAGGTACACTACAAAACTCGGGCGGGATATGTCAGTGATGCTCTAATTGTCAGTTTAAACATTTTTTCTCTTTAATAACATAGTTGAAGTTCAGCATAACTTACTTTAAAATCAATAAAAACAAAAATTACGTAATGATTAAGGAGAAGAAGTTAATAATATTGTATTATTCTTTATTATAAACCTAACTTTGAATCAATGTTCCTTACTTTGCACGAATGAAGGCATCAATATGTTGACGACATTTATACACAAAGTGCCTTCTATTGAATTTTTAAGCATTTAAGAAATACTGGGCTTTTTGTTATTAAACATACAACAAATTTAAATATTATGGGTCACTAGTTCGAACTCAGCTCATATCAGCAGAATTTTTTAATTAACTGAAGCGAATGGGAAAGACCATCTTAAATCTAAATACTATAAATTATGTTATTGAAGGCAATTCAATGGTGAGGAAATATACTAGAAATTTTTTATGCTTTTTATTTGTATTTTATTGATTCGGGTGTCTTAAGTATCTGTCTGTGCATTCCATAGCTTATCATAATTTGCATTTGCGTTTGCGTTTGGCGTATGAATATTTTCTGTAACTTGTACGCATTTTTGTACAGCGATTAGAGCGGAAACGCCACGATAGCCGAGTGGTAGGGTAGTAGGAATTTCGAGTCAAGAGACCCGAGTCCGATACCCAGGTGGCAGGCTCGTACCAATGGATTTTTCAAAAAACTTATATACGAATTATATCGTTGGCTTGGACATAAAGATCGCCATCTTTATGGCCTCACCACCTGTCACGTTGTACTGAAAACGTCGTACAAAGTTGGGAGAGTTGATGATATGTTATATAAACCGTATAAAAATCTTACAACGTCCACTACAAATTGAATGGCATGATTTGGTTATTTATTTGATGGATTTTATATATCTTTTAGTAATTTAATGGTTTTCAGGCTGGTAACACTTATTATATCCGAAACGATAAATAAATAAAAAACCTAGTATTACACGGAACGTCGGTCTTGGATGTTGTTGAGATTTTGGTTCGTAAGAGAAATGTTATGACGTGCATTTATACTGTCTTTGTTACACTTAGATTCGGACAATGTTACTTGAACAAAAGTTAAAATGATGTAAATAAGGCTATTTGGCAATCGTAGTTAAAGCTATCATTGAAATGATTTTTTCCAAAGTATGATCGTGCCAATAGAAGTTAATAACATAGTTAGGTATTCGTATTGGTTAGGTTTTGTTAATGTTGTGCCAACAATGAGATAGTGGCGTGTTGTGATGTGGTTGTGGGACATGTGGGGAGTGTTATGGATCTTGGAGGCATTGGCGCAGCTAGTATCTGTGGTGGCTACACCGTTGGAGCCAGCACCGTTAAACTTACGAGGTGAGAGGAACCTTGTTGCTGTCATCATCTTGAGTGTTACAACTTTACAAACATTGTTTAATGTAATAGTTTTTATGAAAACATAGTTTTGTAATGAAAAGTAATTGTATTGTTTATATTGCAATATAAACAATACAATTACTTTTAAATCCGTGTGAAATGGTAATATAAAAATAAAAATAAAATTAGAAATAAAAAAGTTAAGAAATACTTCGATTAAATTTTTTTACCCAGCATTAGAATGTAATGTCATGACCTTTACAAATTTTTTATTTTAATTGGGCTCCTGATTGATAAAATAGGGAAAACATAGCATAACTATTTTGTATCAAAACTTAATGGAAACAAATACTTAAAGCAACACTAAGAGTTTTTCTTGATACAACAATTTTGGCAACATTATAAATAAAATAATATACTTTCAAACAAAAAGAGCATAGTTTTTCAAGAATTTACAAAGAAATTTACGAAGAAGTTACAAAGAAATTTATCTTATAAAGAAGCAAGATATAATGAAGCATAAAACTTAAGAATTTATGAAACTCTTTGTTACTATATAATTTAGTTTGAAAAGTTTAATAATCAACTTTAATGTTTTATTATAAAAAGTTAAAAAAAAACTTATATATGAATTATACCGTTGGCTTTTTACATTTATTAAATGTAAAAAGTTACATTTAATAAACAACAAAACTTATATAAACAATAACATTTTGTTAATGTTGGTCTCAGTGACACTTAACACACAATTTGTGGGGGCATAATACACCCCCTGGTATTGATGACTCGTAACTGACTTTAGATATTTCGAGCTCACTTTCTTTCCTTTAGCTTTGGTGTATTTTTGGTTAACTCTGATTTCACTTCAAACAGTGTAGCTACAGCAACTAGGCAGACCCTGGAACAGTGTGAACAATGTGACTTTAGCTATTTTTAATTGAGTAGATAATATCTGATAAAAGTTTTAATAATCTTTTTTCAGTTTCACTGTTTTTCTCCTGGGCAATGCAGATTGCATTGTTCATTTCATGTAATATCTGAACAACTTCTGCATTGTCTAGGTGATTTTGACATCATTTTTTTTTTTATTATAGCCTTTGTTTTTTAAAGAAAAGTACCGGTTATCCCATCAAATCCTATTGCTATTAACATAATTTTTCCCTTAGTTGCCTTTTACACCACAA
This sequence comes from Sericinus montela, assembly GCA_029286605.1. Lineage (NCBI taxonomy): Eukaryota > Metazoa > Arthropoda > Insecta > Lepidoptera > Papilionidae > Sericinus > Sericinus montela. The sequence goes on from JAGSMR010000044.1 coordinate 6,023,157, forward strand.
ATAGGAAGAAAGAATGTTGCAATCTTATACTGATTCATAATCCTGCTTACAGTTCTTGCTAACTGTAATGTCTTTAAAAATAGACTGTGATTACAGTTTACTTAAATTTTTTGTTTGTTTCGCTTTTATTATTAACTCTATAAAAAACATAATTTCTCTTCTTGCTTTCATGATTTCATATTATATATTTGCAGGCCATTATGTATGTGTAAATTCATTACAATCTGATTCCCTAGTATGGCTATTATGGTTATCTTCATTGCATAGTTTTATGTGCATTTCCCAATATAGAGGTAGCCAGAGGTCTAGACAATTTAGAACTTTAGATTCACTTTTCACACTTTATTTTGGAATGTTTTCACTAGTTGTGAGCCCGTCGCCAACTTTATGTTGAAGCAAACAATATAAATCTATGTTTTAAAAAAAAGTCATTGGTAAAACAAGCCTATCCCCTGGGGATTGAACTTGGGATGTCTTGGCTCGAATCCTGATTACGGAGAATCCTCCTTACAATACATATGACCTGCAGTATAATTTTACAGCCTTAAGTCTTAATTTTACAGGCGTAATTGTAATAGGTATACTGTTTATCTGCTTAGAAGTTGTTTGGGTTAGTAATACTTTAAAGAGAAAAGAGAAACTGCAATCGTGGGCAATGATGCATTCTATCACATTCCCTGAGGGAAAAACTCCTCTATTAACTTCTTCACTTGAAACCAAATTAAAAATTTGTTTTTTGCGATCAGACTTTATATTTATGGGACAACTTTTTTTTATTAACATACAGCAACATTAATTGGGGTAGTCTCAAAAAGCCATGTTGGTAGTGCTCTTGCCTTTGAAGATAAGTTTGTAATTTCGAATCCCAGTAGAGGCGATGATTAGCATATATTTGTGATGATGAATATGAATCAACTCTAATACTTTACTCAAATTATGGAAGTCATGATAGCCGAGTGGTTGGGTGGTCGGAATTTCGAGCCGAGAGACCCGAGTTCGATCCGCAGATGGCTCATACCAATGGGTTTTTCTTAAACTTATGTACGAATTGTGTCGATGGCTTGGACATAAAGACGGCGACGGGCTCACCACTTGTCACGTTGTCTCGAAAATATCTTCGGTGGAAGGTTGTTTGAAGGGACTTAATTGTCTAGACTAGACCTCTGTCTACCCCTGTATTGAGAATTGTGTGAAGATATTTATTTATTTATTTTATTTAAATTATGAATACATATAAAAATTTATCTATTTAATAAATTGTATTTAATAATTGTATTTGGTTTGATGTGGATATTAAGATGGTGATTGTCTAACAACCTGACAGATGTTGTATAGATAGATTATTTGTGTGTTGTTGTGTAGATAGATTATTTAATGACTAGTTTTTACTTGTCCTAATATAAATTATTTCAAATGTATCAACTTTAGTTTAATAACAAGCATTGCTTATTGCTTTGTTCAAGCATTTTTATCATCTGATTTAAATTTAGCCCTGTATTGAATGTCTTAACTCTCCCATAAGAAGAATTTGCAATTATGGCGTCTGCCACCATCGCGCGAAAATGGTTTGATGGTGTTATGGACATCAGTAGTCCCTTACCATCAGCGGGAGTAAGTTTATTGTTCAGCCTAATCCCAAAACAAAAATTCGTATCGTTAGTTGTAAAATGAAACGAAATCGGTTTACTCTACCCACACAATAAAAAAAAAATAAAAATCGAATACTGCGTGATACTATTCAAAGGCAATAATCCCTAAAATTAAGAAAATATTTAAAAAAAATTAATAATTAACTTTAATACTTAATTAAGTTGTATGAGGTACTACTTACTTTAATATCAAGCCAGCGTTAGTATTGCTTCACAAAATGTTGTTACTCACACGCCGACACGCTCTGCAATTCCGTTTCAATACACTATATTCCACGGTCTTTGTGTAAAGATGATACGAGGCGAAGTTTGCGGTTCTATCTGCAACAAAATGGAAAAATCTGCATTAGATGAAACTTTGAGCTCGCTAAGTGACTGCTCTCGAGTGTGAGATGCCATAACATTAAATTACGTGTATTATTTTCATCCCACAATACATGTCATGACTTGGAAAAGTCATGTTTCCGTCGCGAAACGAGTAATGAATTTTACATAAGTACACGGCAGTCAGGGATGTACAAATATTTTTTTAAAGTTTATCGATGACCATTACACTTTAATATTAAAATATTGGATTACCTTAGAAATGTTCGTAAGATGTTAAATTAACTAATACACTTCCATTACGTTTACATTTTTTTATTAATTTTAATATTATAATTTGCTTTACTAATTTTCAACACCTGGGGCACGCATGAAAACAAGTACGCGTGAAGTTTCTAATTAATAGTTTTGTGTTTTCGTCAGGTAGACGAAATTAAACCGGAGTTAATGCGATTCAAGAGGTGTAGTTTAATAAGTGTCACGGCGCTACCGCTTCCAATTACCTACCCACTAGACCTTTGTAAATGTGTGGAGTGTTGGAGGTGTAAGAATAAAGGTGGAAAAGATGTAGAATGAGAAATAAAAGACAGTAGTAACATTTCATATTTGAGAGTAAATAAATGTAGTGATGACGGTGGTATTTTTTGTAGTATAAATCGACTTTAAAAGTGCTGTTACTGCTTGATAAAGCTCAGAAAAGTAGTATGTGGAAAATTGATATGATGATAAAATCATCACACTGTTTGATTAGCAAATATAATATTTAATGAATTATGCTCACCACCTGTCACATTGTCTCGAAAATATCTTCGGTGGAAGGTGGTTTGAAGGGACTTAATTGTCTAGACTATACCTCTGTCTACCCCTGTATTGAGAATTGCGTGCAGATATTTATTTATTTATTTTATTTAAATTATGGATATTTATATAAATATTTATCTATTTAATAAATTGTATTTAATAATTGTATTTGGTTTGATGTGGATATTAAGATGCTGATAGTCTAACAACCTGACAGGCGTTATAACAACCAGAAATAAGTTTCGATGAAAGATATGTTGTAAGGAATTAATTGTCCTGAGGGATGAGATTATGTTTGATGATGTAAAACAAAAAACAATAAATATGCATTACTTCTAGAAACTTAACTCGAATTCTGACGACAGCCACGTTGGATGGCGATGGATAGGAGCGACGTTAGATAGATTTTTTAATAACTAGTTATTACTTGTCCTAAAATAAATTATTTCAAATGTATCAACTTTTGTTTAATAACACAAAACCCACAGAAACGAATCATACTATTCTAAGCATTGCTTATTGATTTGTTCAAGCATTTTTATCATCTGATTTAAATTTATCCCTGTATTGAATGTCTTAACTCTCCCATAAGAAGAATTTGCTATTATGGCGTCTGCCACCATCGCGCGAAAATGGTTTGTTGATGTTATGGACATCAGTAGTCACTTACCATCAGCGGGAGTAAGTTTATTGTTCAGCCTGATCCCAAAAAAAAAATTCGTATCGTTAGTTATAAAATGAAACGAAATTGGTCTACTCTACCCTCACAATTAAAAAAATAAAAATCGAATACTTCGTCATACTATTCAATGGCGATAATCCTTAAAGTTACGAAAATATATTTTTTTAAAAGGTCATTAGATAATAAAATTAGATAAATAGATTAATCATTAATACTTAATTAAGTTATATGAGGTACTACTTACTTTGCATAGTGTGATCACGGCAGGTTAATATCAAGCAAGCGTAAGTATTGCTTCACATAATGTTGTTACTCACACGCCGACACGCTCTTCAATTCCGTTTCAATACACTATATTCCACGGTCTTTGTGTAAAGATGATACGAGGCGAAGTTTGCGGTTCTATCTGCAACAAAATGTAAAAATCTACATTAGATGAAACTTTGAGCTCGGCAAGTGACTGCTCTCGAGTGTGAGATGCCACAACATTAAATTACGTGTATTATTTTCATCCCACAATACGTGTCATGACTTGGAAAAGACATGTTTCCGCCGCGAAACGAGTAATGAATTTTACATAAGTACACGGCAGTCAGGGATGTACAAGTATATATTTTTTAAGTTTGTCGATGGCCATTAAACTTTAATATTAAAATATTGGATTACCTTAGAAATGTTCGTAAGTTGTTAAATTTACTAAAACACTTCTATTACGTTTACATATTTTTATTAATTTTAATATTATAATTTGCTTTACTAATTTTCAACCCCTGGGGCACGCATGAAAACAAGTACGCGTGAAGTTTCTAATTAATAGTTTTGTGTATGGTAGACCAAATTAAACCGAAGTTAATGCGATTCAAGAGGTGTAGTTTAATAAGTGTCACGGCGCTACCGCTTCCAATTACCTACCCACTAGACCTTTGTAAATGTGTGGAGTGTTGGAGGTGTAAGAAGAAAGGTGGTACAGATGTAGAATGACGAATAAAAGACAGTAGTAACTTTTAATATCTGAGGGTAAATAAATGTAGTGGTGACGGTAGTATTTATTATAGTATAAATCGACTTTAAAAAGGCTATGATAAAGCTTAGAAAAGGAGTATGTGGAAAATTGATATGATGATAAAATCATCATACTGTTTAATTTGCATATATAATATTTACTCAATTACAATTTCGTTACTATAAGTCACGATAGCCGAGTGGTTGGGTGGTCGGAATTTCGAGTCAAGAGACCCACCCGAGTTCGATACCCAGGTGGCAGTACCAATGAGTTTTTTCAAAAACTTATGTATGAACGATGTAATCGTTGGCTTGGACATAAAGACGGCGACGGGCTCACCACCTGTCACGTTGTCCCGAAAATATCTTCAGTGGAAGGTGGGTCAAAGGGACTTAATTGTCTAGACAAGACCTCTGTCTACCCCTGTATTGGGAATTGCGTGAAGATATTTATATTTATTTATTTATTATTATTATACAATTTCGTAAATCTTTGTTTCCTGAATAGCTGCCACCAGCAGTGGATCGAAATTGATTTAATTGCGACTTTCCATTTTTTAAAGCAGACAAACTGTTCATTGGTTTTTGCAGCTTGGGAATATGATGGCAAGTTAAACGGTAGCTTATTGTCCTCTAACTTTAGTACCTTTAACTTCTCTAACTTTAATAACTTTAATACCTTTTCTACGTCTTTTTATTGATATTTTTGATGATAATTTGTCTTTTTTTAAATGTTGATACGTTTTAATTTATCGTAACTTCCTCTACTTTTATGTTTTTTTTTATTTAATGGAGAAACTTTTGTTGCTCCATGTTCCAGTTCTCTTCTTGTGTTTCTGCAATTCTCGGGTTAGTTGGAGAAGCCGTAGTCCATTTATTCCTATCCTTACTCCTCCAGCGTTTAGCCTGTAATTGTAGAATAACACTTACTTTAACCGCCGGCATTTATTTTAAATTTAACTTGTTCGTTTGCGTCGTCATAAAACATTATTAAATATGTTATTATATGGAGAATATTTTATAACTCACTAAGATGATAAAGGCTTATTGACAAGTGCGACACAGTTCCATTATGACTTGTTTTTTTTTTTCAATCAGTACTGCCATTTGGCTATTATGCTTTAAGTAGACGTGAAATCTTTATAAAAAAAAAACAAGTAAGTTCAGGTCCGGGCTTGTTGACGATTCTCTGACAGCCAAATCAGTTGCAAAACGAGCGGGCGCTGCATCCGGCTAACGGGACCAAGTCGCAGACTAGGAGATCCGCGACGCGAGTCGCCACACAATACAGTTGTGAATTTGGACGAAAAAAGCTAGTCAACTGCTGAAATAGCAATCCTAATTGCAAAATTTTTATGTATTTTTTTTACCTGAAATTAATAAATATCTTCACGCTCTTCCCAATAGGGATAGACTGAGGTCTAGATCATTAAGTCCTTCCACCGAAGACATTTTTGGAGATTTTTTACCTGTACAGTTAATATATATATATATATATATATATATATATATATATATATATATATATATATATACATATATATATATATATACATATATATATATATATATATATATATATATATATATATATATATATATATATATATATATATATATATATATATATATATATATATATATATATATATATACTTATATTATAATTAGTAACTGCCCGATAGTCTCGTGTGCAGTGATCCTGCTTTCAAAACTAAGAGTCGTGGGTTGGATAAGTATGAATGTTTGGACTCGTGACAAAATATAAAAGATATAAATAAATAATGTATAATAATATATGATACTCTCAACACAGGAAGCCTGGTTGTAAAGAAAATTCTTTATTTAGAAAAATGGCTCAGAAACAATGTTTTAATGATAACATAAAAATAATGTGTTGCGTTTTCAGTTTTATAGTTTCGACCACAAATTTCTTAATTTGCTGGTCTCGTGAAAATACGTTGACCGGTAATTTGCTTCAAAATCTGTCCGATTTCGCGAAGCGTGCGGACCTTTACGATGCATAACTAATCTCGCAACGTTTCCTCCTGCCACTGCTTCCCATTTCCCATCACGAAGTCTCGCCGTGAAACGACGTGATTCATCCGCTATGACTCTTGTCGTGTGATTGAGATTTCTTCGACAGAGTTTAGAATACGATTGGTATTGTTTTGTATAGTGTAAGTAAAATATCTACTTAAAAATGGATCTATATTACTTAGCATAGCAAATGTAGAAATTTAGCAATTAAGAAGCATAAATTTTATAAATTTTATACTCGTTACGGTTTTCTTTTCCTAATTGTTTATAGTTTTATCTTATGAATTATAAATAGTCAATACTAAACTTTTAAACAACTTCCTGTGTTTTCATGTAATTGATTCATATTCATAATAGGGTAAGCGGTGAGCGTAATTCCTGTTTCTGCACGGGAGATCGACGAACTGGTTCGCAAGAGCAATAGCGACCCAACTCTTGCTGAATGACCACGAGCTACTATGTGTACACGCAATCATCGCAGTATTTTATGTTAATTAACCTAAACCACTGCTACTTCCAACATAGGGCTACTTGTTTGTATATAAATATTTAAACATTTCGAGTATTTAATTAGTATTACATGTTTGGTGATAAAAACCTATTAATTTTAACTCTACAGTTTCAACAACAACTTTAGGAAATATATAAACAATATATCTTTAAAAGCCCTCGGTAGTATTTAATACTTTGAATGTAACTTTATTGGTAATGCACTGACATCAATATGAATAAATTGTAATTCGAAATATATTCGAAAGTTCTAATTTTGGACGTCCTCATCGTTTAACTGATGTAATTTATTAGTGTAATACAATATATCATGTGTACAATAGTGATTAGTTTCATTCAATATTTATTCATTTAGTACCGACCTAACAGTCGAACAATCAGTAAGCATTATAATCTGTTACGTATTATAGTTTTTTTTGCGCGGCCTTTGAGTGGGGCACTTGGTAGAGTAGACGAAATTACGCAATTTAAGTTTTAAAGGTTGCCAAATGTTTACGGCCATTATGCTGTGGTTTGTTTTCTATTTTTGTAAATAAGTTGATTTTCTCTTTGAAAGTCACTATAGCCTAGTGGTTGGGTGATCGTGGTAGACTCGTACCTATGGGTTGTTTAAAAATTTATCTACGCCTTATATTGGTGGCTTGTATATAAAGACGGCGACATGCTTACCACTTATCACGTTGTCCAAAAAATGACTTCGGTGAAAGGTGGGTCGAAAAGGCTTAATTGTTTAGACCTCTGTTTACCCCACTTTTGGGAATGGCGTGAGACATTTTATTGTACTTCTTTGAAAACGGCCCGTGTATATGAACTTTATCGTTTCATTTCTACGTTATTATTTTTAAATTTTTAGTCTAAAAGCGATAAACCTAACGATACCTTTGAAAAGTGATCACCGCAACATTTGCAATATTTGCAGCTGCATCGCCGGTTTTACATAGTAAATGTATTACATAGTATGAGAGGGTTCAGGAGAATTCAAAATTTAATAATAAATACATATTCACTTAGAAAGGGACAACATCGTATACATTGCTCTGATCCCAAATTGTTAAACCAAACCATTTGTGTAATGTATAAAACAAAGAAGGAAACACCCAGACCCGACAAAATGTAAAAAAAGTGGTTTTTTAGCCGTCCGGGAATCCAACCCGGGACGTCATAGCTGTCAACACCATGGCAACCGGTGTTGACGCCACGTCCAAGGTGGCCGTCGAATAAAGAGGTCGTATGCCGGATTCAGTACTTAAAGGAGAAATTTACCTAAAAACCATCAGAATAACTATTAAAATATCTGAAACGACGTCACGAAACTAGGGCAATTTTGTTATTAACAATCGTAGACATTTTATATATTAAGAATTTAATTTTAAGTTAAAACAATAAACTTTAATACTGATACGAAATTTGCCGTGTCTGTAATTTTATAATAAATAACGTAACAAACTGTTTTTGTTCAACCTGTAATTTTTGCGATGTCTCATTCAGTATTGTTGCATTCAGATGAATATGAGTAAATCTTGATAAGACTGAGCTGTGGGTAAATTGTATAATACAATTACGAAACAATTATCAATGATGAGAAAATTGCGATACAGCTGCACGGCAATTGTGCCCGAGTCGCTTTGCTGTTCAGAGGAATTTGAAATAATTATCTAATATAAAATAGTGAGCGTTTTATTATATACTATTATTATTTATTATATATTAGAATAAAGACGGCAACGGGCTCACCGCTTGTCACGTTGTTCCAAAAATAGTCTTGCGGAAGGTGGGTCGAAAAGACTTATTGTCTAGACCTCATACTACCCCTGAAGGAACGGCGTGAAGATTTTTTTTTATATGTTAAGATGTTGTGTTCTTAATGTAGGATACATTTTTAACCTTCGAATGTTAAAGGCTTAGCTTAATGAGTGTTAAAGGCTTAACGTGTATGTCCGAGTCTGAGTTATGTCTATGGCAAGGAAGCTCCTAGACGAACAAACCGATTCCGATTTAGTTTTCTTTTATTTGAAAAGTAATTTAATAAGTCACGATAGACGAGTGGTTGGGTGGTCGGAATTTCGAGTCAAGAGACCCGAGTTCGATCCCCAGGTGGCAGGCACGTACAAATGGGTTTTCAAAAACTTACGTACGAATATCGTTGGCTTGGACATAAAGACGGCGACGGGCTCACCAACTGTCACGTTGTCCCGAAAATATCTCCGGTGGAAGGTGGGTCAAAGGGACTTAATTGTCTAGACTAGACCTCTGTCTACCCCTGTATTGGGAGTTGCGTGAAGATATTTATTATTTATTATTATTTGAAAAGTAATTTGGTGGGAGTGTTTCAGCTATGATCTAAGAAAATGTATGCTGTCGTTTAAAGTTTATCAGGACATATCTAGTTGATAAAAAGGTATGAGCTACTACAATTTCATAATGTTCTTTCGTGTGTGTTTTTTGTAAATCATTAAGTTAATAGTGTTTATTTTAGCGATTATTGATTTTATACAATCAAAGCATGAACATTCGAAGCCTTTTATTATTATTTTATATTATATTACTTTATTACATTTACTTATACTTTTATACTACTTTATTATTATTATTACTATTAATTCGCTTTATACTATTTTATTTTGCTTACAAATTTATGAAGAGAGGCTCTACTTGCCTCATTAGTGTTTTGTACAGTCTAAATGTATTTATACTTGTCTTAATTAAATGTTTTTAATGCTAAGATACGTCTGGGACAGTACGCTACCCATTTTTGCTGCTAAATAGCACTATAACGACTGCTGTTCGAAAGATATTGTAATATTCAGGACCCATTGCCCTCCGAGGAAGAATTAGGTAGCAGATTCATTGGAATTCAATTATATTAAATTGATTATAGTTGCAAACATTGAATTATGCGATATCATTGTCTTTTATTGATGGTGCTAAAATTTGTTTAGTTCGTTTTCGGTTTCTTCTCTATTAAACATTTATGGAGAATATATTTTCATTTTTTAGCACGAACAAAAGAAAAAAAATGTGCAAATATTGCAAGGACTCTGGCCGTAAAAATTATTCATCGTCGTTCCTTTTTTACCTGTCGCTCCCTATTGAAATGTTTTTAGTTTATTTAAGAACCTCCGAGCCCGGTAGAAGTGCCCCGAGCCTTCCACTTCCGACTGCTTTGTAAAAGAATCATAACATCCATGCGGTAGGAATTTTGATTAGTGTTTTGAACCCGCCAAATGTAATAATAAACTTTATGTTAGTACATATTAGTATATTTTTAACATATTCAATTAGATTTATTATTATTACATTGTAGAGGATGTCTATGTAAATTATTAGATAAATCAAGAATCATTCAGATAATCATAAGCATGAACAAGAGCTCCAAAGCTTGGACAATCTGAACAGCAGTGTGGACATTTAGTTATCAAAATCTTAAAAAACATTTCCTTCGTAATTTTTTTTAAAGGAGTTGGTTGCTAACGAGTAATTTATTCACTTGATGGTAAGTGACTAGTTTCTTTATATTTCTTTTATCGAGTAAGTAGGTCTTGACTCGGTGGAACTCAGAGCCAAACGACTGATTGGTGATAATACTCTGGTTGAAACCAATCTTGATAGCCTTAGTCACCGTCGGGTCTGTACCGCGCAAAAATCGATCAGTCTTTGATGAAATGACTTAAATTTTACAAACTTTTTAAACGCTATTTGATTTTATATACTTTTATCCTCAAGTTTCCACGGATTAGAGACGAATACAAAGTAGGGTATGTATAGACTTGGGACGTATTTTCTCGGAGAATCTATTTTTACTGTAAAGTTTTTATTTACTTCCCGTTATAATTCTATAATTAATATTCGACTGAGCACAGCGAACTGGCCGGCTTCAGCTGTTATTACTTATAGAATAATAAATAAATTTCTATTAAATGTAGGTAATCGATTTTTATCACAACTTACACCTAGATATTTTAGATCGTCGAGTAAACAGTCTATGCGAACCCATACATTTAACATAGTATAATATTTTATTCTATAGTGAGCGTTTTACGCAGTTATAATTAGGTTTTTAATAAATAAATAAATATCTTCACGCAGTTCCCAAAACAGGGGTAGACAGAGGTCTAGTCTAGACAATTAAGTCCCTTCGACACACCTTGCACCGAAGTTATTTTCGGGCCAACGTGACAGACGGTGAGCCCGTCGACGTGATTATGTCCAAGCCAACGATATAATTCGTACATAAGTTTTTGAAAAACTCATTGGTACGAGCCTGGGGATCGAACTCGGGTATCTTGACTCGAAAGTCCAATCACCCAACCTTCGGCTATCGTGACTTATCGTGGCTTATCGTTCTTTAAAATATAAATTATATTTACATTTCAAAATATAACTCAAGTTCATAGTTTTTGAGTTACTAATGTATATATAAAAATTATATACAAGATTGGCTATGATATGGAGAGTTTTAAAAGTTTAAAATCATTACACAACTGTAAAAAAATGTAATCAAGTTCGTCAACAACTTTTGTTCACAGTCAACTTTTTGGTGCAGCTGTAAAAGTAAAGACAAATTTATAAATGTATTATGTAAATCTGTTCGGGAGTTTCTATAACAGTTGACGCGCTTCAGTCATTTATAAAATTTAAACCCTTCGGAATATTCTTCATTAGACTGCTGTTGGATTTCGTTTCCCCGCGCGGCCGTAATATAATTTGTGGGGGTACGAATCCAAAATGGAGGTAATGTTGCCTGCCTCATTTATAAAGTTGAGATCGTGTTGTAATTACTGCTAATTTATTTCAGTCGCTTTGGTTATGTTACGGGTTAACACGAAGTGATTAATTATTATTTTGAATTGCTTAAATTATAATGCTTTTTTACTTTCACTGTTTTACTTCTGTGATTTGAATATGATGGGATTTTATAATCAGCATTTACCATATAATAGACGTAATCTGATCTACCTAATCGTGCATTTGTTCCCGTAGGTGCCGTAAGAGGCGACTAGGAAATATTTCAGTTATTAACAATATTTGAGTTATTTATGACATTTTCAGTGAAATAAGACAATTAAAACTATGTGTTACTATCCTCCCTCATATGTGTTGCCGACATGCATAACATTTGTAGCGTAAGAAATCGTACAATAATTATTATGAGAAATAGTACAAATAAAAGTGCCTGATTAAATAACAAAAATACTACTTCACAAAACAAGTTAAAAACTTAGTTAAACAATGAACATAATGTTAAATGTGTACTTAAAAATTAATTTTGATAATGAAATTCTCCCCTTCTTCCCGTGGATGTCGTAAGAGGCGACTAAGGGAAACAGCCTTGAATAATGTTATGGCAACCGATAGCTGGCGGGATAACCATCTCTAAAAATATCAGACTAAAATAATCCGACCAAGATGTGCAGCAGCGTCTGTGGTACGAATGGTCTGCTACTGCGATCGCTAATCCGCCTGCCAAGCGTGGCGATTATGGCAAATCCTCCCTATGGGAGAGGCCTATGTCCTGCAGTTGACTTTAACAGGCCGTTATGTATATATGTATGTATGTAATGTAATTCAAAATATTTAAAAGTTCGATATGAGTGTAGGCATCTGGGACTTTCAATTTCGCCAAGTTACCCGAACTATTTATGAAAAATTTCCTACCAAGACTGTTTTTGGATATTATATCTAAGTTAAAATTATCAACTAGAATGTGACAAAAAAATTTATCTTTTTGGCATGAATTTTTGTCATGCTATTATATTATTTAGTATTCTATTATTGCTATTGCTATTATATATTGATCTTGCTATTATATAGTATTCTATTTTAATAGTGTTGAAAAGAACATTGAAATGTCATATTAACATTATATCGTACTAATGTTACATAATACATAAAATGTTTGTAATAAATAATTATCTCAAGACAAACGCAACCATGACAGCGAAATAATTAATTAAAATTCATACATTATAAAGGAAGCATGCACATTACCGAAAGTCCCACAAGAAAAGGTTAATTAAGTTCATAATAGAAGTCTACTTTTCTGTAGACTTATATTATCTAACACACAAAATTTAATAATTTTGAAACAATATATATATAAAACTATAATTACAGTTTTTAAACTAAAGTTTAAAAATAAAAGCGTTCAATTGTTCTGGTAAAAACAAATCTGTGTATTATTAAATGTAGTCGTTGAAGTAAATGCTAACTTTCACTAATGTTAATTCTCAATAAGGTATGTAATATTATACATTTTAGATTATATTTTATTAATCTAGCAGATTGTGAACCAATTTATCAATATTAGATACGTCGATTGTGGTATTATTGGGTACTGAAGAGAAGGATATGAAATTTCATTTAAGATTCCTGTTAACCTAGCATACAGTATTTGACTATAAACTTTATTAATTGATTGAAGTAGGTAGGTCGTTTCTCTTGAACTTTGTTTAAAATCAGTTGTTAACAGATGCTATTTCAACATCAATTCAGCATTGAACAATACGACAAATGACGCGCTCCGTGTACAAGTGGCGTACACACCGGTTTTTATGGCGTCGCCAGTTTTGAGGTCCCAGGTTTGATTCTCGGTGGGGTCAATGTAGACTTCACTTCGGCTGTGGAGGACACAGAGAGCGGCGCGTAGGCAACGACGTAACTTCTGGTGGTGGGTCACACGCATTCGAAGTGGCCTAACCAAGCCCACCTTGGCCTAACTTTGCGGGGTAATGGCCGGTTCCTTCAGGCCAGGTTTCCCCGTTTGTGGGGCACTTAAAACCTACCATCGGACACATTGTTCTGAAACACCTAATAAAAATAATGTAGCATTCTTAGTAGTTACCGAAAATGACTACGGTTCAAACCAATTGGATCGGCGTGACGGAAGTGAAAAATTCAACAATAACTCATTAGGTACATACGTTTTATTTATTCATTTCCTAAATGTAGTTGTGCGGGCCAGCTAATAGTATTAAATAAAATGTTTTTAAAGCAACAGTAGGATTTAGGCCTTGCGTTTATCCTAACTATTGGCAATCGTAACTTGAAAATGCAGGCGGGAGGTATCTCCGGGACCGGTTCTTGAGTAATCATCCGCGTTAAACGCATAGTAACGCAAAGAGTCGCGCATAACTAGTTTTCATGATGACTGACCTTTAGCTGTAACATCGTTGTCCTAACTGTAATTCACCATTGCTATGTGCGACTCCTGCTTCATATCTGTTACTTTTATTATGATACCGGTTAATATAAGGTATGTTTGAAAAAAAAAAATGTCTGAAGACTGAGTAATTAAATGTTACATAGTTGCAGTATAATTGTGAATAATTATTGTGGTATTTATATTATTATAAGAATTTAGCCACCGTAGACTTACTTGAATACAGTTCCCGTTAAGATCTTTATTATTATTTAGGATATTTGTGTATCTATTCTCGTCTGGTTGGATTTGTTTATATATAATATAAAGAATACATGAAATACGATATAATAAATAAGTATGAGTATATAAAAAATATATACAAAATAAATAAATTTCAAGAAGTCACGATAGCTGAGTGGTTGGGTGGTCGGAATTTCGAGTCGAGAGACTCGAGTTCAATCCCCAGGTGGCAGGCACGTACCAATGGGTTTATCAAAAACTTATGTACATCTATCGTTGGCTTGGACATGAAGGCGGCTCATCACCTGTCACGTTGTCCCGAAAAACATCTTCGGTCGAAGGTGGGTCGAAGAGACTTAATCGTCTAGACTGGACCTCTGTGTACCCCTGTATTGGGAATTGCGTGAAGATATTTATTTATTTTTATTTTATTTAAATTTCAAGAAATAAATATAATAAATAAATTTTAGAACCCAACCAAAGGGAAGCCCTCGACAGGGGAGATCAGACAGCCGATGGTATAGGCGACAGGGATAGACAACGGCGGGCGGTATCGAGGAACACTGCCTTCTGTTTCTGAGCTCGGAGCGGTTCGTCTCGGAGCCCCAGTTGCCTCGGATGCCCGGAGAGTTTTCTGTGATTAACCCATTTGCTGTTGGGATAATTTAGGCCAGCACACCAGATACTTATTATTATTATCTGTAGCTGTATCAAGCGCATCGTTTGTCACGTTCTAAATAAGCTTCGTTGAAAGTTGGGTCGAAAGGACGTTATTGTCTAGACCTCTCTTTGCCCGTTTCAGAAATAAAAATTTATATTTTACAGTGTAACGTTTATAATTCGCAATATTGAGATACCCATTTATTTCTAATATTATAGTAAGATTTAGTAATTTGTAAAAAATATTGTAATAATATTTATATTTTAGAAAAGAAAACATTTTTAAACAGTAAGGCGAGAGCGCCGACGTTACGACGTTTTTTGTATGTTTTATAGTTAGCACATGTACAAGTAAAATTTTTTAAAATTTTTTATTTTCTAAAATTTTTTTCGAACTCGGGTCTCTCGACTCGAAATTCCGACCACCCAAACACTCGGCTATCGTGACTAAAATGATTGATAATAAAGAGATCTTTAGATTACAGGACGGACTAACTTATTAATTATTTGCTCCGTTTTCGGTTCAAGTGTGACATGTCCCGATAGGTATTGTAATTACCAACGTTGTAGAGTTTGTTTTTGTAACATAAATAACAACGATCAGCATTGTAACCAGTAATTCATTGAAGCATTTTGAAGTTGAACGACCGTCGATAGCAATTTATTTTTTAAACGACGCCCCCTTATGTCCCTACGGTGTATTTTGTTATTTTGAAAAATATGATACGGTTCAGAACTTTATAGACCCTCATTATTTGTAATTTTTTTGTATACTTGGGGAGTGCGTTTAGCCGGGATGGAAGATGTGATTTAGATGTGGACAGGCGTGTCGCTGCCGGGAACAAAGTCAATGGTGCCCTGACTGCGTTAATCAAAAGGCAAGGCGTTGTGAAAAGTGCACGCCTTGCAATACATAACGCAGTGTTGGTACCGACTTTGTTATATGGCAGCGAAACCTGGGTATGCCAGAAGAAGCATAAAAGCAGGTTGAATGCAGTGGAGATGCGATCTCTTCGTAAAATGTGCGGCCTTACCATGGCCGACCGAAAGCGAAACGAAGAGATTCGCAATATGGCAGGTTTGAAAGATGACCTTGTCTCAAAAATGGATAAGGGCGTGCTTCGATGGTTTGGGCACGTTGAGCGAATGAGTGAAGACCGAATGGTGAAGAAAATATATAGCGCAAAAGTTAATATTAAAAGGTGTCGAGGTAGACCGAGATTAACTTTCGAAGACCATGTGAGCAAATTGCTCGAAGAGAGGAGGGTCAAGAGTACTCGGATACCTAGACGTGCATGTATGAAGAAGATGATGAATCTGAAAGAAGCGAAAGAAGTATGTAGGGATCGTGACACTTGGCGATCTGTTCTCTCTGGCTACCCCGTCAGGGATTGTGCGTGAAGATAAATAAAAAAATAAATTATTTGTAAATGCCATTGAAATGGTTTTGTGAACTTCGTTCGTTGAGGAAGTATCGCCGTTTACACAATTGGTTGGACTTAGTTTTTTTCACGTCAATTGTTTTTAATTAGCACAACTCTCAATAAACACGTACTAAAAATGTTTACGTAAATGTCAAAATCGGATACAAAAATATATAAACCTTAGCGACTGAGCTTCGGTCGGCACTCATTATGCTACTCGTTCATAAAATTAAAGCAAGAGCAGGCTTTTCAGTTTATTAAACAACATGTTAGTACTAATATTTTGGGCCACAGTTTGCAGAGAAGCTAATTTAAATATCGAAATCCGATGTCGCTATATGAATAGACAGTATAAGTGCCTCAAATTTTTGGTTTTTTCTTTCCGAAATTTTAAGGATTTGAAACCTCATGAAATAAAATATTTCATCCAAATAGGACGTATGTTTATATACTGGTATCTGTTTTCAGGATACAAGTGTGTATATTTTTGTGTGATAAAGTATATTTTTATTTCACTTATCGGCCTGTAAATGTTTATTACATGACAAAGGCCCCACCCGTAAGCAGGATTTAACATAATCTCTGCGCTTGGCAAGCCGATTGACGATCGCAGTATCAAACATCAACCACTTCGCGCCGTAGACGTTGCTGTTAAAAATCGTTGTGGTATTTTCCGATATCCTGCCATTTGTTTGTAGCCATTGTTATATGCCAGGCTGTTTCCTTAATCGCGTCGTACGCGAAGAAAAAGTGTGACAATATCGGTTATGCACAGTATAGGCGTTCCTACTTAAAGTAGGACCTTTAACATCGAAAATATATGAAGGTCCAAAAGATTTTTAAATTAGCTAGAAGCTAGAAGCTAGAAACAGAAAAGTGCCACGAATCACAGCATCTCTTTACTTTGCACTCCTACATTAACATTTCGACACAACTCTATAAAATGAACAGCATGCCTTGCTCGAATAAGATAATTTGAGATGACTATCTATTCGTGCTCGCGCGTGTTTGTGAATCGAATCATTGTACGTTCTCATTGTGTCCTCTTTCACTTTTGTCACTTCAGCAGTGTGCTCGTATCGCTACATCGGCCATTGGAAAGTCTATAATTTATTGACTTAATTTAATAATTGTTAATTTAAGCCACGATAACCGATTGAATGTGTCATCAGAATTCGAGTCGGGAGTCTCAGAGTTTGAATCGCAGGAAGAGAGACCGAAGTAATTAGTTTTTCGTAACTTTGGTACGAATTGTATTCTGTTCGGTATGAATATTATCACTTCAGCGTACTAAGCCGTCTAGACAAATAAAATAGAAAGTTTTTGTAAAAATTTAACACAGTACATTTTTTAATTACATTTTGACCTTTATTTCTATGATATTAAGATAAATATTTATTTACTTTTATTTTTTATTTACTACCTAGGCTAACATTTTGTTCATTAAATGTGTGTATATATATATATATATATATATATATATATATATATATATATATATATATATATATATATATATATATATATATATATATATAATACTATATAATAATATTATAATATATATAAAAAATATATGTGTATAATAATATATCTTCACGCATTTCCCAATACAGGGGTAGACAGAGGTCAAGTCTAGACAATTAAGTACCTTCGACCCACTTTCTACCGAAGATATTTTTGTGACAAAGTGACAGGTCGACAGGCCGTCGCCGTCTTTATGTCCAAACAAACGATATAATTCGTACATACGTTTTTGAAAAACCCATTGGTACGAGCCTGCCACCTGGGGATCGAACTCGGGTCTCTTGACTCGAAATTTCGACCATCCAACCACTCGGCTATCGTGACATTTTATGTACATTTTCTAAATATTTATATTTAGAAAATGTACACAAAATGTCACGATATATAATTAAATATCACGTTACATTAGTCTTAATATTTTTCATTATGTTAACAATTAATTAAATTTATATTTGCATGTCGGTTATTGACGAAACATGTTTGATCTTTTTATTTTATAATTGTCATCTTGTGTACACTGTTTCTAGCAAATAACCGATTGAATTGAATTGAATTGAAACTGGCGAAATATCAAGGAGAGGCCTTTATAAATAACGCGGTTCTTGAAGAGACTGAATCAGTTCTTAAAGATAATGATAAGCCAGTTTTTAACTATATATTTAACTATATAACATTTTGTGTTGTATTTTACTGTCCGCGTGTTTCTGACCTATTATGCTTTTGGTGTTTAATAGTCGTGTCATTCGTTATGAATGATATTACTTTTTTAAAAGCGCATTAAAAGTATCTTTAACACTGTTGTTTCAGCCTACTTAAAGTTACAAATGCGACAGTTTGTGCGGATGGATGGCTGTTCGTTCTGTCACGCAAAAACTGCTGAAGGGGTTTAAGTGGAACTTTACAGTGATATAGCTTATAGATCACAATAAGTAATAGGCTACAACTTATAAAGATGTTGTGTAAATGGGCTATAATATAACGATAAGTATCAGGTAAGTGGGAATAATTCCTAGCGCCGTTTAAACCGCTCGAGTTACTTGAAGGATAATGTGTTGTAGGATTGTTTGTTGTCTTATACAGTTCGAGTAAAAATCCTCGCCAGTATAGATCTTTACGGTAAGACCTTTACGGGTAAGCCAATATATCCCAAACTATGAATTATTGATACATTTTAATTTGATACTTATTTAGCAAACTCTTATCAATATTTATATATTTGCCGCTGTTATTACTTAATGTAGATAGATAACTTTGTCTTTTACACTAAAGAATTTGGACAAATTGTTTAAAAATTAACGCGGGCAGACGTGTCAGAACAGACTTCATAGTAGAAGGTTGTGTTTATTGTGGGTTTCGATTTACTTTCTATTACTTTCTTACTATTATTTTCAGAAGGATAACATCCGTAATTTAATTGATGGTAAATATTACTTTCTTAGTAAAGAAGCATAGTAATTCTTGTCAGCTTGTGTCGTCAGAAAGCTCTAATTAAAAACTTTCAATATTAGTTGACGACCTCCGTGAACGAGTGACGTAAACACCGGTTGTCAAGGTGTCGCCATCTCGAGGTCCCGGGTTCGATTCCCGGTTGGGTCAATGTAGAAAACCACTTTTTCTACATTTTCTCGTGTCTGGGTATTTACGGTGCCTTCGTTGTTTCCGATTCCCATACCACAAGTGCTTTAGCATCTTACATTGGGATCGGAGCAATGTATGTGACGTTGTCCCTATCTATATATGTATCTATGTATCTAATTGATATTATAGCAAAACAACTTATAATCATATACATAAAATTATTTATTCGATAAGAAAATTTAAAAAGGGAATGTAAATTAATGACGTTCAAAGAATTACATCGAAGCTATTGTAATGGTAGCCACATGCGGTCAAGGATGTCGACTGAAAATGCTAAAGTTCACGTCGGCAGTAAAAATAGGCGATCGGCATCGGCGACGAGCCTTAAGACAATATATTTAAGTGGTCAGTTTTATACTTTTCGAAAGGCATTTGGTGATGTCATCGCCGGGTCGTGCGATTTAGTCATCCTTCATCTACAAGTTGTGTACGGTTTGTTGATGTAGGATGTAATTATTATCATTTTGTTCAATACTACGAAGCAAGCGTAGTTGCCTGTACAAATTTGTATTATTTATGAATTGTTTTATAATTTTAATAACGTTTATAGAGTGATCATCATGTCACAACAGTAAGGATAGTTTACTCGTAAATAGTGTCTCTGTGTCTGTATTTAGTGAAGCTTCGTAAAACACTAATATTTTTATGCAGATAAAAGCTACTATTATATAATTAATAATGTCGTTGTGGGCAAATCGACCAAAATCTTGCTATCCACTTAGCCAATTTTGACGAATTCCATATTGTCGGCAGTAATCAGCAATATATTACGCTGTGCTGCGGGAAGAAAGGCGTGGTAAATTATACTACACACATCGCATACTGTACTGTACTACAGATTTATAAATTATATTGTTAAAAAATATGTGTTGGGAATGGCGTGAAGATATTTTTTAAATATCATCACGCCATTCTCCATACAGGGGTAGACAGAAGTTTCGTTTCGACCCACATTCCGCCGAAGACAATTTTTGGGAAAACGTGACAGGTGGTGAGCCCGTAGCCGTCTCAACGTCAAATTATATTACTAAAATGATTATTCCTGTTGCATACATACCGCTTTAGTACTCAAACTCTTTACAACCTCAAACTATTTGCAAGCTTCAACAGACATAGTTGAAATACTGCAAAAACTCTGACTAGCTTCTGTAACATCGTCTCGAATGCTCCAATTTAACTGTAAATTGGATATGAAAATAATTGAAATATTCGACAAGAACAAAAAGTACTTTCTCTCGCGCATTTATTATAATTTGCGAGTCGGGTTCATGTTGCTTCACTTCAGCGCAGTGAACGGCCAGGGTGTGCGTGCTGGAAGGGTTGATTGAAATCTCGAGGCAAGCCGTAATTACTCAATCAACTTCAATGCAGGACTGTGCTCGCGGGTAGTCTTTGTTGCGTGCAAGTACTGAACTACCTTTGATCGTAGATTTTCAAATAATGCATTAACTATTTAATTATTACATTTCTTTATTAAGCGCCGAGTTTTTCAAAATTTGTGTTGAAATTGTTTTTGAAAAAGATTTAATGTATTTGGATAAAATGTATACAGAATATAAAGAGACGTAAAAAAGAAAACGATCTGTTTTAATATCATAAACCGGTCTAGTCTAGACTTCTTACAAGAATGAACAACAATATTTATAAACGTATATTTAGTTTTTATAACAACATTTATGTTTTTTTGGAGGACGCGATGTATATTTTCCTTAATCTCTCGTGTGAGAAAATGTAATGACTTCCAACAATAATAGTGTGGGATGCTCCCTTATTATTGTTTAACGATAACAAGTGAAAATATATTTCTTTCTACTAGTTATTGCCTTGTATATTTTATTAATTACCGAATAAAGCTTAATAACTTTGTTTTGTTAACTTATTGCTAGTATGCAGACAGGCATCGGTGACTAACCTCCCCAAAAAAAATATCTGCGCGCTATTCCCAATACTGGGGTAGTCAGTGGTCTAAAAAATTGTCAATCAATTCAATCACAATGTCCAAGCCAACTATATTTCGTACATAAGTTTTTGAGAGAACCCATTGGTACGGGCCTGCCACCTGAGGATCAAACTCGGGTCTCTCGACTCGAAATTCCGACCGCCCTACCACATGGCTATTTAAACATCCTAATCACCTTGTTGATATTAGTACTGTCTTGTTTCAATGCTAATTTCTGATAGGTAAGTAAAATTACCGGTATACGTCCTGGTACATACTCTTTTTAATCGAGCGGCGTTTATTATGCATCGCTGATATGAAATTGTATATTGTTAACAATTTAACCTGAATAACCTAAGTTATTAATATTGTATTATGGCATTATTGGTACGGCGGGGTATCGTTGCAAGGCCAATGTCGTTTTATTAAAAGGCAATATGTTAATAAGATAGCTTCGAGTTGCTTCATTTATGAACTAAGGTAGGTAATAGGTTTTTATTAAAATTTATATTAAAAGGAGGTCTCGAGTGTACACAAGCTCAAAATACAAACAAGAAACTGCAGCTATTTCATTTTTGAATTCAAAAACCAGTAGATTACACTTTCAAATTAACATATCGCGTGTTTCAATTGAAGAACGGAGAGGTTCTCTATTACAAGACAAACGGCGAATATCTGATCTTGTGAAAGTTACCAATAGAAACACTTGCAACTAATAGCAAATCTTTCATTCGCAAAACTGCGGTAGTCTGAGACTGTCTAGACAATTAGTCCTTACGACCCACCTTTCACCGAAGACATTATTTGGAACAACGTGTCACGTAGTAAGCCTGTTGCCATCTTTTATGTCCAAGCCAACAATATAAATGGTACATAAATTTGGAAAAAACCCTTTGGTACAACCTAACAACTGTGGATCAATATCAAGTCTCTTTGTCTCTATAGCGAATTCCGATCATGCAACCATTCAATCGGCTATTGTGACTATAAACGCACCTAATATGTATGCTAATTAATATGCGTGTTCATCTAATTTAACATGTGTGTAAACACACACAAATACACAAATTACTGATCTAGTAACATCCGGGGACACATCCCGCAGTGGGCTCCTACGTCCACTATAGCTTAAGCCTCGTTTGTACTAATATCTAGTCTAAGTCTAGGTCTAAGACCAGAGACTTACACAGGTATACAGTCTAATCTCAACCTGATCTAGTCATTACTGACCACAGACAGGGCGAGCGTCTCGGCTTCTAATCCCAACACGATCTACTTATTTTTCTTAAACGGTCCTAGCGACTCGCGAGCACAACTATTAACCAGTTTACACTGTTATACACGGTCACACTGAACAATCTAATCTAATACACCTATGTATATAACACATGAATATGGAATTACCATTAAACTGACTTACCGACATAGCCTCTCCACTGATGTGCACGGGCCGACGTCACTCACATAAAAAAAAAACCCTACATTGTGGTGTCGTAGCGTGTTATAACACTGTGCAACAATACTACCCTCAACAAACAATAATTAACAATTCAAACAAGTAACAATTCTACCCTCTATGTATACCCTCATTACTAATATTAATGCTACTACCCTCTTTAATGTAATTAAGTGGTAATTTCCTTCGCATTCGCGACTACGTTAGATTTTTTAAAGCTTAATATATACATAAAAGTAGAATAAAAATTAAAGCTGTTTTTGCGCCTTCTTAAAATAATTAAAATATTTCTACACTAGTCTTAAAAGTATATTTTTGTTTTTTTGCTTTTCAGTTCCTTGTATTGTCAATGGCTCAATTTTATGTAATTATTTTTAAGGCAATAATTTAATACACACATAGCACATGAGTCCCAAGTTTTAACAGAATCGGTTCATAGATAAAAATATTCTACATTTCATTTTTAACACGCTTTCATTAGCTTCACCTGTATGTTTGTATGTTTGTAGGTTTGTAACCGACTTCTTTGGGCGCGATTTTAATCCACTTTAAGAACTTTAATTTGATAAAAAAAGTAAAAAATAAATAATAGTTTAAAAAAAAATAAAAAACTCGCTCTTTATAGAAAACCGAACTAAAACATAGAAAATAAATTAATAAATTTATAAATTTAATAATGAATCAATTTAAATTAAGAATAGGGTTAGAAGTTTCAATAAATATAAATTAATAATAGTGTAAGTCACGATAGCCGAGTTGTTGGGTGGTCGGAATTTCGAGTCGAGAGACCCGAGTTCGATCCCCAGGTGGCAGTACCAATGAGTTTTTCAAAAACTTATGTACGAATTTCATCGTTGGCTTGGACATAAAGGCGGCGACGGGCTCACCACCTGTCACGTTGTCCCGAAAATATCTTCGGTGGAAGGTGGGTTAAAGGGACTTAATTGTCTAGACTTGACCTCTGTCTACCCCTGTATTGGGAATTGCGTGAAGATATTTATATATTTATATTTTATTATTTAATAATAGTGTGAATAAAAAAAATATTTTATTTTGAAAAAAGCGTGGGGTGCATGGTGTCAATGGTTATAAATATTTTATTGACAGATATGGGTAGAGTGATTATAATTTTGATAATACCTTAAAAAGCACCACACGATTTTTTAAAATTAAATAATTTTTTATTCACACTATTATTAATTTATATTGATTGAAATTTTTAACGCTATTCTTAATTAAAATTTATTAAAATTTATTTTCTATGTTTTAGTTCGGTTTTCTATAAAAAGCGTGTTTTTTCACTTTTTTAAACTATTATTTATTTTCCCTTTGGAGGCAAACATTTATGAAAGTATAGCTTAAGTAACTAGTTCAAAGATACCATATCTATCGAAAAATAATTATCGAAATCGGTCTATTGTTTAAAAATTACGTGCGGATAACTTAACTAAACAATGCCATTGGCTTGAGAATTTCCTCTGTGTCTTTATTCGGTTAAAATTTTTTATTAAGATAAATTAGTGTCCTGATGACAATGTACGTTTTTGAGCTAATTAAACAAATTACATTAATTAAAAATTCTTTATTTGTGTTTAGTGCCTGCTACAACGCTTAGAATAATACAGATTCTTAATTAATCGTAACGACTTGTAGGTACTGTGCAGAGTACGTCAGCGGCCGCATTCGTGGTGTGTCGAGTGTTTCCCGTCCCTGGCGATGTAATTGTTTAAGCACAGCTTTTAATTACGTTCTCTGCAATCTCAGCCGCGTCGGAAGTAAATTCACTTGCAGCCGCATTGCCTAAAATGTTAGAATTCTGTTAAAGCACAATCAGGCATGTCTGCTCTCTTTTGTAGATGATAATACATTGGTTATGCAAAGATATGGATACAACAATAGTTCCTTTAATATATTCTTAAAAAGTCACGATAGCCGAGTGGTTGGATTAGCTGGGCGGGGTCGGAATTTCGAGTCAAGAGGCCCGAGTTCGATCCCCAGGAGGCAGGCTCGTACCAAAGGGTTTTTCAAAAACTTATGTTCGAATTAAATCGTTGGCTTGAACATAAAGACGGCGACGGGCTCACCACCTGTCACGTTGTCCCGAAAATGTCTTCGGTGGAGGGTGGGTCAAAAGGACTTAATTATCTTGACTAGTCCTCTCTCCTCTACCCCTGTATTGGTAATTGCCTGAAGATATTTATTTATTTATTTATAAAATATTCTTGAGTAATATATTGTATAACAATATATTAAATATATTAAGTTACACGCATACAACGTAACATACAAACTTAAAATGTAAACTTCATTCTTAATTTAATCATTATTATTACCTACGTGCAAAATGGCAAAGAACGTATATTTACGGTCTCAATTGCGAAACAAACACCGAACTTTGTAATTCTTTTATTTTCATGTAACTTTTTATTAGCGAACAAAGGGAAGGTTTTTGGTCGTCGTTGGAAAGGGTCGAAAAAGGTCTCGCGAATGTTTTGAGGTAGCGGAAATAGCGAGTTTGATTTAGGTTAAGTTTTGGTTTCCTTTGAAATACATTGAAGGACTCAAATATAAATATTCTTGTTTACGTTTTGTCCCATGTGTGATTTACGTGAACTGTCTTTATTAATGATGATGAATGAAGTAAAATTTTTGTCATAATGTTTGACTCGCCGAGTCATACTGTAAATGAAGTTAATACACTCTTCATCATAGTAATACACTCGAGAGCAATGCATCCGGGTCACATAAAGAAACCTATAAATCTTGGAAACTAAGAATGCTGGCTTAATAAAATAAACTATATTTAATAGGTATACCCCATAAATGAAAGTAATAAAATTTTAAGTCATTACATTTTATTTATTAAAAAAATTCATACAGAACAAAAACCGCAGATTTCACCTTAAAATAAAAATATTTTATTGTCTCCTCGTGCTTCCATTACTGCGTTTACGCGGTTTGGCATCCTGTATACCAAGTTTCTTATATGATTTTGTTAAATATCCTCCCATTCCTCTGTGAGAGCAATTTTGACTCGCGAAGTGTGATAGGGGGAGGGTTTTGTTGTTGTACGTATGTTTGAACAGTGGTAGAGCCACGCATCAGCTTTTGCTGTTGCATGAATGGGCCGGCTCGACCGGGGAAGTACCACGACCTCACAGAATACCGGCGTGAAGAAGAAGTCTGACAAACTCCTGCACTCTAAGGGTGGCAACGCTTCTGCTATGCTTCTGGTAATGCGGGTGTTTATGGGCGTCGGTAATCACTTACCATCACGTGAGCCACCTGCTCGTTTGCCTCCCTTTTCTATAAAAAAAAAAAATCTCCCTAGCTCATCCTATGCATGCTCGATCGGGTTGATATCCGTGCTGCGTGCTGACCACTCCATACGAGTAATGTTCATTTCTTTTAGCTAGTCATTCACAATGAAACCTGTATGAGGTCGGGTATTGTCATGTATAAAAGTAGCATCCTTACCCAAATTAACCATAAAAGGCCCAATCTAGGGTAGTTTATAAGCCGTTTTCTATGAACACCAGTTCTGTGCGACTCTCAAATGAAAATCAGAAAATTCGGAAAAGACAATTACTATTGAAGATTGGTCGAAAGTTCTCCGACGAATCAAAATTTATGCTCTACAAGAACGATGGAACACCAGAGTGTATAGAATGCTAAGGGATTTAAGCAAGCATGCATAGAAGAAAAAGTAGCCTACGGTGATAGATCTGTACTTGTGTGGTCCCGAATTTCATCTGTCGTAACCATTTTTCAACAGGAATGTAGGCTTGTTAATAGTAAAAATACATTAATGCCTAAAACACCGCAGTATTCACAACAGTGGTAGAGCCACGCATCAGCTTCTGTTGTTGTATGAATGGGCCGGCTCGACCGGGGAAGTACCACGACCTTACAGAATACCGGCGTAAAGTAGAAGTCTAACAAACTTCTGCGTTTCGTCTGGTGAGTGCAGGGTGGCCCACACACCCTCTTCCCCCTATTCTGGGGGCACTCTAAGGGAGGCAACGCATCTGCTATGCCTCTGGTATTGCGGGTGTTCATGTGCGGCAGTAATCACTTACCATCACGTGAGCCGCCTGCTCGTTAGCCTCCCTTTTCTATAAAAAAAATATTCAATTCCCTTTCTTCTGAGGTATTTTAAAAAATGCGGTTGATTGACACTTTGTGATTCAGTATTACCGCTAAAATCCAACGATTTTGACGTGTCCGTATATCATAAGACACCTGCATATGCAGTGTTCACATGTCTGTTCACTTTTTGTGTTCCACTTTATCACGATATGTGGCAATAGCTTAAACGAGCTGGAATAATTGGCCTCTAAAAGTATCTAGAGTATGTTGATTCAACTTTGTACACTTTTTTTTCGTCGAGATACACGACATTTAATTATACGATGTTTCTTAGCGACCTGTACCTTATAAAATTTTCAAACGTATTTTTTGTAAATAAATTAACACAGCAGTACTGGCTATAAACATTAAGTTTAATATATGTAAAAGAACTAAAGTGGTGACGTAATTTGACAATTATGTACGACCGCCTGTACGTGAAGTACATTGACAAAATTTGCCTCCCATTTTCTTACCATGGATGTTAAAAGAAGCGAATAAGTCCATAGTGTTGAAAATGGTAACGGCTTCTGTCAGATTACGAGATAGACATTTCGAAAAATAACAAAAACAACAACAATATTAATGGTAGTCAAAGGTGGTTGTAAGGTCAAAGGTACGAAGTGTCTAATACTACGATTGGCGATTATGGAAAATCCATTTGAACATTTTTGTTTTGGAGTTTACATTACGTTACGACAATTTAGCATTACGTCTAAATACATGCTTGCACATGCTATAATAGATGAATAGCTTATATATGACTAATGGGCAGACATAAACGAAAAGTACACCCCCCATAGATCAATAATCTACGCAAAGGTGTAAAACATGTAAGCAACAAACGTTAGAACCTATTAATAGGAACGGCTGGGTTTCGTAATACTGCAATGGTCTTACTTTTCAGACTGCGTTTCTAATGATTTTTATTCTAAAAAAAAATATTTTCACAAAATGCACGTTTCACGTTCATGTGGTCTGTAGAGACATTATTTGATGTGCCTTTTTAAGGATGTAAGGAAATTAGCAACTTTTATAAAGTTATTTAAGAAGTCTCCTGGTTATTAATATAAAAACGAAAATCATACAAAGATAATTTTTATTGCGTTTTCAACATCATATTTATTATTAATTTAGTAGAGTATTTAGGAAAAAAAAATATGTGGCTAGAAAATTCCTGGTGCCCGTTTTTAAGGACAAGGAATACTTACGGTAATATCTACATACCTTTCCTTTATCGTTATTATGAATATGGTTGAAGTATTCTAAATTTACTTTTTATAATTTAAGCTTCTGTATTTAGCTTCGTTATTTTTGGAATCTAGTACGGTCGTATGTGGAGAGACGTGCTCAGTTCACATGTTATGTATATAATCTATCCTAACATTAAAGGGGTAAAAATTGCAAAGCGTAGCTACATAATTAGTAACCAGTAGCGATACCAATCTGAAATTTCATTTTCTTTTAGGAAGCTATTTATTTATCTACGAGAATTTAAATAGTCCGTGTGCAGTTAGCGAGCGGCGTATTTTCCAGATTTGGTCGCACACTAAAACGAACCGAATAGATTCAAAATATGGCAGCTTTGTACAAAAAAGATTGTCCACTAATTATATGGATAAGGACTTGTTTGAATAGTTTAGGCATGGTGAAGAATGAGAACCACGAAATTGAACAATAAAACGGGTTGTCGTATGAGGATCATGAAAAACGAGGCCTTCAGACTAATTTGCGGGAAAAACCTAGTAAATAATATTGGAAGATCTGGTAATGATTCCAGATTCTACATCAAACCCAAACATTAAGATGTCCCATCTTAATTCTATCTTGCCTTGACTTTACTATTACATGTTCTGGGTAACGCTTTTGCGATAAAGTTGGAGAAAAGGTTAAAGGCACGGCGCGAGTACGACTATACACGAAAACAAGTAGGTTGTTTTTTGTTGTTTTTGCAACATTACGCGTTAGATTCAGCTAACTCGGGTATTCGATTAAACTGACCCCTTAGAGACGCGCTCCGTCCCTCTGTAGGTTAGCATATTATTTGAACCAAATGTTAAAGCCTGTTAGAGATTACTAAGCTAGTAAACATAATGCGCGCTTCACTTTAATTAACGAACTGCTGGGAAGCGACGTTTGTGCAGACACAAACTTAAATGTTACGTAATATTTCACTCCGCTAATTATGCTAGTCTTGCGTGTTTATCTTTTTAATGCAGTAATATTTTTGAAGATTTTATTTGATCTCATATCTTTCTCTGTGTTGTCGGTGTAAATACCAATATCCATCGAACGTGGTTGTCTAATATATCACTCCCTCTTCTTCCCATTAATGTGGATAATGTTGATTGAAAAAGCTTCAAATGCCATTGGCTACTCTGAAAAGGCGAGTGAAAACAATGTTAAAATTACCAGACCACACGTTTGCAGTCCGGTGATGGGCAGCAGCAGACGTAATTAAATTGTTATTTGTTTTGGAAACTTCTCTTTCTTACCCTAAATTAGTCACGATAGTCGAGTGGTTGGGTGGTCGAATTTTGAGTCATGAGACCCAAGTTCGATCCCCAGGTGGCAGGCTCGTACCAATGGTACCAAAGGTTGTCTGGAAGAAATCGCTTTTGGCGAAAAGACCGCCATTTGTGTCACCACAGTCTTACAAAATTTAATATTGTATATTTTCTGTGTTGGTGTGCAATAAAGAGTATTCTATCTATCTATCTATCTATCAATGGGTTTTTCAAAAACTTATGTACGAAATATATCGCTGGCTTGGACATATAGACGGCGACGGGCTCACCACCTGGCACGTTATCCCGAAAATATCTTTGGTGGAAGGTGGGTCGCAGGGACTTAATTGTCTAGACTAGATCTCTGTCTACCCCTGTATTGGGAATTGCGTGAAGATATTTATTTATTTATTTTTCTTACCCTAAAATTTTTCACTTATTGTATAAAACTGGGCAAATGCCCAGTTTTTGTGTACTCTATAAGCAAAAGGCTAATTAAGACTATAATTGAGACCGTTAATTTGTTTACGTAGTTAATGTTAATTTGAATCCGGTTTTTAAAAAACTTATATGAGGACTGTAAGGTCAGCTACGTTTACGCTTCGATTGGCTCGGTAGCACAATGTCAAATAATATGGCCAAGGCGTTGTTCTTGACTCGGAATCTACCCTAGGGAATCTTATTTCAATAGACACCTCGTAACTGTATCTGGTCCTGTATTTAAATTAGATGTTTGGTATTGTTAAAGACCTTTAGTAGCAGGATAATACTGTCAATTGTTTAAAAAAAATAAACATCTTCCTTTTAAGGCCACTATTAAAACAATACCTTCGTTAAAAGAAATTGTCTTAGTTACACTACTGACTGAATCACCGAAGCTGGTATGCCTACGCTAACGCCGATAACATACGGCCGCTACCAGACTAATGGTAAATAATAGTAAAATATTCCGTATAATTTTTCTGCCATGCGGAGGGATACATGCCCCGCATATTCGTTTTTCCTTTTGAGAGGAAAAGTGGGTCGGGAATCGTGTGTGGACGGACTGAGTTGTGCCTGCTTTCTCCTAAAAGTGTTTAGTGTTTTAAGTTGTGTTAAAAAGTTGTTTAGTGTTTACATTACACATTTGTTAATTGTCCCAACTACTAATAAGAGACAGGACAGCCGAGTGGTTGGGTGGTCGGAATTTCAAGTCAAGAGACCCGAGTTCGATCCCCTGATGGCAGGCTTGTACCAATGGATTTTTTAAAAAACTTATGTTCGAACTTATCGATGGCTTGGACATTAAGACACGCCGGACTCACCACCAGTCACGTTGTCCCAAAAATATCTTCGGTGAAAGGTGGGTCGAAACGACTTAATTGTTTAGACCTCTATCTACTCCTGTATTGGGAATGGCGTAAAGATATTTTTTTTAACTACTAATCAATAAGAAGTCGTCCACATACTAAAGGCTTTTGATAATATCGATGTACTTACCTGTCGCAATGGAAATTTTTACGTAAAAGTAAATTGAGTTGAGCATGTCAGTAACCTGTTTATTATTAGCAAGCCTTTAGTGGCGTATGACAAGTGTCAGGTATACAGTTTTGTGTAATATCACGACGGCTCACCTTAACATTCGAAAATGAATAATCAGTACACTTAAAAATATTTTTAGTTTTCAAAACTTGGAAGTGTCCAATTACTCCAAATATTCTATTTAGTTTGTTAGTATTTTTTTTAAATATTAAATGTGTACTGTGAATATATTTCCGTAACTTTTTACTATCAGATATTAAAGAAGCTGAGTAGTAGGTGTGTACATCTGAGGATGAGACCAAAACATTTTTAAATTTAATGAGCATAACAGATTTGATATTTGAGCTGTGTGTGTGAATTGAACTTCAGTAGCTCAATTTCATATGAAATTTCGCAAAAACTACACTGCTATAACTCTCGACTCACACTGTCATATTACTATTTTATATTGATGTCAAAGAGTCGTCTATTGCTTACAAAAAAATATAATCTGTAAAAAATGATTTTGCTTCATATCATCCAT
Source organism: Sericinus montela (assembly GCA_029286605.1). NCBI lineage: Eukaryota > Metazoa > Arthropoda > Insecta > Lepidoptera > Papilionidae > Sericinus > Sericinus montela. The sequence goes on from JAGSMR010000044.1 coordinate 6,054,869, forward strand.
ATTATATGTCTGAATCTATTTTTAAATATAAAAAAAAACTTTTATTAATTTATATTCTATTTTTAGAATATAAATTAATAAAAGTTTATGGATTATCAAATATAACTTAAAAATCTCTGTACAATATTTCGTTCAAAACCGTAGTTTCTTAGAAGAGAAACTAATTACGGTATCTCTTTTTCTTTTTTTGGTGGTTTTCTTACCTGTGATATTAATAATTTTGTCAATTCAATTCCATTTATTCGCCAAGTTAAAGTGATACCGTGAACGTGAAGCTACATGAAAGCGAATTCAATTCCAAGAAAGTATTCTTTAAGATCCATTGAAGATGCTTATTTTAATACATCGTCGCTCGTAAGACAAAGAAACTTTTATTTTTGAGCTTATTTTTCTGAACACACGTGCAGTACGTTTGTAAATTGAAATATAAATTGTTCATCTCTTCGAAACTGCGTCATCATCTTGAGAATACTAATCGTTATATTAAAATTCGCGGTGCTTTCTACGTCGATGTTTTACTTTGATACTATTTTCTTTATTCGAAATGAGTATGCGCGTTTTACTCGAGAAATTATATAAGTTTGAAACAATATTTGTTTTATTTCTTTATAATATGAAATATGTTTTGTTCATCTTTTCAAAATTGCGTTAACGTTTTTTAAATACAAATTATTCTGTTAAAATAGATAAAAATATATAAATGCTGTTCCCAGTACTGAGGTAGACTAATGTACAGATAGGTAAGTCCGTTCGGCCCAGCTTTCACCGTAGATATTTTTTTTCTATCTATATGCCCAACCCACTGATATGAATTTAAGAAATTTAAGAAATTACATAAGTATTATTTTAAGTTCAAAAGTATTTGTGAAATAATTATATTCTTGATGTAATTTGGCCTGCCAATTGCATCAAGTAATTAACAGTGGTAGAGCCACGCATCAGCGTTTGTTGTTGCATGAATGGGCCGGCTCGACCGGGGAAGTACCACGACCTCACAGAATACCGGCGTGAAGTCTAATAAACTTCTGCGTTTCGTCTGGTGAGTGCAGGTAACCGGAGGCCCACACACTCCCCTCCACCAATTTGGGAGGGGGCGCTCTAAGGCCGGCAACGCATCTGCTATGCCTCTGGTATTGCGGGTGTTCATCGGCGGCGGTAATCACTTACCATCATGTGAGCCACCTGCTCGTTTGCGTCCCTTTTCTATAAAAAAATCATAGATTACCTATATTATTTATTGTAACATGTGTCAGACAATGATGCGGACGAAACATACGTATATAATTGAACAACCAGCATGTTCAATTATCATCCACACTGCTACTGTCGACGTTGCTGAGCCTTATTGCATCTAACACTGTTGAGGATTCCGATGGAATTCGCTATGCGGCATTGTTATATGTTATTCACTAGGTGACCTTGGCTATAAAGATTTCCTCCAATGATATTAAGAAATATTGTAATTAAATTATTCAATGCTAACACATTATAAACACTGGTACCTTAAGAGGGATAGACTGAAATTGTCTAAACTAAATTTTTACAAATAAGCATAGTAACAGAGCCTTCAAATTTTTGTCTTTCTGGGAGGTAAAGCATTAGGGATGGTATTGTTTTTTTTTTCGAAGCTCTCCTATCTCCGTGGCGATCTCGTGCGGCGTATAGGCATGATCAATGTGGAGGAAGGCAGATATCTGAAAAAAAAAAAAAAGAAACACATTTATTAGCGGTTGTCCCAAGAGATAAAAAACAAACAAACGAAATAATGCAATTACACAAAAAATTAAATAATATGGCTCAAATTTATAAAAATAATAAAATATTCACGCCATTCCCTATACAGGGGTATACAGAGGTCCAAACAATTAAGTCTCTTCGACCGATCTTCAACCGAAGACTTTTTTGGGACAACGTGACAGGTGTTGAACCCGACGCCGTCTTTTTGTCCAAGCCAACTATGTAATTCTTTACATACGTTTTTTGAAAAAATCTATTGGTACGAGACTTGGAGATCTAACTCTGGTCTCCTGACTCGAATTCCGATCACCCAACCACTTGGCTATCGTGACTATCGCAAATTTAAATGTAAAGTAAAAAGTGAAAAAAATTACAAAAAGTCTGTAGCTGCAAAATCATCTATTAGCTTTTTACTACTATACTACAGAGTACCTGCGTAGAGTTGGAGTACCTTGTCCTAGTAGCAAGTGTTATAAGAATGAGATTACTGGAATTGTGTTTCGTGAATACATGAGCCTTAGTAATCAGGAGAAATTCTTGCTCATTTGCCGCGATCTATGAAAATAAATTAGCCGTGTGGTAACGGTGTAAGAATATTACCACTCCCTTCCTGTGAGTGTCGTAAGAGGAGACTAAGGGAAACAGCCGTGAACATCATTATTTCGACTGATAGATGGCGAGATAATCATCTCTAAAATATTAGACCAAAATAAACAGACCGAAGATGGGCAGCAGCGTCTAAGGTGCGAGTTGTCTGATACTGCGATCGCCAATCCGCTTGCTAAGCGTGGCCATTACGGCAAATGAGGGAGGATTTGCCGGATTGGGAGAGGCCCAATGCAGTGGACTTTAATTGGCCGTTATGTATGTATGTATGTAAGAAAATAAATATTAATATCTGTTAATATAATATAAAATCTGTTAATAATAAAAAAATACTGTTTTTTGGTTATAATCAATATCATTATAATCTGAAAGCTAGGAACAGGCTTCTACCAAGGCATTTACGATGAATATATTATATGATAATAAATTGTTTTTTTCCAACGGTACCTACACTATAAGTGTAATGCAATATGCATTACAATCATACGTTGCATTTTCAATATTACAAATTGCATTGCTACGACACGGAGAGGTTAAGATAAAATAACATACTTCGTGAAGTATTAAGTTATAACAAGCACAGGAAGTGGAAAGTTTTAATTGTGTAAAATAGCGGTGAAAGCAACTGCTGCTAAAAGTAACAATTTAAAGTTATTTTGTTTCACGGCCAAAAAACTATTTATGGAGGATCATCTGTGTCTTTTAGAGTTCTTCACTGATGCATTTCTGTTACTGCAGATATCTTACTAATTTTAAAAATTCAATATTTAAAATGACGTGTGGTAATGGCTAAATAATATACCATCATCTCTCTTCCCGTGACTGTCGTAAAAGGCGACAATCAAATCGGTGTCAGGCAGCGTCCAGGCTGCGAGATGTCTGGTACTGCGATCGCCAATCCGCTTGCCAAATGTGGTGATTTTGGCAACTCCCTTACGGGAGAGACCTATATCCATACAGTGGTCTTTATTAGTCGATATGATGGTGATATGAGCATGAACTTTACGAGAAAATACCACCGAGCTACTTACCGACAAAGGGATAACCTCAAGAGGGATCTCGAACAATACTAGACAATAATTTAGCAGACCAATAACGGACAGTAGCTACTAAAGTGTAGAGTCACTGCGATCGAAAATTACAGAAGATTTTGAAGGCTGTTATGTATGTATATGTATAAGCATTGTACTACACAGAGATGAAAACGAATCTGAAATTTTTTTTCTTGGCGAGTGGTTTTGGCAGCAGAAGTCACTTATCATTGTTAACAGCTTGCGAATGTCTAATGTTGCGATCGCCAAACTGCTTGCCAAGCGTAGCTATTTACAGATTTCACTTCATAGGACAAACCTATGTGTTTTTGAATGAATGAATATCTTATATTCATTCATTAAGTAAATCTAATTGAAGTATTTATAGTTCGATAAAAAAATATATTTTTTCTTCAATTCAATGGAAGTTGAATTGTTCAGTGTTAGACAATAAATTCATCATCCTTAGTTTAAACCCTATTGAACGTGGCTTTTATACATGGATATGTGCGTTAATTTAGGTCGCCCAGCAAAGGAAAAGCTACAAATTAAGCAAGGGGAATTTAAAAAACTTTTACTCACCCCTTTATTTTCCACCCTTTCAACGGTCACAGATAATAAAATAATATGACGCAATGTAAAATTACATGCCATTATGCCAAGTTTTCGTCCTACCGCAGTAATGCTTCACACTTAATACATTACGTTCGTTTATTACACTTTGAAAGTTTTAAGGCTTTGCGTCTAGCAAGTTTTTATTACCTACATTCAAGCCGTTAAATTTTCCATTAACCTTAATTACTTTTAAGAAAATAATATAACTATATTGTGTCTATTGTACAAACTTAGAAGCATTTGCAGATTTTTTAACGACTTATGATTTTCATCACCTTGTAGCGTTATTTTAAGTACAGTAGGTCTTGACCTCTTTTAAATAGAATTAGAGTCATACTGGTTATGTTTCATCTTAGGTGTTTTCTATGAAAAGTTAAAGGGTGAGAAATTGACGGCCCTAAAGACGAGGGAGATTTTTCATTGTGTTTAGTTTGGTGTCGTTCCGAAATCGTATTCGTCGTCTTGAGTAGGTTTTCTGAATAACGCTTTTAAGGGTGATTAGATAAACTTACTAATTTAAAAGCCCAGTACCTAAATTATAAAAATAAATATATTAATACCTGAATTATAATATTGAATATTATGCCAACAATATTTAATTGTTATTTCACGTAACTATTAAAACTAAAAGAATCTTTTAGTACTTTGTCTATTCATATTTATATAAAACAATATTCTATTAAACGATAGAGTGGAATGCATGACAAGCATTCATCGCAATGAAGTTTTCTTCTTAAAGTGATCACTGTTTATACAAAAGAACTTTTCATTCTTTTATACATTATATTCTTTATTCAGCGGACAAAGGGATCGGTTCTTGATCAATATTGAATGGATGGGTAGTGTTGTTTTGTGCGTAGTACATTGCGTTGGCGGTGTCACCAATCTGGATAGAATTTTATTATATTTGTTTCTTACGCTTTAAATGAAAAGGCTGTTTTGAAATAATTACTTTTGACATAAATAGAAACATAACGGAATGTGAAAGGCTTCTCCGATGATGATTCTGTCAAAACCTTAATTATTTTGCGATTCTGTCAAATATAATAAATATACGCGAAAGTTAATTGATTTTGGCACCATAGGCTTTCATTACGGAAAATTGAGATGCGCGGACGAATATATGCGGGCTAATGTGTAACAAATTTTTAATATAATTTAATCATAGTTAAAATTTTACGTTTCGTCCTTATATAGATTTTGTGATGAACAGCGTTAAGTAGATAAAACGCTTACACTCTTATAACTGGGTGACATAAATCATTGTCATCACGAGTTCGCGTGATGTGGTTGCGATCAGTGCAGCTTATTGGATACAACACTACTGGGGTTTCCGAGCCTTGGTGTGTTGTCTCTAGTGTTACTGCATGTATACTTTTTTAAATCTCCTATTACTGTAATCTTTATTTATTCAAGTTATGTATTTTTGTCACAATAGCCGAGTGGTTGGGTGGTCGGAATTTCGAGTCGAGAGACCCGAGTTCGATCCCCAGGTGGCAGGCTCGTACCAAAGGGTTTTTCAAAAACTCATGTACGAGTTATATCGTTGGCTTGGACATAAAGACGTGACGGGCTCACCCCCTGTCACGTTGTCCCCAAAATATCTTCGGTGGAAGGTGAGTCGTCATCTCTCGTCGTCATCTCATCAAGATGTTTTTTTTAAGTATTTTTGTAATAAAGTTGAGACAAACGTCACGACTGGTGGGTTAAAACATTGACTCATCGTAGTCACCTCTTACATCCATCAAATGCATATGGCAACATCTGACATATAACATGTACTTCTAACATATAGTTATATGTACATATTTGAAAATATATACACATGTTACCAATCAGAACCTGTACGCATATCCTATTTTTTGTTTCTTTATTTCCAGGTTGGTGTAATAAGTCAACACAACACTTACACAAGAACAAACATTATTTCACACGATGCTTAATGGAACGTATTGTATCGTATGGGAATCAGGCTATATGTAAGTAATTTGTAGTAAACACTTTGGAGTTCATTGTTTTACACCTGTAACGTAAGAAATAAGCGTTATGAAAACAGTTAAGTAATAGAAAAATAGATTACGTGTAACACCTGCGAACCTAATTGAAATGCCTATGTGTGTGTCTCTATGTATGACACTGCTATTTTTAGCAATGAAGGCCTTGTGAATAGTTGAGCTTAGTACCTGAGTGAACCTTGTTGCTAAACTGCTTATCTTACAATTAATCGATTGTCAGAAAGACAGTCTTATGTATACAAAAAGTAATGCTTAAATGCTTATTCGATTCCTGATAAGCTCTGACCAAAATAATAACACCGAAATATAAGTTTTATCCGAAATTATCTCCATTATTTCTTGCAGGATATGTCACATTCTCTAACATTAGATTGATCGTAAAATTTATTTTTTTATTTACACATTAAACAATTTTTTTCCGATTTAGGCGACGCGATAGCCTAGGGGTAGTGACCTTGATTCGAAGCTCAGGGTTGCGAGTTCGAATGTGTATACTACTCGAGCTAGGATGTTTATATTTATCTATGAATATTTGTCTATGTAAATACTAGCTGAACGAAACGAATTTTTGCCATATAAAAAATAGGGGTTGATCGTAGAGGGGTAAAAATTTTGGGTTGTATGTATTTTTAATGCCACATTATAGAAAAATAGAAACAAAAAATTTTGTCCAATATTTAAAAAAAATATGTTAAGGGTGAACAACCCTTATCACTTAGGGGTTTGAAAAATAGATGGTAGCCGATTCTCAGACCTACTGAATATGCATATAAATTGTGGTCAAAATCAGTAAAGCCGTTTCGGAGGAGTTAGGTGACTAACATTGTGACACGTGAATTTTATATATGTGGCTTGGACAACCAACTTCTGATGCGTGTTGGTGGGCTGTGAAGGGAGTGTTTGCGTCGTTGCCTTCGCACCGCTCTCCGTGCCCTTGGGAGGACCGCGGGAGGAGTGGCGTATCAGTATTGCGAGGCGCCGCGCTCCTTGCCTATCGCGGCCGAAACGTGGTATTTGGTTTGAAGAGAGGTAGAAATCCTGATCCGCCCGGGGGCAACAGGTGGGCTGGTGCTCGTTCGAGCACCCGCCTTCCTGAGCTCTATGGCCTCCAGGTGGACGGCGGACGGTAGCGGATTCAGGGGTTCGTCACCCACCTCGGTTTGGAGGCCAAGGAGGTAGGCATCTCCGTGATCCGGCGCGTGTAGACTGGTGAGAGAGGAAGAGGGTACATTCTCTCCTTAGAAGGGGCTGCCTTGGGCGGCCAGCTCGGGTGGGGTCCTGGATTTGTGCGATAGTATTACCGAGGCCCTGCCAACATGTAGCGACAGCGGGACACCGTGGGGTTTTAATTAATGCGAGCAACCCGTCCTTGCCTGAATTTGAATGTGATTATCTCTGACTGCCTCTGTACTGCGCGATGATAAAAAATTTAGGAACCAGTTAATATAACTTAAAATAAACGTTGTTAGAGATCTTTGGACGTATTAACGTGTATTGGTGTTTCGGGCCTTTGATGATATGATACGTAGGCATGCCCACATTTGTTATGCGGGTACAGGATCGCGGAAGGCCAGCTTCCGGTATCACTTCGTTTAAAACGAGTATGAATTTTAATTTCCACATAGATTGCGATCTACTCACATTGAACGAACTGTATAGTAAAATAATTTTTAAAAGTAAAAGTCACGATAGCTGAGTGGTCTGATGACCGGAATTAGAATCAAGAGACCCGAGTTCGATCCCGAGGAGGCGGGCTCGTACCAATGGGTTAAAAAAAAAACAATTTATGTACGATTTATATATCGTTCGCTTGGACATAAAAACGGCGACGGGCTCACGTTGTGTCAAAAAATGTCTGCGGTGGAAAGTGGGTCGAAAGAACTTAATTGTCTAGACCTATGTCTCATACATATACACTTGGTAACAAGCCAGGTGGTACTACCATACGAAGAAGGTACCACCGTCTCTTCCCGTCGGTGTTGTAAGAGAGAAAAAAAGGATAAAAAAATCGTAAATTGCGAGCAGAGCAGTGTCGAAGGTATGTCTGTTGCGGTAAATTCTCACGATAAAGGCCTGTCGTTTCCATCATTGAACGGGCCGTTACAGGCAAGTTAGTGCATAAGTTAGCATGATAACACGTATACAGACAATGAAATACAAATAATTTTGCGTTGAGATGGTTTGGAATCGTTCTTTTTGTATCTTTGAAGGAGCCCTATGTGTCTGCAGTTTGATAGGCACTAAAGAAGAAGAAGAATAAATAAATGAATATATACATACATAGGGAAAATATCTTCAGTTGAAGGTGGGTCAAAGGGACTTAATTGTCTAGACCACACCTCTGTCTACCCCTGTATTGAGAATTGCGTGAAGATATTTATTTTATGCAGTAGAGATGCCATCACATCGTAAAATGTGCGGCGTTACCATGGCCGAAAGCGAAACGAAAAAAATCGCAATATGGCAGGTTTGAAAGATGACCTTATCACTAAAATTGATAAGGGCGTGCTTCGATGGTTTGGGCACGTTGAGCGAATGAGCGAGGACCGAATGATGAAGCAAATATATAGCGCGAGAAGACCACCTGGGGATCGAACTCGGGAGCAGGCTCGTACCAATAGGTTTTTTTAAAAACCTATGTACGATTCATATTGTTGGCTTGGACATAAAGACGGCGACGGGCTCACCACCTGTTACGTTGGCCCAAAATATCTTCGGTGGACAATGGGTCGAGGGACAAATTTTCTAGACTAAACGTCTGTCTACCCCTGTATGGGGAATAGCGTGAAGTATGAGGTACATAGCTTCGCTATAAATAATAAAACTTGTCAATTTCTAACTCATTTTTGTGTAATTTCTTATTCAGCGGAGAAAGGATGGGTTCTTCATCAATGTTGAATGAGTCGTAAGGTGCTCTATTCTTCTTTCGGGGAGAGATTGATTAAGGTGAAATTTTATTATTTTTTATATGAAATCTATAGCCATTTCATAATATTATCATGACTTATGTAATGTCATTTGATGTTATACATAATATTAAATTATATATTAAAAAAACTACTAAGTTAATATATAGTTATTGGTTTTTGACAGCGAATTCTACTTTTGCAACTACTATATATTTGAACGTTTTAATGTTTGAATTTGTATGTTTGTAAATGAATCACGCCAGAACAGCTTAATTTTAATGATATTTTACACACGGATTATTTAAGAGTGCATTGAATCATTGGATATCTTTTGTCCCAAAAATACACAGTAGCTACAGAAGAGATCTGAAATGGGTTTTGCTTAACGAATTTTGATTTGTTGTACTGGTAGTTCGTAATACATACATACGTACATAGGCTACTTTGTACATCGGGAAATTTAAAATTTGTGCTTAAATTTGGAAGTTGCATAAGTCATCGGTACAAAGCTTTTTAAATAAATTCTTACAATATGATTGCATACTCATAAATGCAATTCAATAAGTATATCAATGATTTGCTTAATTTCACTCACGTCGTATTACATTTTTAATCTGTTACAAATACAAATCTTAAAGTTTTGAACTTGAGAGTTCTTCGTATTACTTTATTATAATCATTACCCGAAAGCTGATGATAAAGTAATGAGTTGTCATTAATAATATTGACATTATTAATATCTGCCTATTCCTGTCTCATATTCCCTTTGAGCTAACTATTAAGCTTTGACACATCTCCTATTTCGATGCGCAAAAGAATTTTTAATTAGCTTCGATGTCAGCATACCGGATGTGATTGGGAAATTAATCAAGAACCTAACTATATGTATAATCTGACTCATACTTTTATATCCGGCTATACATACATTGATTGCACCTGCACTATTGGAATTTTAATTATTAGTCTTCATCGGAAGCCAACACTACAGTCGAAAGAGTTTGACTCTCCGTGGGTTAAAATTTCTTGAATCCAATTTTAATTTTTTTTCCCGTTAAAATGCACTCTAACTGATTTAGTCATTTAACTGTTATGAATTATTAATTTTTTTATCGGAAATTATCATAAATAGACATAGATATACAAAGACAATGTGACATAACGCACATTATGCACGGACGTATTTAAATCAGGAGTAATGGTTCAATTTAGAACAGTATAAATAATATCTATAGACAAAATTCTCACAAAAATTTTAGGGAAACCATCGGTTTAGATTTTCGGTCTAGTCACTTTAACTTGCGTTATTGTTTGTTCGGTTGGTCTTTAAGGCGTTCACGATTAGTCTAGTTGTAGACACAAGCTGCGTTCCATAAAAGATAAACTATCGTACAACTGGTTCTACGGATAGATGACGGTTTCCGCTCCAGTTTTTTTAGAGGTCGCCCGGCGTGTACAATATGGTGTACACTCCGTATACTTTGATTTCTTGATAGGCTTCGCATTTGCGAATAATTATATTTCTTTTGATGTTTACTTCCACCATCTTTTTATATCATGCTAAAGAACCTCAATGTCGCCTAGGTTTTGACCCCGGATACACAACACGGTTATACCAGGGATTTTTTTAATAAAAAGTGATTTTCTACCAGATTACTTTTAGATCAACTTGGTATTTTGATATATCTTCACGCTTTTTCCTGTACTGCGGAACGACAAACCGATGGCCGATTTGATAACAACCCTGCTTTTAAAGATAAAGGTTGAGGGTTACGGGATCGAATTCTAAATTGAGACCAACAAAATATTTATATGTATAATAAATATAATTTACCGTTAGCACATTAAGACGGCGATAGACTCACCACCTGTCACATTGTCATAAATAACGTTGTCCAAATAAGCAATGTGAAGTAACATGTAACATAAATAAATAAATCATTTATATAAATCAATAACACTAATATGGTAGAATAAAAATTAATTTCACAATATTTGACAGTCTTCTGTTCTATTTAAACAAGTCATTATTGGCAATAAAAAGCCGAGGCACAGGGAATGAATAAATAGCAGTGATGCTGTATAATAGACAGCGCTCGATAGAATCACTACACGGACTTCATTGCCTGCGGCCCGTATGTAGAGCATCTCCGTATAAAGACCTGCCAATATTACCAGCCTAAGTCAATTTATTCCGTACTACCCGATTTCCTTCACGAAGTCGGCCTGAATATTTATGAAGCGAACTTTTGTTACTTTATAAACAAAATATCTGTTTCAATGTATAGCAGAGCCTTAAACGAGTGCGTTACTCTTCACCGTGGGAATAACGATTCGCAAAAGTTAGTGTTTTCACGCATTCGAAGTTCAAGGCCTTTTTTACATTAAGTAGCAAGTTTTTATTTTTAAAAAGTTGTCAATTATAAAATAATAATAATATAAAAGTTACATTTGGATTCAACTGTAAATTTCGAATATATGGGTATAGAAACAAAAAGAAGATAGATGTGAGACAACATATTTTACGCGGCCGAAGTCGCGGTTCTCAGCTACTATAAAATGAAAATTAAACTAGTAAGTTTTAGTTTGCCACTACAAACATGTTGCGTTAGAAGCCAGAACATTTAATTTTGTAATCCCAACCCAATTACCTGCAGAGCAAAGAAGCTCTCGAATATTCTTTACGAGAGATTAAAGCAGGGGATCCAACATGTCGCTCCAATGCAGGTTGGCAGAGTTTATACTTTCTTGAAATTACATTTTCCTTTAATGTTCAGCTTGGATCTTCGGCCATAACTGTATGATAGTAGCTAATAATACTTAACTTACTTAACGGCCTGTAAAAGCCCAACACAGGACATAGGCCTATCCCGAGGCTCTGTCATAATCGCCACGATTGTCAAACGGATTGGCGTTCGCAGTGCCAGACACCTTGCACTATAGACGCTGCTGCCCGTCACTAGTCTTCTAAATTTTGGTATGGTATAATTCAATATGAATATCTCGCCATCTGTCGGTAGTCTATGGTATTCTGAAGATTTTTCCTGTAGTCGTCTTTTAGAACACCTTGGGTGTTAATTGCTGAAGGGCGCAAGAATTCACGGGTATAAAAAATCTACATCAGAATCTTAAAATTCGTTTAGTATTGGCTAATGCTAATAAACCAGTGATATGTTAATCAGTGATAAGATATTTGTTATTACTCGTCCGAGGCTTGGCTTGCCAGGGGTCGGCTCGCTGTGTTCAATGTCATCGAAGGCACCGCTCCGTGTCGCTAATGTCAACGCCGCCGCATATGCGGGCCTTGACATTATCAATGATTAGCCGTCTCCTCTCCCGCATCCACGATTCTCTACTTTAGATTAGTTTTTTATATATATATTGTGACAAAAATACATAACTTGAATAAATAAAGATTACAGTAATAGGAGATTTAAAAAAGTATACATGCAGTAACACTAGAGACAACACACCAAGGCTCGGAAACCCCAGTAGTGTTGTATCCAATAAGCTGCACTGATCGCAACCACATCACGCGAACTCGTGATGACAATGATTTATGTCACCCAGTTATAAGAGTGTAAGCGTTTTATCTACTTAACGCTGTTCATCACAAAATCTATATAAGGACGAAACGTAAAATTTTAACTATGATTAAATTATATTAAAAATTTGTTACACATTAGCCCGCATATATTCGTCCGCGCATCTCAATTTTCCGTAATGAAAGCCTATGGTGCCAAAATCAATTAACTTTCGCGTATATTTATTATATTTGACAGAATCGCAAAATAATTAAGGTTTTGACAGAATCATCATCGGAGAAGCCTTTCACATTCCGTTATGTTTCTATTTATGTCAAAAGTAATTATTTCAAAACAGAATGTTGCGAAGTAACTTTTTCAATAACAACTTTACAATGAATTTCCGCAAAGTAACGCCTGAGTCAATTAACTATTTTAACTATTGCCTTGCAATAAGGCACACTAACATATGTCGTTACATCAATTCGTTTTTACCTTTTAATTTATAATCTGAAAAGGATAACAAACACTCTAAAGAGAAGAAGACTTGGTGAGCTGAATGGTTATGTACTAAATAAATAAAATAAATAAATATCTTCACGCAATTCCCAATACAGGGGTAGACAGAGGTCAAGTCTAGACAATTAAGTCCCTTTGACCCACCTTCCACCGAAGATATTTTCGGGACAACGTGACAGGTGGTGAGCCCGTCGCCGCCTCTATGTCCAAGCCAACGACGAAATTCGTACATAAGTTTTTGAAAAACTCATTGGTACTGCCACCTGGGGATCGAACTCGGGTCTCTCGACTCGAAATTCCGACCACTCAACAACTTATATGCTATCGTGACTTAAATGGTTATGTACTCATAGCGGAATAAACGTCCTGCATAAGTTAAGTAGTCTTAAGGTTAGTGACATCGTAGATGGTTTGAGATCTGGTACCGAGTACTCGCTTGACCAGTGTGGCAATTGTGGCATCACCTGCTTATAGATCAGATATCTATTTTCTCTTTCTTCGGAGTAGAACGTCAATTTAAATAGGCATTAGCCAAGATTAATTGCTTATTAGTTATGTTTGTTTTGATATATTTACGACTAGCGGTGTCCGCGTGGTATTTGCTATGATAAGACCGAAATTATAGACAATTAGAAACATTACACAGCAATATTGTATACATAGATACAAATAAACAATTATTATACATATATTAGATAAAATTAAAATTTAACAGTAAGTGTAGTTTAACAATGGTTATCATCAACTGCTATTAACAAAAGTTTCAACTAAGATTTATTACAATAGTGCCTATTATTTCAACTGTTTTATGATGCAATTAACTTCAAAAAATTTAATGCATGTAATACTGAACTTTGTTATTAATTTGAAGAGAAATTTAAAAAATCAATTGACACAGACGGGATATGAATATGAATCTGAATCACATTCATATGGATATGAATCTCATTCATATCGGTTATACAGAAACGGTGTTGTTGGGTACACACAAAAAATACAGGTAAAATCTTAAAAACATTTATTTTACTTCAGTGACATAAGCCAACGCGTATAAGTTATTTGAAAATATATTTCATTTACAGGCACGCCTCGTTTACGGTTTTTTAAGAAAATATTATCCACTACTATCTTCTATACGGTCATAATATTACGAAAAAATTTAGTATTTTAAATAAAAAAGGAACCAAGTTTAATTAAATTATATTACTGCGGTATTATATTACTATAGTCGATATATAGTTAACTAGTATCATTTGACTTATATAAAATAAACATGAAATGAAGTAAACGTTCGTAAAACATTCTTATATATATAATATACATTTAATGTTATTTCTAAAATTTTAATTAATTATAAAAATATACTTGCAGGAAAAAATAAATAAATAATAAATATGGACTTATTATTTTAAGTTTCAGTGTTTGCCGCTATTCAAGTTTGCTGACTTTTCAGTACTAATATTGGAATCCGAAGTAAGTAAACTTCTTCAAAATTTTCTGCTACTTTGAAGAATCTGAATGTATAATTTTCCTTGGCATGCGTCCAGATGCCTCACAATCTGAAAGTGAAGTACCTACGATTTCAAAAGTGGGACTAAATTAACTCAGTTCGATTTTATACTTCATAAAATATGTGTAGGTTATGATTGTGAAATTCTATGCATTTATCTGTAGTTCGACAATTAAATTAAACATTGTTCTGATGTGATCCTTTTCTACGAGTATGCTTAAATTGTCATACACATACAGTGTCTATCTATTAATGAAATTCTGTCTTACCTTTTTATTTATTTTTTAATTAGAAAAATAAAATTTTATGTTGGCCGGTTTCGCCTTTTCATCGTAATCTTATCAACATACAAAATCTTATAATATTAAGTTTTGCTATGTGATATCCCCGATTAGTATATACCTGCTCCTTGCCTAAAAGGCGATTAGGAAAAAGGCCTTCAAAATGCAGTTGGCTACCGTCTAATGGCGGGTCAACAGTCTCGAAAAATATATGACCAAACACAGAAGACCAATGACGGGCAGTAGCGTTTTAGGTGCAAGGTGTCTGTCGCCGATTCGCTTGCCAAGCATGGCGATTATAGCAAATCTTCCTCACCCACAAGACATTCCTATGGTGGACTTTTACTGGTCGTTAGAGTCCACTGCAGGATTGCGTAAGATTATGAATCTAAATATCTGTTACTTTTTGAAACGTTTAATGGTTTAACTGATTTGAATGAAATTTAAGTCAAAGTTTTTCTCGAAAATATATTCCTATGTTATATGTTTCTTTGAGGTTTAACTTCACTTAAACGGGTTTTACTAATTAGAATATAATATCGAACGTAAGACTTATGAGTATGTCTTACGTTCGATATTATATTCTAATCAGTTTACGCAACTTACTATGCTATTCATAAAAATGTAAAATTCATGCCGGTCAGTATTTTATTTAAATTCAACTTTTGAATCTCGCGTGAAATGTTGGGCCCATATAGTGCTTTTATGTATACCATAGGGAAAATTTAAATTCAAATATATATATTTTACTTAAATTTATTAAAATTTTGACCAGCGTTGGTTGGTATGATTAAACAAGCTGTATTTTTCAAGCGTTTTATAAAATATACAGAAACTGCGCGTGAACGGCGTGCGAACTTAATATATGAAAAACTTAATGCTTTCACCAGATTTGGACGCACCCTTCTCCTGAGAGGTTTTATTTTAATTAAGTTGCCAAAGCAATCAGATTAAAGGTTGTTGGTCCTGCAATAGTCCTGTACTGTTTATGAGATACTTATTTCGTTTTGCAAAAAATATCTTTTTCTACAGTCGATTTTCAAAGGGAGAGTCCCTGCTTAATATGAGTGCAAAACATGTGCTTCCCTTACCTTACCCTGGTGTATTCTTAGTTTGGTTCATGTAACATTGGACTAATTAGATTTACTCGGTTTATCATCGCACGGGCAATGAGTAAGTTCCAAGCTTGAGATCTATGCTCTATGTTTCTCCGAGTAATAAAGTTCGAAACTAAGACATCCGCAGTACTAATCTACTAGAGTAGTCTACATAGCCGTAAAAATGAAGAAGCTAAAAGGTAGAAGAACTGCCAATCTTTGGGGAAGAAAGGTTCTCGAGTACGTACAGACAAACAAGTGTAAGACGACTCCCCTCAAGATGGAGTGACGACCTGCAGTAGGTTGCGGAGTGTCAAGATGCTGGTGATTTAGGACAGTTCTTTGTAGCTTTGTTCTTTGTAGAGGCGTACGTCCACTAGCCGGCTTCGGATAGAAAGAAAATTAATTTAATAGTAACAGTTGCTTAAGGCAGAGTTAACGGGGAATTTTTTATTCAGAACTGCCCAACATTAGCGCCTATTGTGATTCTTTTGTAACATATTGCTATTGAGCACGCACATACGTGTGTATGTAACCGATAGGTCGTTTAGACGTTAGTGGACCGTTATGCTCAACAAATGAATGACGTTTGAACCGTATCGCACGCTCCACAAACGACACGTAACAATACGAATATCGGTTTTAACTGACATGCACAGTTATATCGATACACTCCGCCGGATAGGTGGGCATTAATGGCGCTTACATTACTTTCATATATTACCTCATGTACGCAGCTCTCGACCATGTTTCCATGCGTTATTGAATTTCCATCGGCCGTATGTCTATAATGGGCTATTAAAAACTTCGGGCCGCATTTCGTTGATTTATTGTTCAATGGATTCACATTGTACATTGTAAACGAATTTGTGTCGTCCATGTATTGAATATTTCATTTAATGTTAATTTTATAAAATGCACTGGAAATCATTAGATTTTCAGGTAATATATTTATCGTTTATATTTTAGCAGTATCGCTACTAACCCTTTTAAATATTATATTATTAATGTCATTGAGATATCTTAGGATATTCTATAAAAGAAAAAAAATAAATTGATATGTATGACTGACAATGGATCGAGTAAGCATCCGAATATTACAGGATTAAATACATTATGATGAAAAAAGTTACGATAGCCGAGTGTTTGGGTGGTCGGAATTTCGACTCAAGAGACCCGAGTTCGATCCCCAGGTGGCAGGCTCGTACGAATTATATCGTTGGCTTGGACATAAAGACGGCGACATTCACAACACCTGTCACGTTGTCCCGAAAATATCGTCTGTGGAAGGTGGGTCAAAGGGAATTAATTGTCTAGACAAGACCTATTTCTACCCCTGTATTGGGAATTGCGTGAAGATATTGATTTTATTTTATTTATGATAAGAATCACCGGATTTATAATATAATGTGAAAGTTACTTTGAGATACTACATTGTTAAGGTGGTGTTATGTTTATGTAGTATATGTAAGCGCAGTATTAAAATACTTTTGATTTATGCTCGCATTTCGCACACCGTCAAAGCGCGATATAATCTTATTGTAATAAATTGTTTATATTATCTGCTAAACTTGGCGAGAGAAGCGTTCTTTTTGTTCGCGCTTCTTTTATTGTGAGAAACGTACCTGGCTTACTGCTGAGCTAAATTCATAACCTTTCTATTTACCGCGAGGCGGTGTTAAAGAGCACGCCGCAAAGCTTTGTCGCATTTAAGCGAGCACTTAATGAAACGCTTGAAAGGAGGCACTCTGAATCTCTCATCGCTAACAGCCGTGGAGGACGCAGATTTAGGAGGGATTTCC
The DNA here is from genome assembly GCA_029286605.1 of Sericinus montela. Lineage (NCBI taxonomy): Eukaryota > Metazoa > Arthropoda > Insecta > Lepidoptera > Papilionidae > Sericinus > Sericinus montela. The sequence continues at coordinate 6,072,512 of JAGSMR010000044.1, forward strand.
TTTATTATACTTTCATGTTGAGATTACTGAAGGAATTGAAAAATCTACTATTTATTTGCTCTTTTTAGGATCTTTTTCTTCTTGCTATGATTATAATTGAGGAACATTGTGTTATTATTGATTGACGTCGTATATTTTTTAAAATAAATAAATACGTATATAGATAGGGATAACAGCACATACATTGCTCCGATCCCAATGTAAGATGCTAAAGCACTTGAGGTACGGGAATTGGAAACAACGAAGGTACCACATACACCCAGACCCGAGAAAATTAGAAAAGTGGTTTTTCTACATTGACTCGACCGGGAATCGGCGTTTTTGTTCTTAAAACGAACACAACATTTACAAATTACACTTGGCAATATAAAAAGTGTAGTGCACAAAGTCGTACATTGAGTGCTATTGCTATCACTGTAATAATTATAAAGCGCTTAACAATATGGTGCAATGACCGGTGTTACAGTGAGATACCGGTATAAAAAGAAAACTCCGCGTAACAATACATAATAACAACTAGTATGTTAATTCAGTGTAGGCTGTAAACAATCAACCAACATTGCATTATCAACTGCAGTTATTTAAGCGTTGATGTTTTTACCCCAGTTTTATCCGTCATTAAACACGCGGTCATTTGCTTGTAAATTGTAATCAATGTAAATTTTAAATGTAATTCATTTTTATAAGTTTCTTTCTATTTTTTAATATTAATTTAATATTAATTCTCTTGTTTTCAATCAATTCCTAATATTGGGGAAGTAAATAGTCTACATAATTCGATCTTTCGATTCATATTTCAACGTAGTTTGTTTCAAGCAACGTGAAAGATGGAGTCTCTCGCCGTTTTAGTGTACATGCTTTATATAAACCGTTTCATAATTTTCTAGGGTCTCTAGGTCAACCAACCATTAGACTATGGCTTTTTGTTTTTCTTTTTGTTTTTGATATTTTTTTAAAGAAAATAAATGTTATTATTATGTGTATAAACAGTTATAACTTGTATGTAGAAGTTTCAAAAGTGGAAGTTTTTAATGTCTAAGATGATGTTCGGAACTATGAACGGACTCTGAAAATTAACTTATTTTGTTTTATCATTTATCTGAAATAATTAACAAGTATTTGATGTTCTTTATTTATTTCATTACATAAATAGATTTGTTATACCTAAGTAGTATTACAATGTAATAAAATATGTACTTCGAAATGTTGGCACCTCACTTTATCCGATAAATCAAACGAAGGAATTTTCATAAAAAAACTAGTTATTTAAAAGATCATTTATTCTCACGTATAAGAATACATACCTGTTCATGGCGATCGCATGGCGAATACTATCGTTTTTTATATTCCGCTATCAGTTAATCACCGGATGCCTTAGCTAACAGGGTTAAGTCCTTAAATAAATACTTAGATAGAGACAACATCACATACATTGCTCTGCTCCCAAGGTAAGTAGTTAAATCACTTGTATTATGGAATTGGACATTCATCCGGGAATCGTACCGGGAATGAAAACTCATTGCATCCCCCGCTCTGATGAGGATCGAGGTTTTCACTGCATTAAAAAGAGGTCGGCAAATACTGGATATTATTTCTTTACATTACGATAAGAAGGTAAAAGCTTATCCTCTATATGCGACTTTCAGTTTGCTGGCCTGCTATCGTACATGTTCAGGCGTCTAACATTGTTAAGTATTTGAAATATGAATTTCGGACAGACGTTGTTAAACCCTTTTATCATTTTTATTTCTCGCCACTCTCGCCAATGTCCGAACCTCTTCATTTAACGTCGCCTTTGGGAACGTGACTAAAATGTCTTAGTTACATTGTGTATTGCTTCACTTTTACCTTTTGTATTTAGAACTTACACCACGTACGTACCCTTTATTGAGATCTTATCGCCGTAAGTGACTCATTAGCTTATATGTGTGGGCTATGTTTAGATCTCTTCTGTGTTGTGGTTAATGTAAAATGATTGTTTCGACTCTGTTATCGATATAGGGCTATGCTCACTTAATTTTTTTTTTTATTTTATTTTCCAATTTTAGCAGAAAGTTTCGGAATTTATGCGTTTTATGCATTCGGTTAGGTTAATCTAGGATAGATTAAAGATAATCTTCCAACTAATGTAATTACTTGTTCTTGACATTAATTTTTATTCTTTTTCATTTTCGAACCTTGCATGCCCTCACATGCTAATGATTCGTTAACCTACGTAACATATATGTAAATAGGCCGTTATAAATACTTAAATATATATATTTTGAGATGGATCGACTTGAAATTAGAAGTTAAATTTTATATATTTTTTTCACTTTTTAGGTACGTTAACTTGCATTTTAGTGTTTATATAATTAATGTTATTTAATTGTTCAAATATGACTTAATGTCATTTTATGAAAGCTATTGTTAACTTCTTCTAAACAAAGACGCTTCTAAAGAAAGACGTGTTATTAATTCCCTAGGAGTAAGAACTTGAATGTTGATAAGCCTTTACAATTCGAGCACTTTAATGAGTTTCTTTTGGGCATCGATTTTTAGCCAGCCTTTTCAAGTTTTATTGTTCGTTCAACCAATTTTATTCCGATGGAGAGTGTTTCTCATTTCGCTTTTATTTGACCTATCTCGGATGTTTCAAGACGATACTAGAAAAAACTTTCTACTTGAGAAAAAGTTGGTGTTTCGAAACTCATGCAGATGGCAACGAACAAAAGTTATTAGCCAATTGTTATAACTGACGTAAAACAAAGTAAGGGTCACCCCGTGGTTCTACGAAAATTTAGTCTGATGATGTTTTATGAGTAAATTAATGAAATTCTCAATTTAAAGAAGTATATATACGTGACAATTGGACTCGACCGAGTTCATTGATTATAAATAAGGTAATAACAATTACCTATTTGACGTAATAATTTCATCACTAAGGGTCGGAAAAGATGACGCGTTGACGTTGATATTATTTGTCGGAATAAAAACAAACGAATCTTTTTCAACATTAATATTTTATAACATAACCGTCGTAGAGTAGTATCAAGCTGTTACGTACGGAAGAGGCCTAAATCCTGCGGTTAATTTTTCATATTATTATCTCTTTTTCTAATATAACTATTATTAATGTGTGTTAATTACGGTAATTTGAAAAATAATTGATATAATGAAAACAGAACCTCCACATAGTTAGCCACAGGCACTTGCGTTGTTATCGAGTTATCGAAATAATCTAGCGTAGAGCTACGTGCGTAGGCATTGTGCTACATCGTAGGTGGTATGTTAATAATTTTACTGGGAATGTTGTTGCTATACCTTGAAGGTAGTCATTTTTTGCTTATTTTTGACATGTTATCTAATGCTTTATATTGGTGTGTAACTGAAATCATAGTTACTTATATAGAACAGTATATAAACTTGATAAAAAATAAAGATTTAATGTGAGTGTCATAATAGCGTAAAACTAAGTGCAGATATGGAAAAACTTAATAAAAACACTTCACGAATTGAAATAAGAGATGACGTCGTTTAAAAACTATAAGCCTGTTTTCTTATTATATAGCTTCTGATTAATACAAAAATATTTCAGACGCGTTTTATAATAAAATCTTACTTTAAACGCATTGAGCATAAGCTGCCGTAAATTTCACATAACACAACGACGTTATGAAAGAATAATATAGATACGAGCATTATCCAACAGTGATACCGTAAAAAGTAATCTGTTTCCGATATTGTAAGAGGTTATCATGTTGAACATGTAAAGAATAATGACATGCTGGTTTCTGTATTTAACTGGGAATTGTTTTATTGAAAACTGTGTGCAGTTAATATTTAATAAAACAAATAATATTCAATAAAAAAAACTACAAAGTTATATATATATATATATATATATATATATATATATATATATATATATATATATATATATATATATATATATATATATATATATATATATATATATATATATATATATATATATATATATATATATATATATATATATATATATGTATTGTATGGTAGGTAGATAGATATAGACAGTGTGTGTAAGCTTTATATTATTTAATAAGGAACAACTGCCAACTTTCATCGGCTGATAATAAAATATTCATCTCGAATGTGATTTCACTAGGGTACCGCTTCAGTGAGTGGTGTTAGTATTGTTTTTGGTGCATGGGATCCGCCAAGATATCTACGCCCTCTTTCACGGAGTACCGCACCCCTGAATTTTTCTGCAATTTCCTTGATCACTCATTTAAAATATCTTCACGCGATTCCCAATACTGGTGTAGACCGAGGGTATTAAGTCCTTTCGACGATATCATTCGTACATACGTTTTTGAAAAACCCATTAGTACGATTCTGCCACCAGAGGATCGAACTCGCGTCTCTTGACTCGATATTCCGACCACCCAACCACTCGGCTATCGTGACTTAAAAATATTTCAAACATGTATGTATATGATACAACCTATTTCTGCGAAAAGTATACACTAAAAAACTGAACGGCATGATTGTTTCTTCAGTACAACATATTTTTGAAAAGTATAGAAGTTCTATTTTTCTTATTAATTGCATGTTGGAACGCAGCGGGCTGTCGTTACTATTGTAAAATAGTATTTTATCATGCTACTTAAACAAGTGACACGCAAATAAAATAAATATTTGAAAATTTTAAAATAATCGTTGTAATAATAAATTTTTGCAGTTAATTTTGATTCAAAAGAATGTCCTTAAACAACTGAACTCAGGGTAACTATAATTAAAATTGTTATTATGCTAAACTACAAAATATTATGAACTGGAGGAGGCCCACGTTCAGCAGTGGACTTTAAAGGTTTCTTTAAAGGCTGTAAAGGGGATAATCGGTTAATATATACATACATACATACAATTATAAGTCACGATAGCCGAGTTGTTGGGTGGTCGGAATTTCGAGTCGAGAGACCCGAGTTCGATCCCCAGGTGGCAGTACCAATGAGTTTTTCAAAAACTTATGTACGAATTTCATCGTTGGCTTGGACATAAAGGCGGCGACGGGCTCACCACCTGTCACGTTGTCCCGAAAATATCTTCGGTGGAAGGTGAGTCAAAGGGACTTAATTGTCTAGACTTGACCTCTGTCTACCCCTGTATTGGGAATTGCGTGAAGATATTTTTTTTAATATTTTTTTAATTTTTTTTATTTTTTTTTATTTTATTTTTTACATACATACATACATACATACATAGGGACTACTTAACACACATTGCTCTGATCCCAAAGTAAACAGATCAAGCACTTATATTATGGAATCAACTCCGAAGTTACCACAAACACCCAGACCCGAGAAAATATAGAAAAAGTGTTTTCTTTATTAACCCGACCGGAAATCGAATCGAACCATGGACCTAGGAGCTCAAAGTGTGCGTCACTCATCCACGGAGGTGGTCTGCGTGTAGTTATCGAACAAGAGCTAATTGCATGATATGAAACGTATATAGTGACGTCTGCCATTTAGCAAAATACACAAGAGGAAGCAATTTTGTCTGAACCAACGTGAGTATTATCAATTTAACTAATTTTTGCTTAATTTTTTTTATTAAGATACATTACACTGCAGAACATTGGTCTATCTCGTATGGAGTATTTGTCAAAATCCTCATCCTCTTCTGGAGGATATGAAGTCAGCCAGACACCTCATACCTTAGATGCTGTTGCCCGTCATGGGTCTGATAATTTATAATCTGAGTTTTTGATTAAAACGGTTATCCTGCTTTTACGAAATTGAGGCTTTTCCATTATCCGCCTTTTACGACATCCATGGGAAGAAAGTCGGATGTTGAATTCTTACCCGTAAGCGCAAGACGATGGATAAGTATATCTTTTTTTTTATTTATTTAAAGGAAAAACATCAGCGATAAACTAAAATAACAATAATTTTAACAAAAACAATGTTAATATTAGTTTACCTCTTCAAGTGTTTGCCACTAAAACACTATCTTCCATGTGTAGCTATATATCTACCTCCTAATTTCAGTGTTTTTAATTTAAAAGGCAGTAGTAATAAATGGGTTGGACAATTTATTCGTTTAATCTGGGGCGATTGCTGATGATAAACAGCAGGTAGTTAATTTTGGTCGTTATCTTAACAATATTGTAATTTCGAGGGACCGGCGCCGCGGCGCCTAGGACGCCCGCCGTGATTTATCAACTTTTTCTCCTATTAGTGCTCTGCGTCTGGATGTTTGCGTTAATTTCGTTTTTGCATATTATGATACGATAAATTTTGATTTTAATTATTTATTTATCAAAATATCTATTAGCGGGATTATTGTAAAAAAATATCTTCACGCAATTCCCAATAAAGGGGTAGACAGACATCTAGTCTAGACAATTAAGTCCCTTCGACCCACCTTCCACCGAAGATATTTTTCGGGACAACGTGACAGGTGATGAGCCCGTCGCCGTCTTTATGTCCAAGCCAACGATATAATTCGTACATAAGTTTTTGAAAAACCCATTGGTACGAGCCTGCCACCTGGGGATCGAAATCGGGTATCTTGACTCGAAATTTCGACCTCCCAACCACTCGGATATCGTGACTTTTTTATTATTTTTATTTCGGATTATTGTAACTTACGGATTTTTTTTTAATTGCTGTTTTATAAGAAGTCGCGATAGCTGAGGGATTGGGTGATCTCAATTCGAGTCAATAGACCAGAGTTGGATCTCCAACGCTCGTACCAATTGGTACATTTAAAAAAACCTATGCACGATTTATATCGTTGATTTTGCCATAAAGACGGCGACGGGTTCTTCACCTGTCATATTGACTCAAAAACATGTTCAGTGGAAGGTGGGTCGAAAGGACTTAATTTTCTAGACGTCTGTCTACCCCTGTATTGTGAATGGCGTGAAGATAATTATAGATATAAGTCAAATAATCCTAATTAAATCAAAATATATCGAGTATAGTAATATAATACTGTAGTAATATCATTTAATTAAAATTGATATATTTTTTATTTTATTTACTAAATTGTTCTCTGTTTACCCCTTTATTAGAAATGGCGTGAACTCGCACTTATAATTATTTTTTTACAAATGGAAATTTTATAATTTATTATATGGATATATAATGGACACGTTTTATTATTCTTTCAAACATTAAAACTAAGGTTAAGTTTTAATATGTAGTGTTATAGTATGTGTTTAGTATGTTACTTATCCTGCATAACTTGGGTATATAAATACTTAGATACTTGGGTATATAATAAAAATATTCCGGTTAAAATTTTTCTCCTATGGGAAGTATAATGTCTATACGGTTTTTACAAAGGAAATACATCAATCTCTTATTTATTTATAAATAATAAACCGCAGAAAAAAAACAGCAATACACACCTAGGGTTACAAATTGTTGTATTACAATTTTTGTATTAGCAACAACACTTAAAATTTCACGATAGCCGAGTAATATAATAAATGAATAATAACGAGTAATGAATAATAAGTCATGATAGCCGAGTTGTTGGGTGGTCGGTATTTCGAGTCGAGAGACCCGAGTTCGATTCCCAGGTGGCAGTACTAATGAGTTTTTCAAAAAACTTATGTACGAATTTCATCGTTGGCTTGGACATAAAGGCGGCGACGAGCTCACCACCTGTCACGTTGTCCCGAAAATATCTTCGGTGGAAGGTGGGTCAAAGGGACTTAATTGTCTAGACTTGACCTCTGTCTACCCCTGTATTGGGAATTGCTTGAAGATATTATAATTAAAGTTTCAATTTTTTTACATTTCCATTCGATTTAAGCATGCAACGATTAACAAAAATATTAAACGAAGCAAATGTACGTGAGTTTGGCGTGGCGGTAACATATCGAGTTTAAACGTAGCAGAGTAAAAGCAATTTGGAAGGCAATCGACAATCCCAATTTTATTTACGTACCAATTACGTACGTAACGACAATTTCAGATGCCATATCCAATAATAAGGCCATTGCTTGGCGAATATGGGAAAAAGTATTAAAGGCACTTGGGAAAGTGCGTCACATGAGACAGTTTTTTTTTTTGGCATGGCAAACTCTAATAATAAGTCTTGGTGGTGATTTACGCTAGACAGGTTTTGTTTATTGTATTCAAAAGATTTTCAAGAAATCGTTTGCAAACTGTTTAGCATCGTTACATGAGCGACTTTAATACTTAATAAAGAAGTCTCGATAGCCGAGTGGTTGGATGATCGGAATTTCGAGTCAAGAGACCCGAGTTCGATCCCTGGTGGCAGGCTCGTACCAATGGGTTTTTCAAAAATTTATATACGAATTATATCGTTAGCTTGGACATAAAGACGGCGACAGGCTCACCACCTCTCACGTTGTCCCGAAAATATCTTCGGTGGAAGGTGGGTCGAAGGAACTTAACTGTCTAGACTAGACCTCTGTCTACCCCTGTATTGGGAAATGCGTGAATATATTTATATTTTTTTTATCTTCGCGCTTTTTAAAATATATAAAATCGGCATATACCTAGACAATTTTTTTCTAAATATCACCGTAGCTTATTTTAATAGACCGTGACAGGTGATAAGTCTGTCACCGTCTTTTCGTCCGTGCCTACCTCCTGGAAATTGAACTCGGGTCTCTTGACTCGGATTCCGATCAACCAACCCATTCGATTATTGTGACAGTATTATAAGTAGTCTTTTTAAATAATTTATGAAAAATGACTCCTGCCCTTGTCTTCTAATTGCAAATAATTAATCTGTGGTAAAATTTAATCTATACTAATAGAGAATACGGAATCAATGCGCGCGATGATGTTCGCACTTGACAGTTTTTGTTGTTTGTGTTTATGAAACTCAAACCTTCCGAGTATCGTTGTTGCACGGCGCGTAATAGCTGCTTTAAGGGTCTCATTTCTCCCGCAACTTCCTCCACACGTGCACCTAATGCTTTACACAGGCATTCATTATCTGAAGGTCCACGTTAAAGTTAGGTGTAAGTGGGCCGAGACGTCGTTTAATGGCGATGTATTCGTATATATGTATATGTTGGAGCATAAAAATAAAGTTATAGAAGCTTTGGCAAAAATCTATTCACAATAGGTGATGAATCTGACATAATGTATAAATGAAAAGCAATTTTTTATGTGTTTTCAATGAGTTCTTAAAGTGTTTTGGTGATTGAAGCTTAGATATTATTCTAGTTTAGATATTAAAATGTCTATGACAAGTTTTGGGGAAGCCTAATGTTAAGCTGTGAACTTCAGATTGCCTGAAATTAGTATAAAATCTTTTGCCATAAAATATCCATGCAATAGTAAACAAAACTTATGAAATATCTATTGTTTATAACATGTAACAAATTTAATGACACACATTTTCACGCATCTTCCCTGAGGAGATAACCAGTAAACTGTCAATAATATACCAATAAAATGAAAGATTAGTCTGAATAAATAAAAGTTATATGTACCGCGGTGTTTCACATTAATATAATATTTTACAGCTAGAACCGTTCCCCGCTCATTGTTTGGGAGTTCACGACAGAGTCAGAAATGGTTTGTGTACATACGTATTTACTCACGAAACATTCTCGTTATGTCAACCTGTACACACTCGGGGCGGGTTCGTTTCCGTCGACTCTCACAATGGACAGGACTGCGAGTCGCTGTAGCGTGCCAACTCGTTACGAACTCCTTCCAGTCGGACGGCTACGAGACGACTTTGAACGACTTTGTGCCGTATTTCACCGTCGCATTGTAGTGTTTATGTTAAACATTGTTACTGGCCATTACGTTGTTTACGCTGGTTTTTTTTCAAGTAAACGAAAGCAAATGCCAATTATAGGTCTTAAGCTCCATTTAATTTGTAAACAATTGTTTTAAACTAATCTTTGTTACTTTCGCAGAGGTGACTAAGGTGACGGTAAGGTGGTGGTAAGAGGTGACTTGGTAAAATAACCGATAGCCTAGTAGTGACTTATGACGTATTAAACTTATACAAAGGTTTTATTTGGTACGGTAGGCTCAGATTTGAACTGTCCTTCAAATCAGCCTACCGTGCTAGGAGAAAACCTTTATATAATGAATACGAATGTTCTTACCTGAGAATAGATGTTTACATATGTATATATTGTTATTTATCTAAGTTTTTTAATTTATTTTGTAGTAATCCAGTTGCTTAGATACAAGATATCCTACTTTGACTGGATGACTTGTGTGGCTATTGTGATAATAGATAAGGGATCCACGGAGTATAAATTTTATTGACATACCTTACCACGGTAAAAACAAAATGTCAATACACACGTTTATGAGAGAAAAACTCACTACACTATTATAATTTTTATGCCAATAAAATCAGCAGGCAATCTCGCAAAGTTATGTTCAATACAAGCGTCTGTAAGATAATTCCTCGCGTCTCTGTAAACGAGCAGTTTTCCCGGGTTCGCAACTTAAACTCATTTTCGCTAAAAGCTTTCCGCCGTGATAGCTAAGTTAAGGTTCTGTACGTAGTGGAAGCTCGTCAGTCTTTTATTTAACGTTGTACATAGTGGGCCCGTATAAGATGTCTACTACTAAATAAAGACAAAGTGGTTTAGTTCTCTCTGTATCTATCACGTGACTCTTACGTACGTCCTGGGCTACTTAATAAAACATAGGACACAATTTATAATAAATGAAAAGTTATAGCTTAAAATGTTACAATTATGGATGATGATTTAATTAAATATAGTCGTGAATAAGTATATTATAACAAGACAGTTATAAATTGTAAACGCCTTTTCTCTATAAACACTTATCCTTGTTCTGATTTCCGAAATAAGTGATTCCTTCGTCCACCTAGTCCTTCGTCTTTCAATGAACATGTTATTTAAATTAAAGGAAGTTTATTTACATGAATGTTATGATACCATAGACTTATTCATGGTGGTGTCTTGTTATTTAAGATCAGAGGTAAATTTAGTTATTACTAGGTAAATTAATATTTAGACCTTACTTGTACCATAAAATACATGGGTATACAAAAATGTCGTTTGTCTTGAAGGAGGTGATAATTTTGCTGTGTTGGGGTCGTTTGTTCGTGTTTAGCTGCTTGAAATATATTATTATGCGTTCAAAAAAATGATTCAGATTAGCTCTCGTGACAGAATTTATGTATCATCGGTGGGCGAATCAAAAACAAAGCTATTGGAAGTGTATAATCAAAAATAAGAAAGACGCTTATTATTTGTGATCATTGTATATATTAATCAATAAACACTTTTTAAAATAATTAAGCTTGTGTCACATCATAAAGAAAACTCTCTTCCATTGATCCACAACTTATTTTTGACATTTTAGGGAGCTATATAATGGGATCGTCAATTAAAACCATAAACATATCCATATCAAAAAAGAACTGATTTGAAGAAGAAAAGAACAAAGGACCATGGTAAGGTGAATTTTCTTTTATTGAAAAGTATACTGCTATGGAGTTATTTCAGAATTTTCTGTACCTTTCATCAGGGTTCATTAGTAGAATAGCCTTTCGTAATAGGAGGTTGTATAGCGACTCCAGTGTAGGGCGGCTCGCAGACTATTGATGCTTGAATGAAATCAAAGCTTTTGCCATTACGAACCCTCTTTTTACAAATTGAGTTAGGTACGCAAGGTTGTCGACGTTGTGTCATTTTTCTATGTGCCATCTTGAAAGGAGTTTTATTGAATTTTTTTGTATGAACTTTTCATTAATCGAGAAAAAACATAGTGAAGCAATTTTATATGAACCATAGTTGAAAAGTTTATGCCATGATAAGGAGGATTTCCCATAATATCCACACTGGCGAAGTGGTGATTGCAGTACTTGGCCCTTCGCCTTAGATACCGCTTGGCTGCCGGTTCTCGTTCTGGTTTCTTTTGATCTGGTGTTTTTAAGAGTTTTTATTATCCGGCGTTTTTTGTTGTACACATGTAAGGCATTGCCATTTGGCATTTGACATTATGGCACCTTTTTCCCTAGTCGTTTCTTACGATGACATACGGAAATAATGTTATTGTTAAAATAACATGTAACCCCAGAAAGTGTTCACACCCCAGCTATTGGAGTTGGTAGATTTAAAGAATGACGATTTATTAAAAAAAAAGTATATAACATGAATAAATATGTTCCATACATTAGACGTCGATGAAAAAAAAATATTAAATGCCAAATATATACAAATCTAAAATATAATAATTTTATCGAATATACTACAACGTCCTAAAAATATTTTTTCTGCAATATATTTGCTAAGACATTTAAAAGGAACAAAATGATTGACGAGTTTGTTGTAGAAGTTGGGAACCCTTGCCACATCGGACGAGTCCACGGCGTCCTCTCTTGAGTGTACTTGTTGGTGCAGTCTAGTATAACTACATTACTCTTATATCCGTAGCCTAGACGAGAGGCCAGACGTTCATACATTTCTCTTTCCTTTGCAACTATTTTATATTTAGTTTTCCTGGATAAATGTCAAGTTTCCTTCTTCAGTTCTTCACTACTGGAGGGAACGTTGTGTTGATAATTGTAATGTTTCTTGCTTCATTCGATTTGTCGTATTTAAATATTACTCCAATATACTGAGAAATATTTCTCAAATAAATATCCAAAATGGTTTAGTGTGAAATGTAATTTAAAGTGATGCCACCTTTATATAAGATGGACAGGACTAAGGTCATGTTTAACGTCCATGTTAGACTAATACTGGTTATTGCTGAGAACACTACTTTATCGCTTTGTACGACTATTTGGCTACTCTAGCCGTTGAGTTGCAACGAAGAGATTTTGCTGAACTAAGCTGAAATAAGTTGGACCTCCGTGTACAAAGGACGTGAGTGCAAATTTAATCAACGTCCTAAAGCGATATCACATAATCTAAATCTTGTATGTCCGAATCAGAGCTTATTTTAGACGCTTCTGTCTTAAGGTAAACATGAACCCTTATAAATTCCTCTATTTTGTCGTCGGTTCGTCACGTCACTCGTGAATTTTGTATAAGGATGTGGATGTATGCTTATTTATGGATGTTCAATTCTATTACGAGCGCCTCGGGTTTAGCCTCTGAGTAAAGTGTTTTTATTTTTTTATAAATCGCCGATAAGAATGCTGAGGGTCGCATTTATTCTGCCTTTGTTTCTATTTTATCGTTGACCGTTAGTGTAAGGATTACACATAAAATGGTCCTGGAATTTTCATTTGATTGTTTGAAATGCTTTAAGAGTGGCTTCAACATTTTATTAAAATGTTATTTTTATTTTGTAACTTGCTCAGTAATAGCATTTTATTTAACTTTACTCAAGATAGAGAATTGAGATTTAAAAACCTCTGCTTCTATTGTATTATGTATGTATACTGATAGTGAATAACTTACGAATATAACATATAAGTAGGATAATAAATACCTTTTTCTTTTCGGAAAGACATTGTTCACAATTCCAGTATCTCTTTAGCCCTAAGGTTGCCTGGAAGAGATCGCTCTTTAGCTATAAGACCGCCTTGTTATACATGCTATTTTGTCTCTTTTATATTTATTTTTAGTTTATATTGTGTCGTGTACAATAAATTATATATTACTACTCCTACAACTTTTTCTATACTGATAAAATTTTTGTTTTATATAATTCAGGTAACATGCACTTTTGTGTTTATGTTCAACGCTCTTTTTGAAATAGTCAAATTACATATTGTTTACCAACTCTATTAAACTAAAGACATCCTCGATATGGTCTTAGATAATAAAATAAAGTTTGAAATGAAAGCAACTAGTTGAGGCGGGTTTCTCAAACGTTGTTTTATTCACTTTTGTCTTGATTATTTCGTTGAAACATACTCCACTCATTAGCGGTGATATTATGGCAGCTTGTTATTTTCAATGAGAGCTGTAATTAACATTGTTACGGCCCGTCACATGCTGCCACAATAATCGTACACACGATGTAACATGATCATCGTCACGCTCCTTGCTTTGCGTAATAAGTAAAAGAAGCTATGTCTTCGTGACTCCGATAATTTAATTAGGTTTGTCCATGTTGCTGGCGGCAGTGAGACGGTGTACAGAAGTTATTTTATACTTTACATAGAGTTGTCTATTTATGAGAGGAATCATACTAACAGTATTAACAAAATTGTGAACTTATGTACGGATGTTATAAGTTATATTTACTTCTTTGGCGTACGTAGTCACGATAGCCGAGTGGTTGGGTGGTCGGAATTTTGAGTCAAGAGACCCGAGTTCGATCCTCAAGTGGCCGTTCCAATGGGTTTTTCTAAAACTTATGTACAAATTATATCGTTGGCTTGGACATAAAGGCGGCGACGGGCTCACCACCTGTCACGTGGTCCCGAAAATATCTTCGGTGCAAGGTGGTTCGAAGGGACTTAAATGTCTAGACTAGACCTCTGTCTACCCCTGTATTGGGAATTGCGTGAAGATATTTATATTTTTTTTATTTTATTTGGCGTAAAGAAACAAAAATGATTATGCCAAAATTTTGATGCTTTTTGAGGAGAATTAAGTAAACAGAAAATATTATTTTTTAATTATGTAAACAGAAAAATAAAAAATATCTTCACGCAATTCCCAATACAGGGGTAGACAGAGGTCAAGTCTAGACAATTAAGTCCCTTTGACCCACCTTCCACCGAAGATATTTTCGGGACAACGTGACAGGTGGTGAGCCCGTCGCCGCCTTTATATCCAAGCCAACTATGAAATTCGTACATAAGTTTTTGAAAAACTCATTGGTACTGCCACCTGGGGATCGAACTCGGGTCTCTCGACTCGAAATTCCGACCACCCAACAACTCGGCTATCGTGACTATTTTTTTTTATAGAAAAATAAAGGCGTAATCCTACGACTTGCGATTTGCACAAGTTTTTTTTGTCTTATTATTTCAGTGAATCATTCATAATTTTGTTAGAATTCATCATCTACACGGTGTAAAATATCCTCGGGGCTACCAACTTTTTTATTGCTTTGTTTCCGCAGAGTACAACAAGGAGATCAATCCGGATTCTGTTTTATCGATTACTTCCATCGATGAAACCACGAGTGCCTATTCATTCGATGTTGAGTGCTAGTCTAGACTATTCAATTATTGGAATACCTATAACTTTTCTTTGATGATTTACGTTTACGTCTAACGCATCCATTAAAACCCTTCTCGGTTATTACCTAGTGTATATGAAAATGAGAACAAACACTGCGTTGTTAACTGAAAAGTAACACTCGTATGTGAAATTGTATTCGAAAATAGCCGCCTTAAATTATTGTATGTTCGCTTTGGCTAATTATGAGCCGGCTAATATATGTATTTTTTTGTCTTTATTCTTATCTATTTTAATCTGCTTTTGAGAATTAAATTTGTGTGAGCTTTTTTGTGAAATTATGGTGAAAAAATTTGCTAGCAGCAGATCTGATGGACAGTGGATACTGAAGCTCATGTATATCTAAAAACTCACGTCTATGGCAACAGGCTATGAGACATTGCTTCTTAGATTACCGACAGATGGCGGAACGACCCTCGCGAAAAATACCAGATCAAAACTGCGCAGACCGGCGTCGGGCAACAATTCCAACGCTTTAGTTGTATTGCAACCCAAAGAGGATTTTGTTGCAAGGAGGACTCAATCCGACAATCGCCTATGTCCTGTACTAGACTTTTTTATAAGTAAAAAATAACTGTATGTTCATGCCAATGAACAGTACTACAACCAGTAATAAAATTTCAACAAGGGGTAAGGGCTATGGAAGTTAATTAAAAGAAAAACATGTCCTCCGTGGACGACTGCCACACCGCATTTCAAGGTGTCGCCAGCTCTGAGATGCCTGGTTCATTTGCGGGTCGGGTCAATGTAGAAACACTTTTTCTACATTTTCTCGGGTCTGGGTGTTTATGGTACCTTCGTTGTTTCTGATTCCATATCATAAGTGCTTATGCTGCTTACGTTGGGCTTATAGCAATGTATGTGATGTTGTCTCTATATATGTATGTCATGTGATATCTTCACTCGACACTTGCATCGCCCATTCTATTTAAAAAAGTTCCCGACTAACAAAAGTTTCTACAATCTGCACGAACAAGAGTTTCATTACTTCCATTAGCTGAAGTTTGTCATCACGTATAATCGAAGCTTTAAATTAAACTGTTTATGTATTCGGCAGCTCACCGCCGGGATTGCTACGTCGGAGGGCCATCGCGTGAAATATATCCCGGCATTATACCACCGGTCGCTGGTGCTACGTGACTAATTCGACTCATTACTACAGTTTAAGACCCCGCTTCAGTGGCACTTAGTAGAGGGCTATGGTAGTTATTGTGTTTTCCGTTTATGGTCTATGTAGTTACATAGACCATAAACGGAACAAAGGTTTGTCGCAATGTTATAGGCTTTCGTGATTAATGTTAATAAATATGGCTCCTGTTTACGATTGCACGTTCTTTCCTCGAATTGTTATAGTAAAATTTTATTAGTCTCATTAAACTTATAACAATTTTATCTTGTCATAGATTTAAATAAAAAAACATATGTGCTCTTCACACGCGGTAAGGGTTAAGCTTTTAGTAAAATAATATAGTGGTCCATTATATATACAATATTACCACTTGTTATGAAATATATGACTTTTTTATCTACACAGGATTTTTTTTCTACAAAAATGAGGAAAAAATCAGAAAGTTATAGTTTTTATAAAATATGCATTCAAAATAAGTACTCTAATATATACTAGGTGTGACTGGATTTATTATTTATAAACTGTAGATAAAACTGAAGAAAAAACTGAATAATGATTTCACATAAGATTGAATTGAATTTTATTTTACAATGAAATCTATATTTGTTAAAGATACTGTCATGTTTATTTTCAGTTCTTTTGTCCGTCTGGAAGTAGTCAGAGCGCAGAAATTGCGTATGAAATTACTGTAATCTGCCTTTAATTTGTAGTGATCTTTCCATTAAAGCAAAACAGTATTTTTGCGATAGGCAACGGTGCTCGATGCGATATGAAATTCTAATGACGAGATTGTGACCGTGCATCCGAGCATAGTCGTGGGAACGATCGTTAAATTGTAACGTTTTCTGAAGAAGATAAAGGATGATTTATAGTTTATGAGTTTAAACTGAATGCAGATCAATGTTATTTCGATATTTAATCAATACGTATACAAGGATTGTGCTAAGGCGCTTTGTCTTTGTTTAGTAGTCTTTTAACACCTACGGGAACTGGTTACCGTGACATTTGATAGACGTTATCATTATACTTTTCTTACGATATCCGCGGGTGATGATATCACAAGGATAATTTTTTCCTTCTTGATATTAATTATAATTCTACTAGCTTTAAAATAATATGTATGAATATTTTTTTTAAAATAATATGTAATAAACCACTTCATGAGTGATTCAGTGAGTGATCTTTAATAAAATGGCTTCCTAAGGATAAAATAAATAAGGCAATAAATTTAGTTACTTTCCTAATTCTGTGTGATACCCAAAATTAGATTAACATTAATATAACTATTCTGTAACTAAATAGTTAGTCATAAGAAAATTTTATTCATCGCCGTATAAAATGCCTTATAAAACGTATTTAGTTTTATGTTTTTCTATGAAATACTTTTGTCCTATTCATGTATGTCAGCCCTAAAATATTATATTATGTATTATATTAGGGGCTGACATATCCGAATGACGTATGAAATTGTAAGATATTAATACATAAGAGAGCGATCGAATCTTTAATTTTCATTGGCTATTGTCATAACTATGCCTTTTACTGCTTCAAATCTTGGTTCAGGTAATATTTAAGATAATTGTAAATGATTGCTGTATAAAACATACATCAATCAACTAAAGTACAAACTGTAGCCCGAAGGAGTAAAGTTTATATTGGAAGGTGTAAAATTAACCGAAATTCATTCGTGTTTCACTCAACATACAAGAGTGTCATCATTCCATAAATTGCGGACGTGAAGGAGAACAAAGGTGCATGACATTTTTTCTCCGCCAATTGTCTGAACAAGTCAATTTAACTTTTTACAGACAAGTTTTTGCGCGTGTTTCACTCTGCTTATTAAATAAAAACATGTATTTTTAAAAATATCTTGATTTATGTTCACATATAATACATACAAAGTATACCAGTTAAAATATAATGTATTATGGGCATTGGCCTCTTCTATTAGGTATATTCTATTCTATTTTATTTTATTTATTGAATCTTTATTGCACCATTTTAAAAATGTAGAAAAGGCGAGCTTAATGCTAACCTGCATTCTCTACCAGTTACTATTACCAGGTACTATTATTCTATATATATACTAGGTACTAATATTCTATATTCAAAATTGTCACGCTTGGCAAGCTGATTAGCGATCGCAGTTCATGCAGACATGATGCATTTTAGACGTTGGTCAGTCTTCACAGTTCTGAAGAATTTTGGACGGATTTTTTCGAAATCGTCTATAAAATTTTAAAGAATTTAAAGGCCATTAGTTATCTCTTAAGACACCCACGGGAAGAAAGGAAAAGTTATATATGTAAACCGACTTCATATAACATTTGGGACAATTTTTAAACTACTGAAATAACTTTGATTGAACTTACACTGTTCAACATATTAAGTAAATATAAGTCAATAAAAATAATGATTACAATGCAAAACAAATACAGACATTCATTTTATAATTATTTTTTTAAAGTATTTATAAATTATCGTATGTGAATATATATTCCATACATTCTCAAATGATATATATACGTGTCAAATTAATATCCTTTAATTTTTTTTATTTAGCATGATGTGTTAACCTTTAAATATGATATGTACTAATTCTTAGTGCTACGTATATAAAAAGTCTGAACAATAT
Source organism: Sericinus montela (assembly GCA_029286605.1). Classification (NCBI taxonomy): domain Eukaryota; kingdom Metazoa; phylum Arthropoda; class Insecta; order Lepidoptera; family Papilionidae; genus Sericinus; species Sericinus montela. The sequence continues at coordinate 6,091,385 of JAGSMR010000044.1, forward strand.
CATGTTGGCTTCCTAATAAATAAATCCTTATTTTTGAAGTTGGTTCAAAACAAGCGCAGACGACTCTACTTCGGAAAAGTACATTGATGTGTTTATGTATAGTACATCCATTGAGAGCACCCGATTTTGAGTAGTTTTAAAACGTCTGACAGTTTTAATACGTAATGACGACATAATTTAATAAATTGATTTCTTATAGAGCGCTGTTGGCTGTCACTAACGCGAGTTACATAAAACTGCGTGACCGAACAATGTAAAAGCATTTTTTTAAATTCTCTGAACCGTAACGGTTGCGGATAACAGGATGGGCAGGGGAATGCTCCATTGTTACTGGTAAACAGTAATATGAAAAGATAGGAAGGAATATGTCAGTTTTAACAACCTATTTGGCTTTATGTTACCCGGTAAGTGTCAAATGAAAGCACAAACGTGTTCCCGCGCCTGGTATTAACGCTTTAGGGTTCCATGAATGTTTCTTTCTTCGTATGTTCATTATACTAAGAAGTTTTGCAGTACATACGATATGACATTTTTATCTAAATAAAGAAAATATTATATAATAGTGTAATTTAAATATAATAATTTATCTAAATAAAAATAAAGAAACTCGTAAACTACTGCTTTATTATTGATTATTCGATCTTTCAACATTGTATTATCAAAGAAGGTTTTAATTTTCTATATTCTTCCACTGTCCAAGTCTATCTTTGATTGTTATTTTCAAAGTATAATCCAAAAGTAGGAATCAGGATGTAAAAATAAAATGTTTCACTGTTCTATGAAGGACCTCTCATAATATTTGTAAAGGATTCTAAGAGCGAGATGCGGGTGGGTGGACTTTTCATGTCCTTGAATATCTTTTATTGTCTCTCATGCATGCTGAAACCAGACAATAAAAGAAAAATATTTTAGTAAACACTAAAATATTTTTCGACGTTCGAACATGTGGTCAATTCTATACTTAAAATTTCCGCACAACGAAAGCTAGTCCTGATCTTATTCGGCTTGTTCTAATTTCTGTTCGATTCATTTCTTACCCCCCTGTTATTATTAATTATTATAATTAATATCTTCACGCCATTCCCAATAAGTCCTTCCACCGAAGATATTTTTGGGACAACGTGATAGGTGGTGAGCCCGTCGCCGTCTTTATATCCAAGCCTACGATATAAATCATACATAAGTTTTTGAAAAATCCATTGCTACGAGCCCTGGGAATCGAACTTGAGTCTCTTGACTTCGATTCCGATCAACCAACCACACGGCTATCGTGCTTTATTAACTAATGACGCCAATTTTACTGTAACACTAAAAACCGTATAGTTAATAAAATTTGCATACACAACTGAAACGATTACGTTAGCACTCCCTGTTGATTCTGACTTTCTCTATTCACGCTTCATTGGGCGATGTCCAAGAGTCGTTGCCTTGCGTGTCGTTACTCGTGTGTGGGCCCGTATCTAATTACCTTGATTTTTTTTTAATATTTTGTAAAGTCAGTCGAATGGCGGTTAAATTGCCGATGAAAAAAGGGCAGCCGGGTTCGTGGAGTGGAAAATATTGATAGTTTTTTTTGTTTTAACACTGTTTAATACACCACCACCTCCTACTTCGAACTTTCTTGTCGACAGATTATTATGTGGCACTGAAATGAATGAATGAAATGTAACTTTATTTATAACCATAAAAATTTAACATAAAAGGGATTGAAACAAAACAAGAGATTAAATAACATATCTTCTTTCATACATCTTATTTCGTCTCATCTTAATGTAAACACATCATGATAAACCTACATATATTTGTGAATATTTGTTCAATGTTGATCACCCCGTTATGTCCTGAATAGTTTTACTTTGTAGCCTCAGCCATAAACAGTGTGAGTCAAAATAGCTGTTTGGCTCTTCTTCTTCTTTCCATAATATTTACTTGAAAGGTATAATATTAGGAGTTTCAGAATGAAAGATATGTGAATTACGTTGGTATTATTAATAATAACAATCGAAAAATCTTATCTCAATATTTGAAAAGTACTACGTCCGTCGTAAATTAGTACGAAGGGTTAAACTTTTATGTTCATGATTTATGTTTACTTAAATATTTATTCAACTTATGCTACAAACTGTTGTAAAAATAATTAATGTTTTTTTATTCAACTAATCAAATAAAAAAACAACATTAATTAAGTATAATTAGATATTATATCGATCTACACTTATTAAATATGTAATTTGTATCTTGTAATTGTAAAATTATAATTATGAAATAAATGAAAATGATCTGATGTTTTCCAGGAGTGGTGAATGCGTAATCTTTACTAGAAGTGTTGACTTTTTATCATGCATTCTGCGAGAGGTTATTTTCAACAACTGACGTAAATAAGCTCATGTAAAAAGTAAAGTAGCAAACATACTAAAAGGAAAACATCACAAAAAGGCCTATTGCAGTTTTTTTAACTTATTATATTACTTAAAAATCACGATATCCGAGTGCTGAGGTGGTCGGAATTTCGTGTTGACCCGAGAGTGAGACCCGAGTTCGATCCCCAAGTGGCAGGCTCGTACCAATAGGTTTTTGAAAAAACTTATGTACGAATTATATCGTAGGCTTGGATATAAAGACGGCGAAAGGCTCACCACCTGTCACGTTATCCCAAAAATATAATAGGTGGAAAGTCGGTCGAAAGGAATTAAGTCCAGACTAGACCTCTTTCTGTGTTAGGAATTGTGTGAGAGTATTTTTTTATATAACTTATTATAATTATTTTTCAGCCATGCAGGTTTACTCATATCGGTGTTTTGTATATAGAATTCAGGTCATTGGCTTGGTTCCAAGATTGCCCTTAATAGATATTATAGCGAGCATCCGTGCGTGATGATTAGGTTACCGCGGTTTATTTGTAACCAAGCCTTATTTAATGCTGTATAGTGTAGGTGTAAGGAAATATTACCCCCACTTATTTAAGCAGATTGCGACTAACTAAGGAGGCGACTAATCGACCTAAGTTTGAACGTTGAAAAATGGCGTTATAATCTTTTGAAAAACGTCCCCACACACAACCGGATTTTCTATTTTTAAACAGTTTAATGTAGCTGGCCTTATTAGTTATGTATTTGTTTGGGTCAAATTCAGTAATTAAAATTTAATCCCCTTCTGTTAAGAGATTGATCTATTATTTGGGGCACTCTTGTACTAAGTTCTGATGACAATAAAATTTAATGTATACTATAAACAACCGATTTTAAACTATAAAAGATTTACCTGCATTAAATATTCAGCATATACTACATACATGACCTCTTTTACGCGGCTTTCAAAGATAATTTGGTTGCAAGAAAAGGGTTGAAGTGCGCTTAAATTGACCCCGGCAACGATCCCAAGACGTATCCTCATTTCGAGGTCACCGAACATTTTTGTCCTGAAATCAGGGTTGGGTGGCTATAAATTTATAGAAACCGGAAATAATTTTTCTATTCTTAGATATCACTTTAAATCGAAGTTGACCAGGCCTTGGCGTTGTCGCTATAGACTAGTTTATTTAAAAACTATAAAGCATGTAGTGTTAAAATAAAAATGTTGAAAAATATTTTTACACAAATCTTTCCTGACATGTTACCAGGCAAAAGTAACCAATTTTAAACACATAGCGTGAACGCGGGAGAGTGTAATTATAATCTAGTTAAAGTAAATATGACGAAGGAATTTTAAAATCTTAGAAATAAACCTAGATATCTATAGCAAAACTACATACTACATATACTAACATAGCTATCAGAATCAGCGAAGCGTGTCAATCATATTCATTCGTAAAGTCGACTGCAGGAGAATAAAGGTATTCAAGTGGCAACCTCGTACAGACAATCACAGTGTAGTGCAGCTGTCTACAAGTTGTTAGGGCGACTTACATAGTTAGTAGATTTGTTACATACTGTAAAGTTGTTAAGAACACACCACACACTATTTACAATAATTATTACTTTTGTTAAAATGCTAGGATTTCCCTCTGCTTAATGTCGGTACAACAGAAAAAGCGCTCCGGTGACCTCTGTTAGTTTTATTGTCCAAGCGTTAAAAATCCCTCAGTTGAATTTTAAAAAGAAAACAGTGCCCAAAATACGGAGGCATTACAAATTTTAACGTCAGCGCCGTTGCGCATTCTGGGGCGACAGTGATGGGTTAGTGTACCCCTGTTTATATTTTTTTCTTGCTATTTTTAGGAATCAGGTTCGTTTCTACACGACTTTTGCATAAATTTAAATGTTATTTTTTTAGTTATGCACTTTTGTAAAATATTCTTTACTACGTATGCTTCTTCTTAGTCGAAATAAATTAAACTTGGTCTAAAATCAAGATCTTAATGTGTATTAAAAATATAAATCCCGGGATTAAAATTTTCGACGCGTAGTCTTTGTATAAATAATCAAAGGAGCGAACGAAATAAATGTATTAAACCATTGACTATATTTATATATAAAATTTATTTATAAGATTTTTCCATAGTTTTCTCTTATTTTCGTAAATAATGTATTCGTGTTATTTTTTTTTACATTATATTTTTCATTAACAACAAACAAAACTTCCTAGAAGAAATGAATCTTCCTCTAGTTCTTTTCTCTATTTCCCCAATGGCGCAGTTTCTTGAAACTAGTAAGATTATATTGCTAGCTCATTTTGCAGTTATTCAGATATATGAGTTAGTTTTGGGGTAATAAGTACATACACATATTATGTCAATAAGTGTTGTTGGTTTTAATCATTTTGGACAAAAAACTTTTTTAAGTTGTCTAACTATATCTGTCCCAAAACAAATCCCGGTGAAATATTGGTCGAAAGAACTTATTGGTAAAAAAGTTTATTTCGTGTATATATATGTTTTCTATCAAAATTTAGGAACAATACCACTTTTGCCGTCACCCCTCTTCCCTCTGCGGTCATGTCACGACTCAAACTTAACTATTAATATGAACATCGAACGATGCGGTTGCCGATGCTAATTCTGATATTGATAATGTTTCTGGAAGTTTCACAATACACGTGCTTTACAATTCACAAGTTTTAAAGAAAAGTTGTGTTTAATGGTAGCGTAATATATGAGTGGTGCTTTCCTGGTGTTTGTAAGATATATATTTTATAAAATAGTATACCTTTTATAAAATAGTATAAAATATATTGTTCTTTAAAATAAATAATACTATTTTTACCTAGAAAGACTTACTACTACATGTATATTATGTTTACCCAATAAACGAAAAGCCACAGTTACTTGTTAATCTTTATTTGAATCACGAAGTTATAAAAAAGGGGTGCCTTTATTTTTATACCTCTGTGAACCGTAAACGTCGATATAATCGGATTAATACAGCGGCTTAACAAAATTTTATTTCTGACTACAGTATAGTGGATTTAATTTCTGTTTTTATTTCTCTCGTATTATTTGCGACAACTTTGCAATACTGTACCCGGATAAATAGTTTTGGTGTGGATAGAATGAAAAAAAAATATCTTCACGCAATTTCTAGTCTAGACAATTAAGTCCCTTTGATCCACCTTCCACCGAAAATATTTCGGGACAACGTTATAGGTGGTGAGCCCGTCGTCGTCTTTATATCCAAGCCAACTATATAATTCGTCTATAAGTTTTTTTTTGAAAATCCCATTGGTACGTACCTGCCACCTGGGGATAAAAATTGAGCCTCTCGACTCGAAATTCCGACCACCCAACCACTCGTCTTTCGTGGCGTGGATAGAATGAAGGGACACTTACACCATAGGAATGGAGGAATTGTGCTAATAGTCTGATTTGAAAGGTGTTATTATGCATATTTATTTTGGAGTGTAGTATTCTGTCGTCGACTCTAAAGATATTTATATAGCAATTTTTAGGCACAGGACTATTTCCGGTCGGGAAGAATTTAAAACTTAGCGAATTAAGTTTCAAACTTAGTTAAAATTTAGAGTATGTGCACAAAATTTAGAGGTATATGCTGAGTAATTAAATTAATATTTGCGAGGAACGTTTCGTTTTCACGAGATGAATGCTCGGGTTATGCGGTGTCTATCTTCGCTACGCTTCTATGGATGAAAGGAGTTTCCTTTTTTCACGTGAACAAATAGGTAGTGTGGTTATAAACTCTAATTGTGGATATCATAAAACAAATATTTTAATGTTTTTATTGAAAAAGTTACTTCGCAACATTCCGCATGCAAACATGCAAAGTTAGACCGCGGACTCTGCGGTCGCTCATCGTAGACTCTACTCGTTCGATAATGCCTTCTTTTGAGGCGAAACACGTGTCGCGTTTTCGTTGGTGGTATATGTTACCTGGTTTGAGTGTAGTGGTGGTGGTGCATACAGGGGAATTAGTGCACGCATCTGTGGGAGGGAGGGTGGTGCTCTTCTTCCCTTCGGACCAGGTAACATATACCTTTTTATATTTGCATGCGGAATGTTGCGAAGTAACTTTTTTAATAACAACTTTAAAATGAATGACGCCTGAGTAAATTAAATATTTTAATGTAGAGGAAAAATATTGTTAACTGTATGTATCGTATGTATTTTTCTTCCTGATGAACTAACCTTATCTCCCAGAAATATATACCTAACCTACTTTTTTAATGACATTATGAGTCGCTGAGAAAGGCTAAATAACAGAAATAGTTTCCATGAAATTATACAGAAAGCTAATTAAATAATAAAACGTTAATTTAATTTACTTTAATCTCTTTAAGCATGTAGAGTTGACAAGTCGGTTAACTACGCTACGGAATGCTTGTATTATTATTTCAGGAGCCGTGGTATCTTGTTACGCGCATACTTACCTAAGAGTATTTTGCATTATTAATATACTATCCCTGCCTTATACATCACGGACACATTCTGGTGTGAATAAGCCTGTGGCTTGTAGAAACCAAGTAAGCACATTCCCGACCTTAACGACATGTCTCAGGAAGTGTCCTTGCGTTAATTTGCCTGTTGGTACGAAGGGGTCGGTGTCTTCGTGGAGAGCGGTGAGCCTGCTTCAATTAATCAGCTTACATCTAGTCTAGTCTTACATCTTGTCTTAGTTGAAGTCACGATAGTCGAGTATTTGGGTGGCCGGAATCTCTAGTCAAGATTCGATCCCCAGGTGGCAGGCTCGTACTAATGGGTTTTTCAAAAACTTATGTACGAATTATATCGTTGGCTTGGACATAAAGACTGCGACAGGATCACCAACTGTTACGTTTTTCCGAAAATATCTTCGGTGGAAGGTGGGTCAAAGGGATTTTATTAACTAGACTAGACCTCTGTCTAAATAAATAAATAAAATAAATTAATATCTTCACGCAACTCCCAATACAGGTGGTATTGGAAATTGCGTGAAGATATTTATTTATTTTTATTTTACATCTAGTCTTATAGCAAAAGTACTTAAATAGTTTTATAATTATTTAGAAGCTGCGATAGCCGAGTGGTAGGAATCAGGAGTCCCGAGTTCGACCCTTAGGAGGACGATCTTGTCTTTTCGAAACTCATTTTATGTAAAAAAAACTCATGTATCATACGAAAGCGTTCAGTGGTGCTGATGACAAGTGGTGAAGAAGGACACCGTGAGGTGGTAGTGGGTGCGATTCAGACATCGCCTGTATATGAGGACCTCCGTGGACGAGTGGCGTACACACCAAAGTGTCGCCATCTCTGTGGTCCCGGGTTCGATTCACGGACAGTCAATGACATTTTCAAACCACATTTTCTCGAGTCTGAGTGTTTGTGGTGCCTTCATAGTTTCCGATTCCATAACACTAGTGTTTTCGCTGTTTACTATGGGATCAGATCATTCTATGCACTCCGCATGTGATGTCCCAATATACATTGGGAATGTACAATATGTATTGGGAATGTATAGTATTTATTTATTTATTTACTTACTTTGAACTGATTGAACTTTGAAATGAAAGATAAGATCCATATCCACATTATTTTACAACAACATATAACATATTAGAACCGGTTTGATATACTATCACTTTCGCTATGATGAATCCGTTCCGTTGCCCGCGCCTCTCGTTTCCTGAGCCGCGTCGAGTTCGCCGCTAGTAAACAATGTTAGCCATTAACCGTGGTTCGGGCAACATTACTTAACCGAACTGCGGCCTTAGGGCAACATTATTTATGCATGTGCAACCGAACAGTTGTATGTTTCCTAGTAAGGACTACGTACGGTATGCACGTTTATTAATTTCATGCCTTAAATTACTATCATAAAAGTTGCAATTGAAATGGGGGTCCAGTGTATGTATGTATAAACGTGTTAGAACCAAGCGGCAACTTCTACAGCATAAATGATCTGGCTCGACTAAGACAGGACCGCGCCTGGGGTTCAGAATGCTGGCTTGAAGTAGAGCCAAATGGCTGTGTGTGTGTGGTATGGCAATGTGCTTCTATTTTTCGTCCGGCGAATGAGATAACCAGCGGCCTACAGCCCCTTCCTTTGTCTTTTCTCCCCTTTGCCGTATCCTTGCTTAAAGGTAGACAAGGCCTTTGCTACCCCTTTGGTGTTGAGTGTGCGTCGGTAGACAATAATTGCCATAAAAACATATTTAATGTAGTTTGAAAATATAACCAGATTTTAAAGATACAGTTTTAAAATTATTCTTTACCAAAGAGCCGCCTGGCTCTGTATTACTTTTACCCATTTTTGCCGACAAATAAGTAGCAAGCAAGCAAGCAGTGATGTAACTGTGATTGTCTTCCCGTTTGAAAGGCAATTCAAACCAGTTTCCAATTGTAATTATGACCTATTTGGTATTTGGGATTTCACACGCATCTTAGTTCGAAATATGGTCTTCTTAGTTCCAAGTTGTTTGCAATCGGCCAAAGACTAAAGCAGCCGCTTATAATTAAGGCTGCGATATACATATAAACCATTGTACAATAAAAAATATCATATTCTATGAGTAATTTTTACATAAGTGCCGCGTGTATTACGATAATAACGTGAAATATATGTGTGTATTTGTAATACTATAGTAAAACCTTACACGTTATTCAAAGATCTATAGAAATAGCACGTGACATAAATGATAGCGCCGTCAGGACCTCGTTGGTACGGCGATCACGTCGCTCCACCGCGTGACGGATGACTGCGTCTGCTGTTCCAGGAACGAGTGGGTACTGACGTAGGAATCATGTTCCTGCATTTGCAAATTTATAAAAGATATTCAAAATAATGCCAATAAACACAAAACTTGGCTGCAGAAACTTCACGCAAAATTCTAAACTGGAAAATACGTTGCTTTAGAGAAGTTACTTTGTATGTATAACGAAAGCTCTAACGACTTTAGAAATTATTAAAACATTCATAAAATATTTGCCTCCATATACAAAAACTCTCATTCATGTCTATTTTTACATTTCTATTTAGCATAGTTCCCTATTTGGATTTCTCGAAGTAATTTATGACAGTGTACACCAAGGGATGTATATGTAGCGACGCTTGTCACTTTGGTCTAAAAGCTCAGTTGAAAAAGATTTTCGGACATTATTCAGTAGCTACACTTCGCGGTTTTAACCCAGGTTTTATTTTCGGGATTAAAATTAGTCTGTGTTAATAAGCTATCTCCATTTCTTTAATCATCACAAGTTTGCTTAAACCCATAGAGATTTCGTTTTACACAGTTTCACATTTAACACTTGCAATCTGATCGAAACATTTATTACACGTGCATGCAACGTCTTATTGTGTTAACTCTGCAACGCACGTAAACATAATTAAAAAGTAATTTGCAACTAGGAGAACGCGCTGGCAGTATGTTGCGATACAAAATATCAGTTTAAACAATTTAACTACACCTTCATGACTGAGATGCGCCCGGCAACTTCTGTTTATGATCATAAGTTGTACCGTAGTTTTGAGATAACTTTCCAAAACACGAGCTACGTACCGTAGCTCGCTAGATACCGTAGTATATTCTCGGATGTCAGCTAAGTTTTTAGAAAACGTTTACAGCATCAGGTTACACATTTTAAGATGTCAAAGGTACAGGTTTTAATGTCTGCTATATTTTGGAGTGTTCGGAGTAGGAAAATGTCCAAGTATATGCTGTAACAACGGACCTTTTTCGAGAATGCAAATTTTCGATGGAGAGGTTCTTCTTTTATTTAAAACCTATCAACAGTTCACTGCTGAACTATATATATATTTCTCTATGCATATAAAGCATATATTGCTATAATGGAATTATGTACCTCGATAAGTTTGCTTGAGAAGAATTATACGAAAAGCGAGCGACGCCGACGTTGCATACAGATATACGTAAGGACTTGTGAAAGTCGTAAACCTGTAAAAGTCCTTCCGTAAGGAGACGGCCGACGCCACTAGTAGTAATTACTGTCTTTGCAATACCGATGTAACTGATGACGAGCTAGCCACTAGTAGTAGTTACTGTCTTTGCAATCGCGATGTAACTGATGCCGAGCTCAGAGAGAGACTGTGCTAAAAATTTATCAACTGGACTTGACAGAGAACAATATGTCACGTATGAAAAGTATTAACTACTATCAATACTATTTTTCATTGGTGTTTGCTGAATAAGTTATGTTTCCTAATCTTTAAATTCGCGCATTTACTAAAACTGGGGTGACAAAGGTCTAGTAAAATATAATAGTTCTATTGACTAAATTTCATCAGAACTTCTTTGGATAATAGTCACGATAGCCGAATGGTTGGGTGGTCGGAATTTCGATTTGAGAGACCCGAGTTCGATGCCCTGGTGGCAGGCTGGTACCAAAGGGTTTTTCAAAAAACTTATGTACGAATTATATTGTTGGACATAAAGACGACGACGGGCTCACCAACTGTCACGTTGTTCCGAAAAAATCTTCGGTGGTAGGTGGGTCGAAGGTACTTAACTGTCTAGACTAAATCTTTGTCTATCCCTGTATTGGGAATTGCTTGAAGATATTTAATTTTTTTAACTTTGGAGGTGCGTGACAAGTAGAGAGTCTGACGCCATTTTAGTGTCAACGATGCTAATCAAATATAAGTTTCTAAAAAAAAACATTGGTATGACCCCTTTTCTCGTCTGGATCGGAACTCTGTTCACCTGATTCAAATTACAATCAACCAACCGTTTGGCCATGGCGGCTGAAAGTTTTTATATTAATTTATTTATATTAAGAAGTCACGATAGCCGAGTGGAAGGGTGGTCGGAATTCCGAGTCGAGAGACCCGAGTTCGATCCCCAGGTGGCAGTACTAAGGAGTTTTTAAAAACCTATGTACAATTCATATCGTTGGCTTGGACATAAAGACGGCGACAGACTCACCACCTGTCACGTTGTCCCGAAATATCTTCGGTGGAAGGTGGGTCAAAGGGACTAAATTGTCTAGACTAGACCTCTGTCTAACCCTGTATGAATGGCGTAAAGATATTATTTTATATATTTTTATACATAATTTATTTATGACAAATTTTATATCTTTTTCAGGTATGTTCGAGTTTCAGTTGTAAAAAGAAGTAAAGTCAAAAATATGTAAGTTCACATTAAGTTTCGAACACAAATCGACTACGCGGCTAAACCTTTACTTGGAATTTTTAGTTTACTTGAATAATATGTACAGCCGGACCATTTTCTCATGATTTTGTACTCTATTTTCTATACTGTGTCGATCACATTCGTATTAGCTTAATATTACATAGCCTACGCTTCTTTCCTGTTAAATACACAATGTAACTGGAATATAATTTTTGAAATGCGACTAGTAATTATAGAGATTACCCATTTAGAAACAAAGAAAGTTTACCTCTTTACAGTATTAAGTGTAAACATTACAAATAGATACCTGAAATAAAACTTACTATGGTAACAAAATGTTAACATGTAGTCGCTTACATTAAATGTGTGAAAAAAACGTGGTCATTGAAATTTGTATCTAAGATTAAGTATATTATATAATTGTAAATTAGAAATATAATTGTAAATTATAAATATATTCTCGAAGAGGCTAGGGTCAAGAGTACTCGGATACTTAGATGTGCATGTACGAAGAAAATGATGAATCTGACAGAATCGTGACACTGGGCGATCTGTACTCTCGTGCTACCCCATCAGGGACTGTGCTTGAAGATAAATGAATAAAAGATGAGTTTAATTTCTTAGTTTTTCAAGTGAATTTAAAAGAAAGATTCGTCTGTATGTATTTTTTATATACGATCAGCTTACTTCATCCATCGTAAACTCATTTTGAGGTATTTTTTTGATCGCCGCAATTCCGTAGTATTTTCTTAATGATTGAAAACAAACCTGTGTGCAACAGTAGTATATTTTAACATATTCTATTAAATTTAAATTAGTAGGTAAAAGGTATTTACGAAATAAGTAAATTTTTATTTCTAATGTTTAGTTTGGTTTTTAAAGTCGTTTTTATTTTATTTCTCTAGGAATGTTTAACAAAAATAGTCGTTCCCACGCTGCAAATGGTGGCAAAAACCTCTTTTAGGAAGCGAGGTCACGAGGTACGGAAGGGGCGAGTGTTTATAGTCTTGAGTACATAATGAGACCTCTTGCAATCTCCATTGTACCTCTGAGCACACTAAAGTCTTTAGGCTTTATATTTTTTCGCAACTAGTTTCGTGTAAGGTGGAGAGTGGTAGTACACTTATTACAAAATATTAATATAAAATGTCATAGTTCAGTAATTTGTCTCTCTTGGGTATTGTAATTTTTATGTAATGTGACGGATGGTGAGCCCATCGTCGTCTTTGTTTCTAAGCGATTTAAATCGTACATACGTTTTTAGTAAACTCGATCGAATTCGGGTCTCGTGACTCGAATTCCGATCACCCAACCACTCGGCTACCGTGACTTATAAGATTATGTAAAAGGTAATATAAGATTTTATTTTAATTTGGGCCCTAAATCTTGAGATCTGTCACCCCATCTATTACAAATGAGACATTTCTTAAATGTCTACATTTTCTATTTAAAAATCCATGACAGTGTCGTTGACGTGACTTATGGTTTAAGAATAAGAATAATCTTAATTGACTCGATTATTGCTATGCGACTGCGATAGCCGAGTTGTTGGGTGATCGGAATTTCGAGTCGAGAGACCCGAGTTCGATCCCCAGGTGGCAGTACCAATGAGTTTTTCAAAAAACTTATGTACGAATTACATCGTTGGCTTGGACAAAAAGACGGCAACGGGCTCACCACCTGTCATGTTGTCTCAAAAATATCTTCGCTGGAAGGTGGGCCAAAGGGACTTAATTGTCTAGACCTGACCTCTGTCTACCCCTGTATTGGGAATTGCGTGAAAATATTTTTTTAAAGAATTTAAGAAGTGTTTATGTCTTCAGTGGGTCGAAAGGACTTCATTCCTAGACAGAGGTCCTGTATTGGGAATGGCGTGAAGATATTTATATTTACATGATTAAGCTATTTAATATCTAATGAATGCGCAGATTTGTCATCAAGCTTTATAAATCACCTAATATTATCACTTCTCAATTATACTCAAACGCCATTTTTTCCCGTACCTAGGCAACGTTTAGAAATATAGAATAAACGAGAATATATAATACGAGTCCGTCAGAACGTTCTATTTAACCGATATGCATAATTCTGTTTTAAATGAAAGTTATCACAAACTTATCATGAAGTATTGTGATTAATTTCACTTTCACCCTTCTAAAGTGATACTCAATCGTGATTTCGCCTACATTTATTTATTTTGCCGTGTAGCATAAGAATATATCACCCGCTTTATTCCCGTGGGCTGTTAAAATATCTTTGGCTACCGACAGATGTCGGTATAAACATCTTTAAGGTACCTGATTGAAATTCCTTTTGGCGTGTGAGCTGGTATGGTGTGTCGGTATAGGAATTTACCTCCTCCTTTTTTCGTGTGGGTGTCGTAAGGCAATTTAGAGAGAGCTTTCTAAATCGCCCTGACTATCGACAGATGGTGTGAATCTCGAAATATATCAAAAAGTCTCGAAATATACCAGAACAAAATTTAGAAGCATCTGAGGTGTATGTCTGGTATGCAATCGCAGTACCAGTAAACCCGTAAGTAACAGCATACACGTAAATGTAACTTGAAGAAAAACTTTTTTTTTAATGTGACGCAACTGCTGACTTATGAACGTTTATATGTCGTCCTTTACCTATCGTACAAATTATTACACGTTATGTAGTTCACAATTATACACTCATACATTGCCGTTACAAATAGGGTTTCGCTTAGAGTAAAAGACTACATAGGGGAAGACGGTATACACGACGAGACGACCTCGGCTGAATTGTATCCTGCATTTAATGACTCCGCTCGAGAGTTGCTACCGTCTCGTCATTCATACAAGTACGAAGTCATGACGCAGATCTTTTTTGAAATTTAGTAAACATTAAAAGTACGTATTTATTTAGAAAAACAGTAAAATTTTTCGAATATATATAAATAAATAAATACAAAGACAGGGACAACATCTCATACATTGTTCTGATCCCAAAGTTTATGGACTTGTATTATGGAATCAAAAACAACGAAGGTACCACGAACACCCAGACCTGAGAAAATGTGGAAAAAGTGTTTTCTACACTGACCCGCCCAGGAATCGAACCCGGGATATCAGAGCCGGCAACACCACGAAAACCGTTGTGTACCCATTTGTCCACGGAGGTTGTCAGTGTTTATATAAGTCAGTTCCAATATATTAATAGTATAAAATATTAAAAAGCTTCATGAGTCTATTTTATTTCAGCTTATAATTATAAGTGTAAATAAACGTGAAAAACGTTTGTGCGCAGTGGCATTACCATTTTGCACCTTGGTAAGAAAACTTGGCCAGGTCCAGCGAATATATTAACGAGCCTATCATCGCTGGTCGTCCATAGCAACTCCGACCGGGAGAGAACGTATTCTCTCCTAAACAAGGACGCGTCTACTTTCTCGTCCTCGAAGCCGACGGGAGAAAGGAAACCTCTTCCCTTGTATCCGGCACATGTTGTCGCCAGTGTAGCGAATGATGTGCTGCAGGAAAAGGGTTGCTACCTGCCAGGTCGGGTGATGGTGACCTGGGGAGGACGTCTCCTCCACTAGTGTGCGCTATCGGTAATCGTATATATGCACGTAATCGTGCGAACTTCGATAGCACGATGGAGGACGTCGATGTGTTTCCTAAATCCGCCACTAGCGAGCTTCTTATGTGGAGACATAGATGTCGCCACAGTTGTAGAGATCGGGAAAATGGGTACCTGCATTAACCTATCTATCTTGGGTTCTGCCCCGACCACGTAATGACCCCGGTGGGGTCTAACACGAAACTAAAAGTTCGTATGCTTGTCGAGTTTGAAGGACTTTGTAAATGTTGATCTTATAGAAGTACTAAATATGTTCATAAAACTCTGCGAACATATTTAAGAATAAGAATAATTTATTTGCATAAAAACATATTACAATAATCTATCCATTGTTGGGACATCCTTTTAAGCAAATAATTACTTGTGCCTTATTTCGTTTATTTCGTAACATATGATTACTTTTAGTTATAAGCCTGTAAAAGAGAATGCCTAAAGGCATTAAGTCCGCCCTTTGATATCTTTATTGTAAAGATTAAGCAATAAAGTTTAAATAAATAAAATAAAATAAAATTCCACTGCAGGTCACAGGTTTGTCTCATAAAGAGAATTTACCATTTCACCATGCTTGGCAAGCGGATTGGCGATCGCAATACCTCGCAGCTTGCACTCTGCACTCACTTGAACAGTTCTGTTTGTCCGGAATTATACGAGTCTAAAGAATGAGATGTCTGGTACTAAGATCGCCAATTGGCTTGTCAAGCGTGAAGATTATGGTAAACCCTACGTACTACAGTTTGACGACTTCTGGGGACGAGTGGCGCACCGATTTTCATGGTGTCATCATCTCAGAGGTCCCGGGTTCGATTCCCAAACGGGTCAATGTAGAAAACACTTTTCTACATTTTCTCGGGTCTAGGTGTTTGTGGTACCTTCATTGTTTCTGATCCCATACTATAAGTGCTTAAGCGCTTACTCTGGGATCAAATCAATGTATGTTATGTTGTTCTTATTTATATATGTATATACTACTTCTTATTTATTTATTTACAGTAAACTTTCTTAGCCTGTTGTGTAATAAGTATCTTTGTGTATGAAGTGTATAATAAAACATAGTTACAAAATACCTTATTTTCATCCCGAATCACTAAAATACAAATCTGAGGTTAACCGTTGTTGCCACTGCTTAAGTAATTCCTTTGTGCTGAGCTGTGTCCGCGTTTGTTTGTATTGTGTTAGTAAATATCTACCCGCAGTTTTGTGGAACTCGCCGAGTTGAAAATATTCACTTCGTGAAGAATGTTTCCGCGCTTGGTATATTATTTGCCTGCATTTATTTTAAAATAGAGTATGTTATTATAAAATAACATAAATTTTCTAGGTTTTATTTTTCATCAATGCTTTCAAAACTTGTAACGAACCGTATTCATGGTTTGTGTATATATGATATAGGAATGCATTATTCCTATTCACCGGCCACTCCTTGGACCGTTACAGACAACATTATGGTCAACTAACCACAAAACTAAAAGTAACCAAGAGCCTTACATCCATAGTCTTGAACCAATTGAGTATTAAAGTTATATCCCAATTCATATCCCTGGTCGTCGTCGCGTTTCTGATACACAAACAAACACAATTGATAGCATATAGAAATCAAGTTCGAATCTATAATCAAAACGAGTTCTGTGAGTACGTCATCAGTCTGTTGTAAATACACGCTAAAACCAAAGATCACTGAATATCGAAACGCAAACTCGTTTTGTTCTATTTCAAAATAACATTCGCGCTATAAACCCTTAATTTGTCTACTCAGCCTTGCATTGCGATGCATACAACTCGCTAATTAACACTCCTGAGCTCTCCGCCCGAGTAAAGGTTTCAAAAGTTTTGCGGGACTGTGTTGATTAAAAGACAAATTATATCCATTGATATTTAAATTAGAATGAATCTCTATTAAAAATATATTTTTATAGGATTGGGGTCTAAAAATAGGAAACTGCCCATCTGGTGGTGAACGACTTCTGTATTATGTGGATAGTTGACCGCTGACACAAATGTGGTGACGGCATCACTTGTGCTACCCATATTATGATTATTACAAGACATAATTATGTATATACTATGACATATAATGACATAATGAATTAATCAAATTATTTTTACGAATTTACTTCGAGATAAAATCTGCCTAGATCAGAGGTTCATAGACTTTTTTTTCGGTGGACCCTTGCCTTTACTTTGCTACCTTATTCCCAAAACTCGACACAAAATCTGAAAATAAGATCTAACTTGGGATATTTGCGTTGCGGCTGAGTTCTAACCACGTATTAACAGTATTAAAAAAAGAGAATTTATCGGATAGGTTAATAATGGTTGAGAAAAAAATAATGATTGATAATTTTTTTTTAAGTCACGATAGCCGAGTGGTTGGGTGGTCGGAATTTCGAGTCAATAGACCCGAGTTCGATCCCCAGTTGGTAGGCTCGTACCAATGGGTTTTTCAAAAACTTATGTACGAATATCGTTGGCTTGGACATAAAGACGGCGACGGGCTCACCACCTGTCCCGTTGTCCCGAAAATATCTTCGGTGGAAGGTGGGTCAAAGGGACTTGATTGTCTAGACTCGACCTCTGTCTATCCCTGTATTGGGAATTGCGTGAAGATATATTTTTTTTTATTTATTTTATTTTATCTTCACACACAATCCCTGACGGGGTAGCCAGAGATAACAGATCGCCAAGTGTCACGATCTGTACATACCTCTTTCCCTTCATTCAGATTCATCATTTTCTTTATACATACACGTCGAGGTATCCGAGTACTCTTGACCCTCCCGTCTTCGAGCAATTTGCTCACATGGTCTTCAAAAGTTAGTCTCGGCCTACCTCGACCTCTTTTAATATCAATTTTCGTGCTATATATTTTCTTCACCATTCGGTCTTCGCTCATTCGCTCAACGTGCCCAAACCATCGAAGCACGCCCTTATCCATTTTAGTGATAAGGTCGCCTTTCAAACATATTGCGAATCTCTTTGTTTCGCTTTCGGTCAGCCATGGTAAGGCCGCACATTTTACGAAGAGATCGCATCTCCACTGCATTCAACCTGATTTTATGCTTATTCTGCCAAAACCTGAGTAGGTTTCGCTGCCATATAACAAAGTCGGTACCAGCACTGCATTATGTATCGCAAGTCGTGCATTTTTCACTACACCTTGCCTTTGGACTAACGCAGTCAGGGCACCGTTGACCTTGTTTCCGGCAGTGAAACGCCTGTCCACATCTATATCACATCTTCAATCCCGGCTAAAAGCACTGCTTAAGTACACAATCTCATTCACCTGTTCTAGACATTCCTTATTTACCCATATTTCACACTTCGTTCTTTCTTCGTCCCTTTCAAATACCAGAACCTTAGTTTTATTAGCATTCAAACGGAGACCTTTATTTTCACATTCCTTTTTCATACACGTGACTAATGCCTGCAGTTCTGCCTCCGACGGTGCAATAAGCACTGCGTCATCGGCATACAGCAGACAATTTACTTTTATGTTACCCAATTTCACACACAAACAACTATCTTTCAGCTTTTGTAAACAGCTGTCGTGATACAATATTAACAGCCAAGAGGACATGACACAACCCTGTTTTACGCCCGTTTGGACGTTAAACATGGGTTGCAAGTCATGCTCTACCCGCACACAGGCTTTGCAGTCACAATAAAGCGATTGCACAGCCCTTAGCACAGGGCCATCCCCGGCAACAGTTCCCACATGTTCTTCCTTACAACCTTATCAAATGCCTTCTCAAGATCCACAAAAGCTCAGAAAATCTTCTGGTTAGAAGCCAGAAGCTATTCCGTGATCATGCGGAAAACACTTGATCCAGGCATCCAGGTCTAAATCCTCATTGTGCCTCCCATAAAAATCCGATTTCTCTCGCATCCTACGCGTCAGAATCTTCGTGTAAACTTTACTTGCTAAACTGGTCGCTGCACTAACCATTACATCCCTAGCCATAATTATTCCACAAATCCTCTCCTGACATCGATGATGTCAAGCTTTTCGGCTACCCTTGCTTGATATTTGTCCCTAGTGTCCGCTTCCTGAAGCTTCCAGCTTCGGATGCTACCAACGGACTGTGGTTCTGGTATCGCCGTCCGGTAGCTCCAGCCCGCGAACAGACCCCTAAATCTATTAATCACTAGAAAGTGATCCGTTCCCAGGTCAGTACCCCTAAACACTCCCGTATCCATCACCTGTTTTCGCAGTCGGTCATCCACCAGGAACAAATCGATCATACTTCTCTCATTCTCTCTTTATCAAGTATACATATGGATTTTCTTGTGACTAAATACAGTGTTTGTCACAAGAAGACTCTTTTCCTTGCATACCCAGTATAAGCTTGCCAGCATCGTTAACCCTTTTATCACCAAACATTCTAAGCACTGACTCGTGCCCTGGCCGAGCGGTACCA
Organism: Sericinus montela; assembly: GCA_029286605.1. NCBI lineage: Eukaryota > Metazoa > Arthropoda > Insecta > Lepidoptera > Papilionidae > Sericinus > Sericinus montela. The sequence goes on from JAGSMR010000044.1 coordinate 6,110,923, forward strand.
ACCCATCCATTCAAATCACCACATACAACAATTCTTTCGTTTCCCCTAACCAAATCTAAAACTTCTCTTACATTCTCTCAAAACTCCTCCAGCTCAGCCCTGAACGACGAAGCTACCGGCAATTTAAAGCGAACCCAGAAAAGTCTTGAGTTCACAACCTTGTATTCAGTCATAACATCGACCAACCGCGACGACAGCAGCACCCCCACTCCCTGGCAGGTGCTCTCGCTCTCCGGAACTCCGGACCATAGAGCTAACGCCCCGCCAGGGAGCTCTTCAGTACCGCTGCCCTTCCGTTTGGTTTCCGACAAACACACTGTATCTAATTCTCTTTCTTTCATTATTTCGATCAAGTCAATCGTCTTATCTCTCATGCCTCCTCTAATATTCCACGTGCCAACTCCGCACTCCGTCCTTCACCTTCTGCCGTGTTGGGCTGTGCGTGACGGGTGGCGGTCCCCATCGCCGCTTTGCGCGCTGCATTCCACACCAACGGGGACGAACTGGTGTGCGTCGCCTTGGGTTGACGCCCAAACTCTTGATGCCCTGGGTGCGCAGCTGTGTAGAATTGCAGCCCTGAAAAGGGCCGGCAGGGGTCGCGACGTACACGCTTTTACATTGACCCCCTTCTATAATGATTGATTGTTTAATTAATTAATAGTTTGTTCTGTGAGTGGATGCCAAAAAAGTATATTTGGCTAACACAGTTGGCTAATCACAGCACAAGGAACAAATCCTCACTTATTTCCTTTAGAAAACCCCCCGTATCAGTTGAAAAATCAAATTACGAATAGCTAATAGTAATACATAGTACGATACGTATTCATGACGAATCGTAAACGGCAATTTTTTGTCACGCCTTCGTAGACCCCTATTGAGTCTCCCTTGGCACCCTGGGGTCCACCTGCAACACTTTGGAAACTAAGGGTCTACAAGAAATTGTAAAACATTGCCTAAATACAAACAATTGGGCCAAATCGTTACTGGATTTGCCGATGTAGCATAGTATCAATATATGTATATGACATTACTTGTGAAAATCTTTTTTAAGATAATAAGATACAAGGCACGTAATTAATAGTCAGGTTATGCAACATGAATTATGGCAGTGTCCGCGTGTCGTGCACGCCGCAACCGCGACGTTTCATATGAGTGATGTCTGCATGGGTCGCCAAGACCTAATGCGATTCCACATTAATCAATGATGGACTGTCACCCGTGGCGCCGCGGGGTCTGGCCGCTCATCTTTTAATTTAATGGCAAAGATCATGGTTCGAGCCACGGTACTTGTCTTATAAAATTGCAATTATATTTCGTTCCATAATAATAGCTTACATTTATTGATGTTTCAATGCAGTATTTCAAAATTCCCAGTTCAGATCTCTCCCATGAGAACCGTACTATTTTTCGGGTAAAATAGTAGCCTATGTGATATTCGAGACTGTAATCTATCTCTGCGCTAAATTTCATCCAGGTACGTTTTTTCGTTCTGTCATGATTCAGAAACAAACATTCATCCATCCATTCATCAAAACTTTCGTATATAACTCTTTAATTAAATAGTCATAGTACAATAATAAGTGTAAGTATTTCTAGAAATACCTTATTTGAACAATAGCCGTGCAACATTTGACAAAGGCAATCACCCAGATACGATGGAATCGAACAAATTACATTCTTTTGTTTTGATTTAGAGTACATTTTATAAGCCCATGGTATACACCATCAATTACCCGACTGTGGAGTGATTGGTAGTGTACACAATGTATTGATGTTGATGTGCAGTTAGGTGATGCTACTTTCCATATAAAGGAAGCGAATTTCTTCGATGTAATGTGTCCAGAGCGCAGTCGCATTGCAATAATCGAGTGAATTAAGATTAAAGTTATCTATTCATGCATTAAATTAATCGTTATTAGAGTGATTTCTATACATAAATACAAAACGACCCGTAAATTCAGCAAATAAGTCTCTCTTAGGATTTGCCATAATAGTCACGCTTGGCTTGCGTATTGAAGGTCTCTGAAACCTCTGCATCCTGAGGCTTTGCCTGACACCACTCTGCTGAATATTTGTATTTTTTGGATGGTTATCATGCAATCTGTTTGTAGCCAATTGTATTTTGAAGGCTCCTTCTTGTTGCCTCTAAAAACACCCACTAAAAGAAAGAGGGAGGATACACCCGATATTCTTACGACGAAACCAAACGACAAAATTATTATCATATATGTATTTAATATGTATTCTATTTTTATTATATATGTATATAAACAGATATATATCTTCTCAATGTCCATAAGTTATTGGTTCCATTTGTTGGTTTGCCAAACTTCTAATTGTATTTGTGACAGGAGGCTGGACACAAAGCCATTCTCTTATGACGGATGGCATTACAAGAGACTCGAGGTCCTTACACATTTCATGAGCATTACAATAGCGTCTCGACGAAATCAAATCAAATCAAATCATTTATTCACCGACATAAGAATTTACATTCGTTTACCAATAGTCATTTTTCAATCTACCAAGGTTTCGTAATGAGAAGAAACAGGTACAACAATAGAAACTCCCGTAGGTATCCTCTTTTTTGGTCAATCTTTTTTTTAGAATATAATCTATTATACAAAAGTCTTATTGGTTAAAGATGTTATTATAGACTACTAGCTTCTGCCTGAGGCTTTGCCTGCGTGGTTTGATGATAAAAAAGTAGCCTGTATCATGCCTACGCCCGGGGAAAGCTACAGACTACTGAAGTAATTCTAATAGCTCTTTAAGAGGAAAACTAAACTAACCTTTTACTACTTATAACAAAACCTGTACCAAAAGCTAACGCCTAAACTAACAAAATTGCTAAATAGCTCTCAGGGCAGGAGTTATTTCGACTTACTTGATAATTATTGTAATATTATGGTCAAATAACACAAAATCCTCATAAATTGCAGCTTATGCGTTATTTTGGTGTATAAGCTAAATCTGTGTAAAGTTTAATCAAAATTGACGTGACAGAGTAAGGAATACCTATCCATCGTCGCAAACTTTCACATTTTTAAGAAGAGGACATTTAAATTATCATGTTTTCTTTTCATACGTTCTTGTCATAAGTAGTAGGTGTTGAGCGACATTGTCGCTACTGCATCACGCCTGAATCCTAGCAAAAACACCGCAAAGTTGCTGCGCGTAAATGTCGATTTACCACGTGTTCGTCAAAGTAGGTCGATGTGTGTGGCGAGCGCTCGTGTTTGAAATATAAAATATATTTAGAGAATATATGAAGTCAATCAAGCAGTACTGAGCAGTCTACTATTTAAACTACGCTGAGAACAGAAGTTCTCATTTGCTATGCAAAGGTAAGGTTTATAAATTTTTACGTTACTTTTTAGTAATTTTATATTTTTACAGCCGTAAAAGCCATGATGAGATATTTTTAGGATTAAATTCTACATTTCTTGAGCCTATCTTTCTACTAATAGAACCAAGCAACAGAATCTGATGCATGAAAGGGCCAGGTTGACCAGAGCCTGAAGATCACGGCCTTGCAGAGCATCTGTGAAAGTTAAGAGCAAAGCCCTCTTGAGCCTTTGAATTACCTTCAGAGAGGGAGGTAACTGGAATCCCACAGCCGTATGCACCTCGTTCCTTTCTTCTCTGCTCTTGTCTTGTAAGTGTACAGTGGCAACCGTAATCAATCAGGTAAACTGATTGCTCGTTTGCCACCTCCACCCATAAAACAACTATACCTGACTCACATAGTACACCTCTGACATAACATAGTAACATTAATCGTGATTATTGTCCTTATAAATTTAATTTCGTTCTTAGTACCTACCGATACCGGCACGTTGTCGGAGCGGCACGTCGGAACAGCTCCTCATAAATCGCAGTCAGCGCAGTGCAATAAATTGCGTACATCTATCTCTTTGCGAGGCGTTTGCACTCGTTGCATGAACTATACTATGCCTTTTATGCAGGCATAGTATTTCATGCAACGAATATATTAATATTTGTTCTGTCTGTCTGGCTGACTCATCAATGCAGAGCCTAAACCGCTGGGGCAATGTACCTGAAATTTCGGTAATTGATGTCTGCATTTCATTATAGTGATGATTGATTTTGTTGTTAGCGTAAGGAAGGATTAATAAAAGATTGGCAGTTTCTCATTTTCAGAGTGAGAAGCACGAAGGTTCATATATCTGCCGTCCTGGTCAAAAATAGATATTCGACGTATATCGGCGTTTTATGGCTAACAGAATAATATTTTATTACATTTCGTCCCTTTTGAAAAAAGAAGCAAATTCAAAATGTATCCTTTTTCGAGTTTATGATACTACGATAAAAAATGTAGTGTACATGAAATAGAAATTTTCCCGGAAATACTTATGACTGTTTCCATCTTGAAGTCTATACAATAGGAAAAAATTATCTTGAAACTTGTTTACTTTATTTAATCGCCGCCGCAAAGTGTAAGTTGGACTCAGTTCAGTTTTGTGAACTACCGAAATGTGAAAATTATGCGACGTGTATAGTCCAGCCATAAACATTTGCTCTATTTCAAGCTCCCGCCTGTACAATTTTCCTAGCGACAAGTTATATTAGAAATGTAACAGTGTTCTCATCATCATAGGACAATTTATTGCTTGGAGAACCTAGAACTACTATTGATAATAAAGATCTTCCTATTCTGCATAAATAATTTGTTTCTTTTTTTTAAACGACGTCATTATCAGGTATTTTGTAACTTAATCATGTCACAATAATGACAAAATTTATTAATGGGTGCTTATAATACAAAATATATCATGAAGATAACAAAGAGCTCGGTGAGCGCCGCTTAGATATTAAAGTATTTATGTAAGTGCAGAACTACACCGAAAGGGATCTTTTTATTTTTTTTTTTTAACTTAATATTAAATGTAAGTTGATATATTTTTATTTTTAATACAGGAAGTACTAGCCAAACCACGGCCGGGCTTCGCTGTGTCTCTTTATATAATCAATAAAACACAACAAAAAATTTAAGACAAAAATTTTTAGACAACACCAATGGTTACCATGGAATTTAAACCATTAAACAAATACCTATAATGCTGTATTTTCAAAAAAAATTATCACGTTTTTGTTCTTGCTTTTTTCTTTATAATTCCTTGTGAAATTTTAAGTAAAACATTCATTTCGGACTCAGAACACTCTGAACGAGCTTTTTCATTTCAGTTTCTGGCTACATAAATTGGTTGAGTTGGAGAGAAGCTTAGTGTGAACATTCAACTTGACTTTCACTGCTACGGAGCACTTTGTTTATTAGCAGGAAAAAAAGTAACCCTAAATTTTGAGATGTTTTGTTTTAGAAATAATTGATATATAAAATATGTTATTAGCGCTTTGGTAAAAGGTTGTTTTTATTTTGTACTTTATTGAATGCTGTATGTTTTCCGAATAAAATAAAATGTAGTGTATAGTTGCCTTGGCTAATATTAGTTACGGAGTCCCCCAACTGGCGCCAAAGTGACGGCGTCGGGATGTCCCAGGGTTGTTTACACATTGCGCTTCGCGCCGCGCCGCCGAAGCGGGAACACAGACGGTCAATATTTAGATCGAAGCTACATTGCCTTTAAATTGACATTCTTTGACAATAAAGTGGCTGTAAATGAAAATAAAGCTTGTGATCCAGTATGACCTACCAGTTTGCAATCCAGTATGTTTCGTAAACATAATAGGTAGATAGTTAATTGACTCTGGCGTTACTTTGCGGAAATTCATTGTAAAGTTGTTGTTGAAAAAATTACTTCGCAACCCTCCGCATATTACTATTTATTTATTTATCTTCACGCACAATCCCTGACGGGGTAGCCAGAGAGAACAGATCGCCAAGTGTCACGATCCCTACATACTTCTTTCGCTTCTTTCAGATTCATCATCTTCTTCATACATGCACGTCTAGGTATCCGAGTACTCTTGACCCTCCTCTCTTCGAGCAATTTGCTCACATGGTCTTCGAAAGTTAGTCTCGGTCTACCTCGACACCTTTTAATATTAACTTTCGCGCTATATATTTTCTTCACCATTCGGTCTTCACTCATTCGCTCAACGTGCCCAAACCATCGAAGCACGCCCTTATCCATTTTTGAGACAAGGTCATCTTTCAAACCTGCCATATTGCGAATCTCTTCGTTTCGTTTTCGGTCGGCCATGGTAAGGCCGCACATTTTACGAAGAGATCGCATCCAGCAACCCTCCGCATGAAAATATAAATATAAAAAGGTATATGTTACCTGGTCCGAAGAGAAGAAGAGCACCACCCTCCCTCCCACAGATGCGTGCACTAATTCCACAGATGTGTGCACTAATTCCACTTTATGCACCACCACCACTACACTCAAACCAGGTAACATATACCACCACCGAAAACGCGACACGTGTTTCGCCTCAAAACAAGGCATCCTCAAGCGAGTAGACTCTACGATGAGCGACCGCAGAGTGCAAATTGCACTCTTTGAGTGTAGTGGTGGTGGTGCATACAGTGGAATTAGTGCACACATCTGTGGAATTAGTGCACGCATCTGTGGGAGGGAGGGTGGTGCTCTTCTTCTCTTCGGACCAGGTAACATATACCTTTTTATATTTATATTTTCATGCGGAGGGTTGCGAAGTAATTTTTTCAGTAACAACTTTATAATAGGTAGGTCATGCTGGTGTCTGGTACTGAGTTCGCCAATTGGCTTGCCAAGCGTGGCGATTATGGTAAACCCTACGTACTACAGTTTGATGACCTCCATGGACTAGTAACTTTGACACCGATTTTCATGGTGTAGCCAGCTCCCAGCTCCACGTGATGGATATAATTATTTATTTTATTATGTTTTCACTCTTCGGTGTAAAGTTATGTCGTTTGACAGCCTTGGTAGATTTGACTCCAAAGATTTTTTGCAGCGCTGTTGACAGGTTTTTCAAGGGAACTTCTATTTCTTAGTGGTCTGACAGTTCTTCGTTTTCTACAGCATCAATAGACACCCGTTGGGAACTGAAATGTGTTTATTATTATCTGGAGTTTGCCTAATGATAGGGCCCAATAAGAAGCAACTCCGTCGAACGGGTCTTCTACCTTTTATTGGGTTTTTCATCCGAATGCGCAGAAGAAGGTTTATGTTTTGAGTATCTTTGTTTATATTTATTTTTTTTTATTTTATTTATATTCAGAAAAAAAAACAAATTACAAATGAAAACAACAATACACTGTACTATAAAACCAAATGGTTTTTTTTGTACAATGGAGTTCGTCCATACAGATAACATTATTTAGCAGTTTACTTAAAATTTTGTTTACTTAAAAAGTTTACTTATGTTTTTGATATGAATTTGTTTAATATGAATTAATATGTATTTCACTGAAAAAACCTAAAAGCTGAAGTATCCCGTTCGACGGGTATTGTAAATAAGTTTTTGCATTTGCTACTTCTTTGTTTTATCCATTCATTCAATCTCCATTAATAAACATAAAATATTAGTTATATTAGATGTCATTAAGACTAACTAACATTCTGTTATAGACTACTCCCCGATAGAGGATTATCGAGTTATATGAACTAAATACCTGCCTACCATCGGGATGAGTAAACGGTTTCTGAAAGATACTATTTATTATATTTAACTCTTAGACCGTGGATTAAGGTTGCGACGAAAACAAAAGAGAGTGAAGAATTAAAAATAAACCCACGAGTACAAAATTATTACTTGCGCTACGTAGTACTATTGAAAACGCATTCATACTACACGGAATTGAATGCAATACCAGTACCACGATCGCGTGACTAATGTTCGTGCCGGCTGCTTGAGGCCTAATGGGTATCTCCATTAATCTTACCATCATCATGTTTTGTTTTCAACTGATGCATGCTTGTTGGAGATATCAAGATGAATGAGATAAGTCACGATAGCCGAGTTGTTGGGTGGTCGGAATTTCGAGTCGAGAGACCCGAGTTCGATCCCCAGGTGGCAGTACCAATGAGTTTTTCAAAAACTTTGTACGAATTTCATCGTTGGCTTGGACATAAAGGCAGCGACGGACCTGTCACGTTGTCCCGAAAATATCTTCGGTGGAAGGTGGGTCAAAGGGACTTAATTGTTTAGACTTGACCTCTGTCTACCCCTGTATTGGGAATTGCGTGAAGATATTTTTTTATATTATAAAAAAAATTAAGTAAATCACTTGGATAGAACTAGTAGACAAACTTGTATTGGTTTATTACGGTGTGTTGTTGGATTTTAAAAATACTGAAACTAATCAAAACATCGTGAAAATAAAAGCTGTTGATTGATGAATTTTAAATATCTCTTATTAAAAGGTAACAGTACATTAGTTACTCACACAAAAAACATTAAATACATTTAGAAAACCACATTACCTCCGACGTATATGAAATACAGACTTAAATATAAATTTAAACTAAAATGTTTGTGAGGGTCCCCTATATAAGTGTTAGTAAATATTTATTATTTGATATTAGTCTTCATTATTTAGTATTATTATAAAATGTAGTTATATAAATCGCTGTAAATGCTACAATTCAGGGTCAGGATGTCTTCTCGTCTTCTCTGCCCACCTTTAAATACACAGTACACAGTATATTACACTCGCTGGAACGAGCTTTTGTATTTAAGCATTTGCTCACTTAAATTAGGTGAGTAGAACGGAAACCAGATGTGAAAAGTCAACTTGACTTTCAATATTCGTTCTAATTAAAAAATATAAGTGGTATTGATAATTTTTAATGAACGCTTTGAGAGATTCAGATGTTCATTGCAATGAAAAAGAAGAATAAATGTCTACAAACTTCGATCTCTTGTCAGAAAGTAATTGATGAGTGAACGCGAGCGGTTGATCCGAGCCGCTTAACTTTCCCCAGTCAAAAACAGTGAAGGTATTTTCATTTCAGTAATTCGAAGCGGCATTTTAGCTTAATGTTTGTCACTTCGACGTCACCGGCTTTGTCATCGGCTTATTTCGTGTCTTCATTATTAATTGATTTTCGGAACTAAATATCGTATGATTTAAATTATCGTCATTTGTATGTTACATCATCATGTTGTTTACCTCATCACCGTATTTCTATCAACTTCTAAAGGATTATCCTTTTTTAAATTTTGGAATTAACCGAAAAATGTGACGTTTTCACCTTCACGACATTTGACAGTAGCAGTATCCGAGTGGGTAACCTTCGGGAAACGCTGTATGTTGAAGATAAGTCAATGCCTGAAAATCAAATTTTACGACCTGTAGCGTGGTGCCAGTAGACACGGAACAGAGACGTAGTTTTTACTGCTTGCCGCATGAGTAACTTCAAAGTATAGCAAGCAATGTACAGGGCTATGTAATATATAGTATTCGCTACGAAATTATCCGCAGCAGATATAGGGTAACCGATTTAGCTGTAAGGATCAGCAAGCTGAAAAGGCATTAGGCTGGACACAGAACTCGTAGAGGTAACAAATGTCAATGTTGCGAAGAAAGTTTCACGGATTCCAAGCTTACTAGCAAACGCAGTATACGATTCTCGACAAAATGGCGGGATAACCATTTCTAAAATTATCAGACCAAAATGATTAGTTATAAGTCACGATAGTCGAGTTGTTGGGTGGTCGGAATTTCGAGTCGAGAGCCCGAGGTCGATCCCCAGGTGGCAGACTCGTACCAATGGGTTTTTCAAAAACTTATGTACGATTTATAACGTTGGCTTGGACATAAAGACGGCGACGGGCTCACCACCTGTCACGTTGTCCCGAAAATATCTTCGGTTGAAGGAGGGTCAAAGGGACTTAATTGCCTAGACTTGACCTCTGTCTACCCCTGTATTGGGAATTGCGTGAAGATATTTATATTTATTATTTATTATAAAATGATTAGACCGCAGATGGGCAGCAGCGTCTGAGGTGCGAGTGATCTGCCATCGCCAATCCTCCTTAGTGACGATTTCAAGTGACGATTACGGCAAATCCTTCTTATGGGAGAGGCCTACGTCGTAAGCCGTTATGTATGTATGTATGTAAATGGTAATTTATTTCAGCACGACTATTCAAATACGTAATATGTATAGAAAGGATTTTTTCAATCAATAAATATGCTGTTTTTAAATTTAGGCAAGTTGAATAAGTACAAGTCATTATTTAAGATATTGATGGCCATTTTATGTACAAGATCGATCGAAGTTATTTTATATCTCCTTATACATATTTGCAATTAACAAAAATGGAAAAGTAATAAATTAACCAAAAATAGAAGCAGCTGCTTCTATTTTTGGTTAATTTATTACTTTTCCATTTTTGTAGTAGAATTTAATAAATTATTGAAATGATAACGACCACTGTAATGACAAAAATTGGTATTACATCATTATAACGAACTACAATAGATATTTTACATAACTCTGGAAAATCGTAATTCTCGGTAAGAAAGCATCTTTTTTAATATTGTTAAATCTTCAATAATTAATTATTAATATTGTCAAACTTCTGCGTTTCGTCTGGTGAGTGCAGGTAACCGGAGACCCACACACCCTCCTCCTCCAATTCTGTGGGGGGGGGGGGGCACTCTTAGGGAGGCAACGCATCTGCTATGCCTCTGGTATTGCGGGTGTTCATGGGCGGCGGTAATCACTTACCATTTTCTATAAAAAAATAATCTTAAAGTATGTGTTTAATGATCTCAAATCATAAATTTATAAACATAGGTATAATAGAATAAAACAAAGTTGTGTTCTTTTTTTCCTTTTGTAAAGTTTACTTATTTTACAAGGTGGTCTATGCAATTTAGTTCCCTCAACTCAAACTTCACAAAATCTTATTTGGGACAACTCGAGAGGTGTTGAGCCTGTTGATGCCTTAGTGTCAATGTTTACTGTTTACCCAAGTATGTCTACGATGGCTGATGATAAATAATAATAATAATATAGTCATATAACAATATCTTCACGCAGTTCCCAATATAGGGTCTAGTATATACAGAGATCTAGTCTAGATAATTAAGTCCCTTCGACCCACCTTCCACCGAAGATATTTTCGGGACAACGAGATAGGTGGTGAGCCCGTCGCCGTCTTTATGTCCAGCCAACGATATAATTCGTACATAAGTTTTTGAAAAACCCGTTGGTACGAGACTGCCACCAGGGGGATCGAACTCGGATCTCTTGACTCGAAATTCCGACCACCTAGCCACTCGGCGACCGTGACTTAATTACTATGACTGTGATGATCAAAAGCATGAAGCTCGATCCTCTTGATTCGAATTCCGATCACCCGACCACTTTGCTACTAATGCAATGGTACCTACTTGTACTTATATTTTTAAACAAGTTGAAAATGGGTATAATATTTTATTATATTGGAAAAAACTTCATAAATTAACTTCTCTTTTCAATTTTATCTTAAATACGCTATTAAATTAATGAGAAATTTAAAAAATCAAGTGACAAGGATGAAATTCGGACATTCACCTTTAAATATTTATTTTGTCGGATTGAATTACATACTTTCAACTTCATGTGTTTTTATATTAAAGTATATAAATAAACAAGACATTATACTTACTATATTGTTTAGTCAAGAGAATCGAGAAAATATCCATATAAACTTCCCGTGGAGATCACGTAGGGCAGAAGCGGCGTAGCGAAACCTCTGGAGCTTGTCATCAGCAGGTAATTACACTTCTTGTGACCTAACCTGACCGAAGGCAGCCGGCGCCACGTACACTGACGTGCTGGTCTTTTAAGTATTAACGCGACTGCTCTTATTTGTAGAACTAAAGAAACAAAAAGATAGCATGATAATTGTTATCATTATCATGTTGCGGAAAATAGGCCCCCCCCAAATTATAATTGGAAGGTTTTGACATATTTGCCACGCTTGGCGAGCGTGTTGGCAACTACAGTTTTTGTTCTTAAAGTTGTTATGCAGGAAGATGCTGCTGCCCATCTCCTGATACATATAAAACACCCACGGGATGCGGTAATATACAACGTTATATAACATTTATAATGTTATTTTACATTAAATAATTGAAAACCGGCTGAACTCACCTATAAACATTCGTTTCGTTTATACCAACTAGTTTCGGACTTGCCGGAGGTCCTTCATCAGGGTGTGAGGGATGTGTTATATGTTCCTATATGAATAAAATCATGTATGTATTATACGGATACACACAAAAATATTCATACGAATTATACATATACACATAAAATGAATTAAAATATTTTAGTGCATAACTATATGTTAAAATATAGTATTTGTAAGAAATCCTTCTTGTTTTCATTTTGTTAACGGTGTATAAAATATAAAACTTTGTATTTAAAGCAATATTAGTATATCGCGTGCCCGACTACTCTAACCTCGACATCTGAATTAATTCTTTAATTTATGAAAGCTTGCGTTATGTTTAAAGGTTGATTAAAAGCCGCGTATATTTCTGATAGTTAATATTTTCATATTTATGATCCAATACTTGGTTGAAAATTCTCCAGTCGACTATTTGGCACATTTAATACGATGTCAAACCAACGATATTAGATTTATATATGTTTTACGTTCATTACCACACTTAATATGAATAACATATTCATCTTCACGCCATTCGGTGGTCACTTAATCTGTTCATCATTACTACCACATGAGTGATAGGGTTTATTGGTGTACTCGTATTTCATAAAAATTATGTTATTTCGTGTTATTTTTGAAGGCAGTAGACCTAGCAGTAAACAAGCCTTAATGATGTTGATAATGAGTACGATATGTGTAAATCTTTTAATCAATCGGTAGTCGGTAGAAACTATCAAACGCCCAATTCGTCTCTGTGCTATAGCTACGAGTATGTATCGGGCAGTACTCGTATCTGTCAAGAAATAGTGTATTATTATCTAATCCTTAACCGTTAAAGAGTGCAGTAGCTACATAAGTTTTTTGAAAAATCCATTGATACTGCCTGCCACCGGTTCGAACTCGGGTCTCTTGACTCGAAATTCCGACCACCCAACCACTCCGCTGGCGACACCGTGGAAACCGGTGGGTATGCCATTCGGCCAAGGATTTTGTCAATCTAATAATAATAATTATATCTCTTATTCTAATCATTATATCTTCATGCAACATCTCTGGCTAAGTGTGACGATAGTGATTTAATTTTTAATTAAATTTTAATTTTCTTCGTGCATTTATTTATCTAACCGTGTGGTAACGGTGTAAGAATATTGCCCCTCCCTTTTTTCCCGTGGGCGTCGTAAGAGGCGAATGAGGGAAACAGCTTTGAATATTGTTATGGCAAACGAAAGATAGCGGAATAACCGTCTCTAATAATATCAGACCAAAAAAATCAGACCGAAGATGGGCAGTAGCGTCTGAGGTGCGACTGTTCTTCTACTGCGATCGCCAATCGACCTGCCAAACGTGGCGATTATGGCAAATCCTCCCTATGGGAGAGGCCTATGTCCTACAGTGGACTTTAACAGGCCATTATGTATGTATGTATTACATACATAATGGCCTGTTAAAGTCCACTGTATACATTATGTATGTATGTATTTATTTATCTGAGTACAATTTGCAGTATTCACAAAGGTGACAACAGCAGAGTTCTACTGCAAAACTTAGTCGGTGCTATCCAAATCAAAATGATGATACATATAATGGATGAAATGGATTCAGGCCACCCCAATGGAGTTTTCATATCACATAGTAAATGGTGTTACCGAGTCGATCTGTGCAATTTTAGTCTACAAAGATTTGTAGAAAAACACTTTCTGTATATTATCTTGAGAGTGGTTATTTATGGTACTTTCGTTGCTTCTGATTCCATAACACAAGTACTTAAGCTACTTAATCCAGGATCAAAACAATCAATGTGATGTTGTATGTATGTATATATGTATGTATTTATTTATTTATTAGTTTGTTTAAAAAATATAGTACAATGTAAGTAGTATAGGAATAATTTTCCTATAACGTCGGCAAAAGTATTTTCATTCAATTCCAAGCATCTAATCCTTCTTGCGGAAGAGGGTTATGTCGTGCAATGGGCTATAATTGGCTGAATGCATGCCTAGGAGTAAGTGTCTAAACCTTAAGATATTTTTTTAGAATGCAGTCAACATCATTATTGTCTTTACATTTGTTATATAGTCTTATGTTACTGCTATCTTTGGTCGAGATATAATCGTCAAATTGTTAATAGCGTACAGCACTTACCCGCGACGAAAGCTTTTGAGCACTTTAAAGTAATTGCAGCTACAACCTGCCGCACATGAGCACTCCGCGGCGCAATCACGTATATTGCGAACGAGTTCCGTACACAATATTACTCGTATTAATCGTCGATCGCTGCGCAGCATGGCGGACGTATTGTTTTAATAAAAGCCATGTCCAAATATTCCATATTGTTTTGTGAAAAAAAAAAATAACAGTTAACCAGTTAAAATATGCCAAATCCTGTCACAAACTTTTGTCATTTTGTAGAAAATTAATACTGAAAGTATCATATAAACCCACATCATAAATCTAGAATAACATGTAAGCTTCAATCATAAAATAATTTAAGAAGTCACTGATACCGAAAAAAAGTCACATAACCTTAGTTTTATGCCCTGAAGGAGTGCTCGTTGCAATGAGTTATGTCCAAACTTTGTACGATTTGTATAGTTGACTTCTGGATACCCCTGTATTGGGAAATGCTTGAAGATAAAAAATACCTAAATTGCTGTATTTCATATTTTCTTAATTCTTTCACAGGTACTATACGATGCCTATTAATCTGAACTAACATCGTGAGTATAAAAAATCATATTGGTTCGTTATTGAAGTTAACGATTGAAATCCATTGTCAATTTAAATCCTGAAATTCCAATTTAAATTCAATTATCAATTGAAATCCTGAAATTATCAAGAAAGGCCAATTATTTTCGCCTGAGTTTTGAAGTCGTGACCAAATAAAGTACAATGCTGAACAATTGACACGTTTTTGTACAAATAAAAAATTGTCTTCTAAGTTCGTATAAGGACAAAGAGGAAGTAATTTAAAAAAGATAATGACATCTACGGTCTGTGATATACCTATTGAGTTATTAATTAACGTTATGCGGCCACGCTCTGATGAGTTTTTTGACGATATTAATTAATTTATTTATTATCTTATTGATTGTTGATTTAGTGATTCTAGATTAAGTTATATCTAGATCTAGTAATCGATAATGTTACGAAATCTAATGAAATTAGGGTTACAATATAAAAATGTTATTCGTTCTTTATTTTTACTTTTGCATATTGGTAAAAAATTTGGGAATATTTCAAGTGCAAGAGTTCCGTGTTATGTTTTCCATCATGTAGTAGATAGCTACTGGTGTGTAATCATTGCAATACAATTTATCTGCTTACAGTAGGTCCTATTAAAAGTGGCTATGAAACTCGATCCTGCGCCACTGACGGATTGTTGGACGCATCTAATTTTGTATAAGTCATCACTCCATGTAGGTTCATCCTTCGAAACGTCGAATATGAATACACAAGTATGAAGTAGTGTAGGAGTAAATTACTTTTGTCGCTATTGTGCAAGTGTATTGAACCTCCGGTCGCTCAGTACACTGAGTTCGATGCTCGATCACGCCAATTTGCATATTACCGAATTGTTTATTAAATTTCTGCGTATGTACTTGGATCGATTTGTTATAAAGATAAGATACTCTTTCAAAAATATTCACAAGATTAATTTGGCAAGCATTGAATTATTATTGATAAAATTTGTTGCTTTTTTGCTTACTTATCTTCACGCACAATTCCTGAGGGGGTAGCCAGAGAGAACAGATCGCCAAGTGTCACGATCCTTACATACCTCTTTTCCTTCTGTCAAATTTATCATCACACGTCATCACGATATGCATGTCTAGGTATCCGAGTACTCTTAACGTTTTGACATGGCCTTCGAAAATTAGTCTCTGCATGCTTGCTGTCTCGATTAATTTATAAAATAAAAAAATCAGTTATGAATTTTATCAGAGATCTTTCAGCAGAGTGATTGGGATGAGTTCGCGATTGTACCCCATAAACTGTCCCTGAGAGACTGTAAAACTCTTGCTAATATTTTATACTTATATACATATATAAATTTATAATTTTATCTCAGAATACAATTCGATAATATGCCAAATATTTTATTAGTGGACTTTATCTATGCGGTTTACTTGTCGTTAGTTGGTATATAGGTGTAATTTTTAGAGATAATCGGTGTTACCCGGAAAAGCTTTACAAAAAAATTATTATGTATGTCAAAGGCTTGTTTTACCCCTATATATTTTTCAAAAAATGACCAGAAGCCTACTGTATGGTTGAATTTATTTTGTATTATTTCGTGATTAATTATCCTCAGATTCACCGTCCCATATTCTATCTACCTGTAGTAATTATAGAAAGGAACAATTTTTGATTATTATCACCATATCTTCACGCGTCATCTCTGATGAGAAAGCCGGAAAGTACCGATCAGTATGTTGTATATGAATATTTGTTAAGAGCTCGCTTATAAAATTTCATATTATTAAAATATATTATAAATTAGTAGCGTTAAAAATAAAAATATATCTTCACGCAATTCCCAATACAGGGGTAGACAGAGGTCTAGTCTAGACAAATAAGTCCCTTCGACCCACCTTGCACCGAAGATATTTTCGGGACAACGTGACAGCTATTTTATGTCCAAGCCAATGATATAATTCGTACGTAAGTTTTGAAAAACCCATTGGTGCGAGCCTACCACCTGGGGATCGAGTTCGGTTCTATTGATTCGAAATTCCAACCACCCAACCACTCGGCTGTCGTGACTTATTTATATTATTAAATTATATTATAAATTTATAGCCTTAAAAATTAAAGCATTATATTGAAATTTAATTATTTCGCCAAGAATTGAAGCGAAGAAAGCTGTATTCATTTTATACACCAAAACAATATAAAACAGTTACAATGGGTACTATTTCGCAAAACTGTTATTTTAATTTCCGCCATTTTCGCAATTCATTTTTCTTTCGCTTTCCAGCCGTTTTCGGTAATTATGTTTCATGAATTGGTTTTTATAATTTTTTACAATGTACCTATAGATACATTTACTTACATACATACATACATAACAGCCTGTTAAAGTCCATCATATCATATTAGTCTGCTTACATAAGTCAGGACATAGGCCTCTCCCATAGGGAGAATTTGCCATAAACGCCACGCTTGACAACCGGATTGGCGATCGCAGGCCACTCGCTTCTCAGACGCTGCTGCCCATCTTTGATCAGAATCTTTTGGTCTGATATTTTTAGCGATGGTGATACCGCCATCTAACGGTTGCCATAACGTTATTCAAGGCTTCCCTTAGTCGCCTTTTACGACACCCACGGGTAGAAAGGTTAAATATTATATATCTTTTCCTATTTAAATATAAATATGGGACTATGTGTGTTTAAAGCTGAAAACCCAGTGGCCAGTCACAACAGATTGTGGATTAATCGGAGATCTTATGAACCTAAAGCCCGCATGGCTCAGGGCGTGAGCCAATATTTATGCATAGCTTTTCAATTTGCGAGGACCAATCCGTACTGTGTAATTCGACTACATATTTATGAGGGTAGGGATTGTGTTGTACTTTGAATATGGGAAATACGAAAAACAATGGGCCACTATGTTCGGATGCAAATTGGTAGTCATAGTAAAGTATAGAAATTTGTTAACGGCTCGCAAAAGCCTACTTTAAAAATATTGGTTAAAATATATTGGACCAGGGAAGGTGCAATTTCAGTGCGTGCAGACACACACGTCTACGAAATAAGATTTTCTTGTTATATTTCTTGGTTACTATTTCCTTGCTTTGACCCTAACCTTACCTAACCATACTAACGTAATATAGAAATTATTTTTTAGTGAATGTAAAGTACTATTACGCTTTCTCATTTGAAATGGTATAACAAAGTCATCACCATTAATTTTTTTAAACAAAAAAATGCAAACAAAAGCTATATATAATAATTACTTAATTTTTTTTTACTGAAGTACCTCCTCCTTAACAGCCTGTAATAGTCATAGAAATTATCAAGTAAAATTTCTATAACCACCATGCTTGAAATATGTTGCACCTTGCACGTTAGAGGTTCCTACCCGTTATCAGACTGCTTTTATAGGTCTGGTATTTTTCGAAAGGGTTGTCTCACATCCGTCGGCAGTCATTACATTTCTAGGTTCTAAGTTCTTTTTATGACACCCAAGGGACGAAGGGAGAAGTATGTTTTTCATTTAATCAAGAGGTGGATATATTTTAATAAATTGTCGTAGAATTCTTTCTACAGGTGTAACCGACTACGCGGTTTCGATATTGAAAGAAATAAAAATAATGAGTTATTTATGAATATTATATCTGTGACCCGCATTAAGATACATAGAAATACATAGATAAGAACATCATCACATACATTGCTTTGATCCCAAAGTATGCAGCTTTTGCACTACTTATATTATGGAATCAGAAACAACGTAATACCTTACCACAAACACAGACCCGAGAAAACGTAGAAAAAGTGTTTTCTGTATTGGCCCATATATATTGGGAATTGTACCCGGCATCTGAATTGTACTCAGAACTGGCGACACTATGAAAACCGGTGTATGCGTCACACTTCCACGGAGGTCGTTAATGTAATTCTGTCCAAGGGATCCCAAATTCCATCAAACTCAAAATTAATGTATACTCAATGGCACGAGGGTCCTACAGACGTTATTCTGCATGTAAAATGATGTAAGATAATTTGGTACTCCTTTATGCAATCTTAGCGTCCTACACCTTTCAAGACGGTGTGTGAATTAATTCGAAGTATCTACTAGCAACGTGGGATAATTATAGGCGCATGTAAAATATGTCATGACTGTGGATATAATCATTCGGAGAATAAAATTCATGAGACACTAATCTCACCTACCGAAAAAATTTGCATTTGAAATAAGTAAGAATAGTTGTACAAATTTGACTACATATTTATACGAGTAGTTCCCGTGGGGAATATCGGGAAATATAGAGAAATATAAACAGCGGATGAATTGGAATATATTTCAAGTCGCGTACACATACATTGTAGATAGTACTTCGCGAGACGCCAATGTAGCATTGTATCGGTCCCGGGTGATTCCCGGAAGTCCCCGGTCGCACCGCTTCGCTCCTATTCTTCATCCTTTTATAAATCTTGTGGGGAAAATTTGTCGGAAATAAACGGATTTTTATTTATAAATATTTCCACTTTTTGCCAATGTCGCTTTTATTTCTTTCGTTCTTTTCTACCATATGCTTATGTTTTATACGCTTACCACACATGTACGTTTACGAGCATGTACTTGTATATAATGAGGCGGTGCGTCCTTTACATGGATTTATCCTAAAAGAACCACTTTAAGTCACTAGTGTAGATCACTTGGACTTAGATGGAGTATTTAATAAGCACGTACGAAAGAGTATAATATATTAAAAATACTTGAGTATATTCCTCAGTTTTTATGTTTAAAATAATGAAAAACCTCGCCGTTTTGTGCTGATTAAGATTTTGAAGATTTTCCTACAGCTGCGAACTAAGCTGTAACTAAATCATCGAACTATAAATCCGAAAGGTTTATTCACATTCGTATTATCGCAAATGAAACTCGGAACGGAAATTTTGCGAAATTTTGTTATTATTATTTGCTGATGAAAGTGGATACGATAACGTCGCAAGGCCCCGGGCCCCTAGGCCCCTAAAATGTAATAAAACTAAATACCCGAAGCGGTAAAATTGAAAATATCGCTTAATGCCCCGAGATGGGCGATGAGCGGAGAAATTATTCAGAACGCAAGGGGGACCTGATGCCAAAGGGAAAGACGATTATTTTTATTTTTCGCATTCCCTTTATCCGCGTATCGTATAACAATGATAATAAATAAAGCTTATAATTGGAATGTGCTGCCGGTTCCTATTATATAAAAATTATCTGCTATTTTATTAGATTTCTGTTAGATAATTGTTCATTATATTGTCTGAATGTTTTCATTATTTTCAATAGGTTTTTGTTCTTGTATCATAGTGGCGGTCATATGTTATGTCATTTCTATCATATAATGACATTTAATGTGATGTTGCCTAGCAATATGTTACGGCGACGGAGACGTGATGGAAATTAATGTAGAACTTCACCTTTGCCCGGTATTTGATTACCTCGCATATCGCTTTCCTTCACCGCACTCCTTTTTTTTCGCTAGCCTACGCTGTTTGCTAGATATTTCACTTAGTTGCCACATATAACACCCTCTCATGATGTCAATTCTTACGCACTACTCCTCAAATTTTAAGAGATTCCCAGTTATTGAAATATAAGAAAGCGAAAAAAAGCGTCTAAGTATACTGAACCCAAAATACGCATTCGCATTCTGTAACAAACTTAATTTTATTACTGATGGAATTTAAGGAAAAACTTGCGAGATTTGTCCAACGACGCGTGGTGAGGTTGCTGACGTCACTGTGACGGGGCTATTTCAGACAAAGCTAATTAACCGCTTTTCATCTACCAGGTAGAAAGATTTTCCTTACATTTTACGATAATGGCTTTTTAAACTGGCTTATTGCCGCGAACAAAGCCCGTAACGTGATGTTAAAAGAATGTTATTCTTGTGGCATTAAAACGATTTTATGTGGGTCTCGTTACTTTTTTTGTCGTGTTACGTAAACTTGTTAAATTATACCTCCTTTAGAGGAATAGGTCCTAATACCCTGTCCTAGTTTCTAAAGCTTCTTATATTAGGCTTCTCTGTTTTAACATTGAGTTAACCTGATAAGAGATATTTCCTTAACAAATATTTATTTTATAAAGTAGCTTTAGTCAACCTGACTTTCATTTCGCATTCGACACACGTGCTTTAACATACATTCACAACGGTTTGCAAAAGTCTTTTGCATTTCATACTGGAGGATCTGCCATAATCGCGACGTTTGGCAATCGTTTGACCTTATGAAGTCTTTTAATTGGCACCTTAGGGAAATACATAAATGGCAAAGTGACATAAAGGCGGCGACGGGCTCACCATCTGTCACGTTGTCCCGAAAATATATTCGGTGGAAGGTGGGTCGAAGGGACTTAATTGTCTAGACTAGACCTCTGTCTACACCTGTATTGGGAATTGCCTGAAGATATTTTTTTTATTATCTTATGGAAAGTATTCCTTATTGCCTAATTAACGATTTGACTATTAACGATGTGACATGTTGTTTAACATTAACGATTTGACCACGATAGCCAATGCAAATGATGCTTTTCGACTCACCATACATAATGACAGATTCAGGTTTCGTTGTCATAACAAAGCCGGTACCAGTACTGTGTATCGCAAGACATGCACTTTTTACTACACCTTGCCTTTTGACTATCGCAGTCAGGACACCGTTAACTTTGTTCCCGGCAGCTATGCTTCTGTCCATTCTGGCTAAAAGCGCTCCGCAAGTATACAATTTCACCTTTTTTAGACCATTAACCATAACCATATTTCACATTACCCATATTTCACATTTCGTTCTCTCTTCGACCCTTTAAATATCAGAACCTTAGTTTTATAAACATTCAATATTTCATACACGTGACCAATGCGTGCAGTTCTGCCTCTGATGGTGCAATAAGCACTGAATCATGAGCATACAGCAGACAATTTACTTTCATGTCTCCCAGTTCTACACCCAAACAACTAACTTTCAGCTTTTGTAAACAGCTGTTGAGATACAATGTGAATAGGACATGATCCAAACCCCGTTTTACGCTCGCTTGGACGCTAAACATGGGTCCTAGGTCTTCCTACCCGTATACAGGCTTTGCTGTCACAATAAAGTTACTGCACAGTCCTTTTATTCCTGACTACTTTATCAAATGCCTTTTTAAGATCCATAAGAGCACAGAAAATCTTCTGATTAGCAACTGTACATACCATTTAGCAGAAGATTTTTCATGATCTTGCGGATAATTTAAATTTAAAATTTTAAAATTGATCACTTTAAACCGTGCATCTTAATTTCATAGAAAAAAAAAAACAAGAAGTTTATTTTTATAATTCTTTATTTGTACACAAAAAGTATCCTCCAAATTCCAATTTACAATTTACGTCCTTATTGGTTTATCAAATTCCCCTTTTCAACTTTTTCCGCCCTATATTCGGAGCAAATAAGCTACTTCCGATTAACAGACAAACTGATTCTGGAATATAACGATAATTCCTCTAATTGTTACATTTTTATACAGAATCTTAAAAATATTAATGAACAACCACTACCACCTCTAGACTAAAGTCGTGTTAAAATAAAAGTAATCCATCGTATTAATAAATTGGATTCGTTTCCACGCTGCACGCAAATTACCGAAAATATATCATGTTTGGTTAATGTTTTGATATAAATATTTAAATTGTAGTGCAAGTACTTAATTACGTATAATTTAATATTAAATCAGCCAGGAGCGATAATGGCAATATAATTATTATAAGAAAAAGGCTCTGCTATTAAAACGGTCCTCTCTAAACACCTCGATAATTGTTTGAGCGATGTTACAATGAAGGCCATTAGCAATAAGGCTTGGTGGCGACACTTTAATGGGATCTATAAAAAATAAGACCAAAACTTACAAAAAAATGAACCATTGTTAAATAAAATATTAAGTTTTCTCGTTATATAGGTCCTGTCAGTGTAAGGGTCTGTAACTGCGTAGTTTGCCGCGCCGCTTCTTTGTGAACTCAACTGTCGTTTTGTTTCTCTGTCCACTGTTTTTTTTTATGTTTGTTGCCTTCAAAATTTATAAATCCTTTTTAATGTCTTTGTATTATGATCTAACCGGGCCACCTCTGGTAGCTATTGCTATTAAGAAGGTTTTTCTCTCGGTCGCCTCTTACGAAATCCGCGAATAGTTCTTACGTTAACACATGGCACAAAGCCAGTATGGGAGTCTGTGAATATAAAGGACTGGTAGAGACTACTCTATTATTACCTCCAAATGTCTAAGCAGTGCGTGCGTGCTTAGTGCTTATGTTAGAATATAGTCAACTGCAATACATAAAGTTGACTTCACAATATATATTGTATAAAGCCAAGTATAAAACATTTTAATTTAAGAATAAATAAACAATTTATAATAGACAGTGTTTATTTCAGCTTTTCAACTTAGTACAATCACTCCGTTATATGTGGTTTTCTCTGCTATTTGGAAGTTCGTCCATACAAGACTGACCTGAAGTAATTTTATGGAATGTTGAGAATGTTTGTTTATAAAATGAAGAGCAACAATAAATTAATCAATCAACAATAAATAAATGTCTTAAAAAAGCTCACACATTTTCCTCTTGGTTTTCAATTATGGACGATTTTTCGCAAAACCGTGAAAGGGGACTGCTTTCACCTTCCAGAGGAATTTTTATGGACAAAAACAATTTGAATTTTTGTTTAAGTTTTCAAAATCTTTTTTACCATTCTTAAAATATGTAATTTTTAGAAAAAAATTAACAGTACTTAACAAGTCTTAATTATTATTGTGACTCTTCTGAAGCCTAATAACAGTTGCGTAAAACTTTACAAAACAATATGTGTTAAAAATGCTAAGACAATATCTTGACTAAAACTCTTGAACTTCTAATCTATGACACTAAAGTTAGTCTTTACAATAATGAAAAATATGATCCCTGACTTTTAAAACAAAACCAAAAAAAGTAATAAACAAAGAAACATCACTACTTGTTAATTATACTTGTTAATTATCACAACCGATATTTTAGGTTAACATAGTACTTTTGAAGTAAATAAAGTAATTAACATTAATTGTACAATTTCGCATGTGGCGCCAGCGCCGTGGTCACTCTCCAAAAAGTTCCAAGAAAACTTTTGCATATTTGGAGAGGTTCCAAATATGCAAAAGTTTTATATCAAAACCATAGGAAGTAATGGTTTAATACTTAAAAGCATTAACTAATTTGTTTTATTGATCTGTTTCTTTTTGTTAAGAAAAGAATTTGTACTGTAACTGTGTAACTGGATATATATATTAATCAGTGAACAATGACCGCTGCGTTGTCAAGCGGTACGTTAGCCTGGAACCTTCTATTCAATAAAAAATCACCAGCATATGTTTAAGACGGCAGTGGGTGGCGCGACACAAAATCCGGGCCCGCATACACTTCGACTCGCAGTTCATTCACTTCCTATTTCACTCCTACGCGCGTATCGCGATCCTGTTTTGGTTTTCAAAGAATAACATAAACCTTTTAAATACGTTTTATGTGAAGCCATTACTTTGTTCACAATCATGACTTGCGATGAATCATTTTGTTCATATGTGCACGGAAATGTAGGTTTTATTTAAGACCTATTAGGGGAATAGTCTTATGGTGTTGCTTCATAAAAATTATTGATATTTCTATCACCTACATTGCTATCATATTTTTATACACGAGATAAAGCAATAATTAGATTGAGCTGCTAAACGTCCAGAGTGTAAGAACCATAAGCAGACAATAAAGTTAAACATAATAATTGCTATGAACTATGACGTCGTATTCATTGAATAGTCATTGCTAGTGTCGGACAATGATGGCATAGAACCCGACGAATATGGTTTTGACATTTCCAAATGTTACTACAGAATAATGAATGTGAAATTGACCTTTATTTTTATGTCAAAGGCAGACGATAGCAAAAAGCGACGCGACTAATAACCTTCATCTCGACCGTCCATTGTCTCCTTCCTTTGGATATTAAAAAGAGATGCAAATGACCGACAGCCGATGACTCAATGGACTTTTGTGAGTTGGGAATTAATTTCCTGTTGCTAACGTATTATGCAATATAAATATGTATGTATTGGCATTTGCAAACGGGTTTTAAAATAAATATAAATAAATATCTTCACGCAATTCCCAATACAGGGGTAGACAGAGGTCTAGTCTAGACAATTAAGTCCCTTTGACCCACCTTTCACCGAAGATATTTTTGGGACAACGTGACAGGTGGTGAGCCCGTCGCCGCCTTTTATGTCAAAGTCAACGATATTAATTCGTACATAAGTTTTTAGAAAAACCCATTGGTACGGCCACTTGAGGATCGAACTCGGGTCTCTTGACTCGAAATTCCAACCACCCAACCACTCGGCTATCGTGACTTTTATCGCAAACGGGTTTTGATTTGAAATAACGGGTTTTGATTTGATTTGAAATATTTAGTATAATGTTGTTGTCATGTTAGTGTTATATAGCATTAATATCTAATCTAATTAGATGTCTAATTTAGATAAATATCTAAAAAATGCATTTATTTTTAATTTTAATAAGGTAAGATCCAGGGCGATATGCTGGAAATAGACGTATTCTTAAAGAATAAAGGAAGACTAATACTGTATGTCTGAATCTCGGTTAAACAACGCTTTAAGCTTTGCAGAATTAAAAGAGAAGTAAATTTAGAAATTTGCAATTGTACTCCTTCGTTATTGTTTGCCCATCTTGCTAAAGACTTAATTACAAGCTTACTTTATTATTGAAAAGTTCTGAATCACTCCGTAGGCTTTTTTTAACATACATACATATGTTAAAGTCTACTGCAGGACATAGGCCTCTTTCATAATAGGGAGGATTTGCCATAATCGTCACGCATGACAAGCAGATTGACTATCGCAGTACCACACCAATCGCACCTCTGGAGTGAAAAAAGGGAAAGGGTAGACAGAGGTCCAGGCAACTAAGTATTATAGATCAACCTTTCACCGAAGTAATTTTTTAGACAACGTGACAGTGTTCACTGCCTTATGTCCAAGCCAATGATTTAAATGGTATATAAGTTTTGAAAAAAAAAAAAACTTCATGGATACGAGCCTACCACCTAAGGAACAAATTCAGCTATCGTGACGTTACAATAAATTTACAAACTCAAATCATGAAAGGTATTAAGAAAACAAACTAACAAAGCCTTATATTATGTTATATATAGGTATATATTATAAGAGTATTATATTATATATAGGTCTTTGTTGGAAACCATGTACCTTTTTTTAATTACTGTTATGTATTCTTACAAACATAATATGTAATAAGAAATGCTCTCATATCAAGATTGGAGCTATCTCCTTAATCAAATACAAAGTTAAGTTGTCACAAGATGCTAAATTCATGCAGTTTCACAGAAGCCACAGACGTCAGACTGTCTCATGTCGTCTTCCATGCATAAAATTGATACAACTACATGGTACAGACAAGTTATAACGTCAATTATTTACTTCATAGTATACACTATATAGAGTTTAATGATCTAAGCTAGTTTAAATGAAATAATTTCGATTTTGGAGATTTAATAATAAATATAAATAAAGCAATTCAAAGTTTATCTCCTGTTTCAAATTGATTATCTGATATTTTATAGTAATGCATATATGTATAATATTTTTTAATTTCAAACGTAAAGCTTAAAATAAAATATAAATACGAATATTGAATAAAATATAAATACGAATATTGAATAAAATATAAATACGAAATAAAATACGAATATTGAGTTTCATTTACGAAATCTATAATACAGAGTTGAAAAAAATAATAATCTTAGTATAGGATTTGAAAATATAAATGTTTTAGTACCTTATATATCCACGCGAGTTCGCCCCGTATTCGTTCGTATAATTTCGTTGAAACGTTCAGCAAATCCCATAAGTACAATGGATAAGAGAAACGGCGAAAGTCTTATTTCCTTGAAAGTCGCTTTACAAAATGTAATAAATGCTTTATAGCATTTGAGTGAAGTCACAATAGCGGGTGATGTCGCTCGCAGCTTATTGCTTTGAAAGTGCACTACGGTATTATTTATTCTGTGACTACAGTTGGTTTATTCCGCATTCAATTCACTAATATTCATCTATTATTGTTAATCTAAGAGACATCAGACTTATATTTTTATTTTTAACATTGTAATGTATTTGTAACATATAAAAAATATCCATATTATCGTTTACATATATTTGTAGATGATAGTATTTGTTTAAAGAAGCTAATCCTGTATGTTAACTAGAGAGTCCTTGGAGCTCCACAGCATTGAAAGCCAAGTTTGATGCTCACGCCTAGCTGTCCTCCATATCAAACAATTTCAGTGGGCAAATCGTCGTTATTGCTAATGTCCTCGCGTCTATTTTATCAAAATGGTGTTCCTCTGATAGAATTGATGACAAAGAAAAAGAAAGCTATTAACATAATGGAAGGAGATGTTGCGGTTTGGTGTAGTTAGGTAGGGTGAAAGTTAGGTGATTTCTAATCGTCAGCGACAAAGATTTACAACAATACATTTTATATAAAAAATTAACTAAATCAGTTGTCAGCATTAATAACTATCTTATTAGAAAATGCGATGACCGGGTGAGTTCTTAATAGATTTTTTTTATACTAGATTTATATATTTGTATCGCTTTATGATTTGACCAATGTTTTGTATTTACATTCTCAATTCAAACTCATCTATATAGTTATTACATCTCAGCAAACTCGCATATGAAGTAAAAAAAATATTGGCCTTGAAAAAGTTTGTCAGTGTAAGTTATACATATGGATGTGCTTAAATTAGGTTTCAGCGACATTAGAAGATTGAAAGTAAATTTATTATATCATTAATGCTTACTTAAGTAATTTACGTTAATTAAAATACCTGGGTGACCGAGCTTCCTTTGTGTCAAGTAGGCACATGAGGCTATGATGTTTTGTAATAAATATGTTTTAGTTTTAATTTGTATATTTGTTCAGATAAATTTTGAAAGTGAAACACTTAAAATGCAAAGTATTGTCCAATTTGGAGAATTTTTAAGTTACATTTATATTTATTTACAAGATTAACTCGTTTAAAGATCATTTAAAAGACCACTGAATTTTTAACGCCATTCCCAATAGAGGGATAGACAGAGGTCTAAACAATTAACACTTTTCGACCCACCTTCCGCCGAAGATAGTTTTGAGACAATGTGACAGGTGGTGAGCCTGTCGCTGTCTTAATGTCGAAGCCAAGCCGATATGCCACTGAATTTAAATTAATAAAATTTCTTTGTTTCAGGTAATAAACCAGTGGCGCACTGGTTAGTGTACTTGGCTGCCCGACACCATTCGGTTTCGAATTGGTCTTTGGTATTGACCATAAAGCGTTCTTCGATCTAAGTATTTATTCATGTGAAATATATCTCGATAAAATGCCTTCAACTAGGGAGAAATTTTAAGAGTCTTACCATTACGTAACAGAGTTTTTCTATTGAAATCCAAAAAAAAATTGAATGATTCTCGTTCTACTTTATTTGAAAAAATATATTATATATTTTTTTAATTTATTGCAAATAGATTACACAATGCGAATGGCAATAGCTATCAGCAAAGCCCAGACATGATCAACCCTTTTTTGACTTCAAAGAACAAAATGAAAGAGTCATATAATATTAAAGTAGGTAGTAATTTCCAGGTCACCTATTTATATATGAAACACAGTTTAATTGTTATATCCGTTTTATGCATCGAAAGGTTTAATGTTCAAAGTTATCTGTATTACAGAAAATTTTATACGAGAAGATTCGGCGATTCTGTCATTTTAATATTTGATACTAACATTCTTTACTTGCATTATATCTTATGCAATATTTATGATTTCCTTCAGGTCTTTTTAGAATTTAATAATTATTTTTATCGTTTTTATGCTATTAATAGACGCGGCATCATTGCGATGAAATATTTTGATAATTTCTGTTTTAATTAATGAATTATTTATTACAAAACATATACAATTGAAATAATGCTGATATCGGATTTTATTATCAAAGCCGTAAAAACCACGACTTACGGAATTTGTCAAGTGACATTTCTTTGGTGTCTTATAGGATATTTAAATTATTCGTCCAATATATCATCTTTACGAGTGTTTCTTGTTGAGGTGCAAAGTTGACTAAGAATTTTCTCGGATCGTAAATAGCCACTTTCAGAGTATTTATAAAAATTTAATAAGCGGTCCGTCTGTCTGTTTTGTAATTGTGTTGTTTAATTTGTCATAATGAAGTAGATAATAAATTGTGGAATAGTTCTTATTAATACATTAAATTATTGTTTTTGTACGAGAATTTTATTTAAAAAAAATGTATTTAAGAAATTAATATAAGCTTTTAAAGCTTTAAAATTCTCCCAAACCAATAGCTTTTCTCTAGATGGTAACAAAGAACAAAAATACATCATTGAAAACTTTCTAACAAGAAAAGCTACGCGCCAGCAATGTTCCCTTCCTAAAACTTTTCGCTTTTAAACTAGTCTAGCGCCAAACTTCACCATTCTACAAAGAAAAAACGTAGAAAGGTATTGGTTTGGTTCTGTTAAGTTCCGGATCAATGTAGCTATTGACTATTTTGAACATCTGTATACCTTTTCACGTTAAAAGTGTTTAATTAAAGTTATTTTAGTAACAATTCCTTTAGCTACAAAAACAATATAACATTTATACTTACAATTCTTACAACACATAAGTTTAAATTATCGTGAAGCCCTACTCACATGATATCATGAACACTGACAGTGTTCTTGATGTCATGTAAGTAGAAGAAATTACACGTTTAAATAGTTAAACTTATCCTTTTTCACCTTATAATGTTAATTCAAGTATTGTTGTAAATGTACGAAGTTACACAAACTATGCTCGAGAAGTGGTTGACGTGGCCACAAAGATCTAGAAATATGTCGCGAGTATTTCACGTAGGCACAACCGAGCGGTTATTTTACTCACGTACTAGTGTTGTGGTAACGAATTATAAAACTAATTAAACACATCAACCCTGACAGGATAACCAGGGGTATCACGCCAAGTGATAGTGATCACACTAATTGTTATAGTATTTAAATTATTAAGATAATATTCGGTACTCTAAATAACATATATAAATAAATAAATAAATACATCTATAGATAGATGGGGACATCATCACATACATACCAATGTAAGATGCTAAAGCACTTGTGGTATGGGAATCGGAAACAACGAAGGCACTACAAATACCCAGACCCGCGAAAATGTGGAAAAAGTGGTTTTTCTACATTGACCCGACCGGGAATCGAACCCGGGACCTCGTGATGGCGACACCTTGAAAACTGGTGTTTACGCCATTTATCCACGGGGGTCTTCTATATATAGGCAAGTTTTGCTGTACCTAGCATGTATCATCAGATGACAGTTCCTTAAAATACAATATATTTATAGACAGGGTAGAGGTATATGGTTTTCCGTAAGAAATGATGAAGTGGCCTGTAATTATTACGCTTTAAAGCCATATAAGTTATGCTGAACTTTACGTTATTAAATTAAAGAGAAAAAACGTTTTTTTTTATTTCATCTGACACGGTCGGGATTCGAACCCGCGACCTCTGTCGAACCGTGGCAACGCTCTTACCTCTGAGCCACAGTGTCTTACACGCTCATCAATTGAAATTTTAAATCTGTAATTAAGGTTGACTGGTAGAGAATGCCACCAGGCATTAAGTCCGCCCATTGTAGCCCTCAGTATAAGGTGTAACAATAAAGAATAAACAAATATTCTCTTTCTTTATTTATGCGTGTTTTTGGCTTCGGCGCCATACTCACATACAGAATAGTCTGTTAAAGTCCATTGCGGGACATACAGTGGACTTTAACAGACTATTCTGTATGTGTGTATGTAACAAAAGAAACGTTATTGTTCATGTCAATCGCTGTGGCGCGGAGAAGAAATAGCATTATTTAACTTTTCCGGATTACGTTCAGGCGGCGGCGGGGAGCAATTTGCTCTCGTTCTTGGCGCGGGCCACTGAAAAATGCGTCGCCTTTCACCAGTAGATAAACGAGAAATGGATAGATCATATGATCGTATTCTGTTAAAGTTTACTGACACTTAAGACTTATTTCTCAAATAAACCGTGTCGCACTTTGTTAAATTATTATCAATACATAACATATGTACTCAGAAAGTATTTACTCCGAAACTCTCAGTACCTACCTTTAAAGCTATAATTAAACAAGATGACGCCAGTGGGCAAATTTGTAAATAACAAAATATTTTCACGCATAGTCTCACTTCTCTGTAGAGAATCCTGTAGAGCTAGGGCAGATGTCGATATTAGAGGGAATGTCATCAAAATTTCTAATGCTTGAAGTTTTTACCGATCTTTCTAGTTTGACCATGATTTTCTCAACATGTTGGCTTGGACATGAAGGCGGCGACGGGCTCACCACCCCGTTGCCCCGAAAATATCTTCGGTGGAAGGTGGGTCGAAGGGACTTAATTGTCTAGACTAGACCTCTGCCTACCCCTGTATTGGGAATTGCGTGAAAATATTTATTATATTTATATACTTTCATTGTAACTTAACCTGATCTTTCTCTTGGTTAAATCTGAATTTGAAAAGGCTTATCAATTTATATTTTTTTCTTTGTGTCGATTAAATATATTTAATTCTTTGGAAAATATCTTAAGAATAATACTTGTTGCGTTTAGAATTTTGTAATTTACTGAAAGTAGTAGTAAGTAGTCTGAAAGTAAAAATATTTGGAGAGAGAAGAAAATAGCAACCATCTCTGTACGGTGTTTGGACCCTCGCAAAGTGTCGACCCTTATACCGATTGAGGTAACGCTATTTCGCGCGTTTTTTAAAATCTCATAAAATATTTAATTACATTAAATGTAAGCTCAACATGTCCAACATGTTAAAAAACAAAGAACATTTCTTTATTTATGTCAAAGAATATCTTTTCGAGTAAACATCTGACAGCTTCAATAACCATTTTTGTACGCCTTTTAATAAAGTCATCCACAATCAAATCATTACATTTTTGTAACCGAGTTACAACGTCCAGTTACAAAGTGTTGGGTCCATTAGCTGCTAAAGTAGGATCGCATTTGAAATGTTCGTTACTGCCTTTTAATCTCCTTCAGCGCTCACAAAATTAAGCTGAAGTAAGCAAGCAATTACATTAAAGCGTGAAGGCGCTTTAACTCCTTCCTCCCAATGAGTGTCGAACGTCGTTTGTACTTTTCACCATGTCCTTTCAGTTACTGTTATGCTCTTTTTTCAGGAGTTTATTTTAAGTAGTCTTTTGGAACGTTTTAGTATACAATTTACTTTATTAACTTTTTGTTGCGTATTTTAATACGCCAAAGGATTTAAACCACGTATAATATCTGTGTATAGTATAATATTCTGTGTAGCACAATATTGTGTAGCGCTAGGGCAGTTTTAGGTAGACAGAAGATGAGCAAATGTTTATGGCTGGCCCACAGCCAGAATAATTTTCCCATTTAGTCAGTTTACTTCATGCACAGGCTTTAACACTGTTTGTTTTACAGCCGTGGATGATACAGTTATCATTTATGATAGTCGAGTCACAATTTTTTCATCCATTCTTACTTATTACAAAATTTACACTTGTTAAGTTTTGATAAGGAACATAGTTTTTCTAACATATACAATTTTATATATATTTCCAAATAAAGGTTATTTGGAGATCGCACGGCTGATTTAGCCGATTTTTCTTGCCTTAACTACAATTTAAAAAATTAAAATATTATTTCGAAAATATCGCCAACCCACACTGGAGTAGCGTGGCGGACGTTCCCAGGTTTACTCTCAAAGAATATTTCAGGTTAAAATATTTGAGAATATTTAAAGGGCATTTGCCTAGGATTGGGCGTTTATATGTTGCATACAGAGATGGCATGAATTGTCTGATACTACAGGAGAGGATTATGTCCTGCAGTGAACTTTGACTGGCCGTAATAAACGTGTGCATTTTACTTTTACTTGTCCAAGTAGAGTTAGTCAATGTTCAATACAAAATATAATGAATATCTAAGACATTTTAACCTCACTTTGAATATTGCAAATACTTCACAGTTCACTAACTTTAATTATTTAAAATACTATGTTTAACTAACTGCCAACTCTAGCAATGACATTCCGGATATCAGCTGACAAACACAGAGAGATAATTTTGATTGATGATGAGAGTTGGGGTCGAAACAGACCGAGACTAACGTTCGAAGACTATGTGAGGAAATTTCTTGAAGAGAGGAGATGAAAAGTGTTCGGATTATATCTAAGGATCGTGACACTACCGATTTGTTTTCTCTGGCTATCCGTTATGATGGTGCCTAAAGATATATAGCTATAAGATATTACCAAAACTTGAAGTCTTTTCGACGGCCTTGTCCTCTTTCTAAGGAAATCAGGCAAACGGTTAAGATAATCTACTCTGAACCTTTTGTTAATAAATTAAGGGAATGATTCCCAAATTTTGTACTTGAGCCTCTATTACATAACATGTATTTGAGCAATTACTTTCGTAAAACGTCTTCAAAATTAATAAATTTTAAATTAATATGAAACTTATGAAGTTTGCAGAGAAGTTTGACGGGAGACTTGAGTCACATATTATCGAAACAAATATTGTACACTATTACACGTCAAAGCTTAATTAATTTTAAATATTATATGTATAATATTATATATATAAATATATAATATCTTCACTCAATTCCCAATACAGGGGTAGATAGAGGTCAAGCCTAGACAATTAAGTCCCTTTGACCCACATTCCACCGAAGATATTTTCGGGACAACGTGACGGGTGGTGAGCCCGTCGCCGTATTTATGTCCAAGCCAACGATGAAATTCGTACATAAGTTTTTTGAAAAACTCATTGGTACTGCCACCTGGGGATCGAACTCGGTTCTCTCGACTCGAAATTCCGACCACCCAACAACTCGGCTATCGTGACTTATTAATTAATTTTCATGGTTTTATTCTAAAAGGCATACATACTTACAAAACGGTCTACTATAATAGGACGTATACCACTCTCCAATACCGTGTGGTAACGGTGCAAGAATATAGCCACTCCCTAATTTTCCGTTGGTATCGTAAGAGCCGAATAAGAGAAAAAGCCTTGAATATCGTTATGGCAACCGAAAGATGGCGGGATAACCATCTGTGGTCTGGTACTGCGATTGCCAATCCGCTTGCCATCCGTGGCGATTATGGCAAATCCTCCCTATGGGAGAGGCCTATGTCCTGCAGTTTAACAGGCCGTTATGTATGTATGAATGTATCTCTCGTTAGTTAAGTATTCATCGCCATGCTGTGATTGCAGTTCTAGACGTCACATACAAACACAACCACATGGGCCTGTTTATTTTGATATGGTTTTTTAAATGGTTATCTCGCCATCTATCGGTCGCCTTTATAATATTCAAAGCTTTTGCCTTAGTGGTTCTCGTTATTACCTGTTTAAGAAGTTTCAAAAGTTATAAAAAAATAAATAAATAAATAAATATAACTTTAACTCCTTACTTTAACTCCTTACTTTAACTCCTTTGTAGCGCGTCCCGACTACGGGGAAGCCGAAACCGTGCTTTATGATTATAGCAGTCTTCTTCTTCTTCTTTACCGCCTATCATGAGTCCACTGCTGAACATAGGCCTCCCCTAAAACTTTCCACATTGAACGGTCCTCTGCTACCTGCATCCATCGACTTCCTGCGACATTTTCTTCACTTCATCTCGTAGGGGTCGTCCAACACTGCGTTTGCCTGTACGAGGTTTCCACTCGAGAAACTTTCTCTCCCAACGGTTGTCAGTTCTACAAGCTATGTGGCTCGCTTTTTGCAACTTCAACGAGCTGATTCTTACGGCTATTTCGGTTACCCTGGTTCTGCTGCGGATGTCTTCGTTACGGATTCTATCACGCAGAGAAACACCGAGCATAGCCATACATAGCATAAACATAGAGCAATGCACTTTCCATGGCACGCTGAGCAACTTTGAGCTTCCTCATACGGCCTGCAGTGAAAGACCACGTCGTATAGCAGTCTATGTACATATATATGTTTATATTTACGTATGTTCCTATGTAGCGCAAAAACTATTCGTCCGATTTTGAGGAATAATGCATCAATTGATTTGTGCCTGGGTAACATTGGATACATTCTAACCGACTTCAACAATAGGAAGATCCGATATTACCTTGTAAACATAATTTCATTCCTATATTATAAATTATGTACTCCTCACGCTTTTGTATCCCTGTTATCGCAGTCTTTTTGTTGTCGAATCACAGTAGAACATATTAAAATTAAAATAAATAATATTAAAATAAAAGAACATATTAAAATAAAAAATGGTTAAATGCACGTAATCCGACCACGGACACACTAAAAAGCAAGAAACAAGGTAGGTGCTGTTTCGTGACAGATGTTTAAGGTCTGATTGAGTAAAACAATTCATTGATATGTTAGATATTCCTCCTATATACGAGTATTTAGTTCTATCGAAATCCAATGTCACTTCCACATTAACAACATTAAATTATTGACAAAAAAAATATTGATGTTACTAACAACTTATTTAGTAACATCAATATTTTATAATTACAATATTCTATTATAAAATTAAAAATATGTTAAAATTAAAAATATTAAAAGTCATGATAGCCGAGTGGTTGGGTGGTCGGAATTTCGAGTCAATAGACCTGAGTTCGATCCCCAGTTGGTAGGCTCGTACCAATGGGTATTTCAAAAACTTATGTACAAATATCGTTGGCTTGGACATAAAGACGGCGACGGGCTCACCACCTCTCACCTTGTCCCGAAAATATCTTCGGTGGAAGATGGGTCGAAGGGACTTAATTGTGTAGACTGGACCTCTGTCTACCCCTGTATTGGGAATTGCGTGAAGATATTTATTTATTTATTATACAATATTCTATCAGTTTGATACGGTAACATTATAATTTTATTTACTTCCTTGAATATAAAACCTAAAATGCATGCTTTTTATTGGTGACAACGCACGATTACGGCATTTGAATTGAAACATAATGTTATTAATGCAAGTGGTAGAGGATTTCAATTTAAGTAAATAAATAGGAATATCTGATTTATTAAATAACTTGGTATCATCATTTGATGACTATTTAATGAGCAATAATTAGCAATAAATAGCAAAATTTTTATCCGATTTATACAACGTGGTACAACGTTACCTATTTGATCAACTTATTAAAGAATATAATACCGAAAGCCTGAGGGGTTGTTTTCGTTTATCGTCATGCTTGGTAAAGCAGTGGCTAAGCGTTTTCCCAAGGCGCACGGTTCGACTTGCGAACCACAAATACATCTGGCTGTTTGTTTATGTGTTATGTGGTTTGTGAATTACTACCTTAACTCGGGAAATATCCTTACAGCGATGCGGAACTTGCCAAAATAGAAAATCTATACCCGTATCGTAACGTCTGTCCTCATTTTTATTCAAAATTATAATAAATCCTGAATTTCGGAAGGGAAAGAGAGCCGTTATATCTGCGGAAATTAAACGGGCTTTGGTTGACGAAATCGCGCTGTCGTAATCTGTGTGTTGCCTCCATGCCTTTGTGGAATTTTGTGATTCGAATTAAAACTTTGCCACTTTTCGTTATCTACGTCATTAACAAAGGCAATATTGGTCATAAAAGCGTATCTATAGGTCGTTACGTATTATGAACCTACGAGAAATTACAATTGGAGGTCGCTATTAGTTTTAACGAGGATAACTATCAATGTATGTAGAATTAAATCTGTTATACAACTTATTGAGGGACTTAATAGATAGTTGTAATAATGAATGAACTATTAAAATAAAAATTCTCATTTTAGTTTAGTAGTCAACATACGTAGGCTGAGATTGTAACTTTAAATTTATCCCCATTCCAAGACAGTTTAAATAGAACACTGGTTCGGTCAGAGATATTAAATTATGTCCTGGTCATGGATTATGCAACGCGAATACTAATATAAAATTAAAAATATTTTAAAATTAAAAATATTAAAAGTCATGATAGACGAGTGGTTGGGTGGTCGGAATTTCGAGTCAATAGACCTGAGTTCGATCCCCAGTTGGTAGGCTCGTACCAATGGGTATTTCAAAAACTTATGTATGAATATCGTTGGCTTGGACATAAAGACGGCGACGGGCTCACCACCTCTCACGTTGTCCCGAAAATATCTTCGGTGGAAGGTGGGTCGAAGGGACTTAATTGTCTAGACTCGACCTCTGTCTACCCCTGTATTGGGAATTACGTGAAGATATTTTTTATTATATTTAAAATTATTAATATTTTCCGATTGTGTCGTTTGCTGACACTGTCGACTGTCTGCTGACTGTCGTCTGATGAATCTCTTAATTTTGATAATAACCTTTTTCCTTAACTTAGTCTTTAACAAAATACTAAAAAACCCCATACGCCTTGCACAAATTTTATATTACATTTTGCTACAGAGTGGAAAAATCTTGAATGTCGCACAAAATTGAATCTTCGTTGATAAATAACCTCAATTCGCCCTAAGTGAATCCTTTTTGTATAAATCGAACTTGATTTCTTATCCAGATCCCTCGTTTTTTTTCGTATTATTTCATAAATGTGTTTTATGTTTTGACGCCCAATCCCGCGTACAGAATTGATTTAAATGAAATTCGGCCAAGGGCATATTTATTAGAATAAGAAATAGGATACTTGGATCGACTACCAATAAAATCATATAATTTAAACGTTTTCAGCCACTTAATGAATACTATGTGTTGAATGTGGCAATGTGACATACAGAGTATTCTCATCAAAATTTATCTAGATCCATTTATCTTTAACTCTGAAAGTGCTCACAAACTGGCTTATCAACAAGATTTAATTTGAGTTTAAAATATGTGGAAATGTAATAAAATTAAGTGTAATAAATAAAAATAAGAAAAAATTACCTAAAATAATCTTTAAAGACGAGTCAGAACAAAGTGTATTATGTAGTCACTAATCGCGAAATAGTATTTTCTTAGTATATCTTTAGTAGGTACTAATAGTTTTATCTAGGTAGATAAAATCCATCTTTTCAAAGATGTTTGGATTCTCAAATTTTCACAGAAATAATAGACGTGAGTACAACGTCAAAACTACTAAGTACCTAACCTTATACCCATGCTCAAGTAATGCTATGCTTTATACGGTAATTAATTGAAAATTTAGGATATGATAATGATATAGAAATTAATGAGTTTTATATCTAAATATAGTCACAATAGCCGATCGGGTGACCTATGGGATTTCAAAAACTTATGTATGAATATCGTTGGCTTGGACATAAAGACGGCGACGGGCTCACCACCTCTCACGTTGTCCCGAAAATATCTTCGGTGGAAGGTGGGTCGAAGGGACTTAATTGTCTACACTCGACCTCTGTCTACCCCTGTATTGGGAATTACGTGAAGATATTTTTTATTATATTTAAAATTATTAATATTTTCCGATTGTGTCGTTTGCTGACACTGTCGACTGTCTGCTGACTGTCGTCTGATGAATCTCTTAATTTTTGATAATAACCTTTTTCCTTAACTTAGTCTTTAACAAAAATACTAAAAAAACCCCATACGCCTTGCACAAATTTTATATTACATTTTGCTACAGAGTGGAAAAATCTTGAATGTCGCTCAAAATTGAATCTTCGTTGATAAATAACCTCAATTCGCCCTAAGTGAATCCTTTTTTGTATAAATCGAACTTGATTTCTTATCCAGATCCCTCGTTTTTTTTTCGTATTATTTCATAAATGTGTTTTTATGTTTGACGCCCAATCCCGCGTACAGAATTGATTTAAATGAAATTCGGCCCAAGGGCATATTTTATTAGAATAAGAAATAGGATACTTGGATCGACTACCAATAAAATCATATAATTTAAACGTTTTCTAGCCACTTAATGAATACTATGTGTTGAATGTGGCAATGTGACATACAGAGTATTCTCATCAAAATTTATCTAGATCCATTTATCTTTAACTCTGAAAGTGCTCACAAACTGGCTTATCAACAAGATTTAATTTGAGTTTAAAATATGTGGAAATGTAATAAAATTAAGTGTAATAAATAAAAAATAAGAAAAAAATTACCTAAAATAATCTTTAAAGACGAGTCAGAACAAAGTGTATTATGTAGTCACTAATCGCGAAATAGTATTTTCTTAGTATATCTTTAGTAGGTACTAATAGTTTTATCTAGGTAGATAAAATCCATCTTTTTCAAAGATGTTTGGATTCTCAAATTTTCACAGAAATAATAGACGTGAGTACAACGTCAAAACTACTAAGTACCTAACCTTATACCCATGCTCAAGTAATGCTATGCTTTATACGGTAATTAATTGAAAATTTAGGATATGATAATGATATAGAAATTAATGAGTTTTATATCTAAATATAGTCACAATAGCCGATCGGGTGACCTATGGGATTTCAAAAACTTATGTATGAATATCGTTGGCTTGGACATAAAGACGGCGACGGGCTCACCACCTCTCACGTTGTCCCGAAAATATCTTCGGTGGAAGGTGGGTCGAAGGGACTTAATTGTCTACACTCGACCTCTGTCTACCTGTATTTGCAATTGAGTTAAGATATTTTTAAACTTTTGTACTTCAACATACATTTCACCAGCGAACTGACATCAAAGTAACGATACTAAATATTTTTTTTATATATAAAAGGGAGGCAAACGAGCAATTGGCTCACCGCAATACCAGAGTCATAGCAGATGCGTTGCCTGCCTTAGAGTGCCCCCCTCCCTCAGAATTGGGGGAGGAGGGTGTGTGGGCCGCCGGTTACCTGCATTCACCAGACGAAACGCAGAAGTTTGTTAGACTTCTACTTCACGCCGGTATTCTGTGAGGTCGTGGTACTTCCCCGGTCGAGCCGGCCCATTCATGCAACAACGTTGTCCCAAAAATATCTTCGGTGGAAGGTGGGTCGAAGGGACTTAATTGTCTACACTCGACCTCTGTCTACCCCTGTATTGGGAATTACGTGAAGATATTTTTTTTAAACTTTTGTACTTCAACATACATTTCACCAGCGAACTGACATCAAAGTAACGATACTAAATATTTTTTATATCTAAATATAGTCACAATAGCCGATCGGGTGACCTATGGGATTTCAAAAACTTATGTACGATTTATATCGTTGGCATGAGCATAAAGACAGTGACGGACTCACCACCTGTCACGTTGTCCCCAAAATATCTTCGGTGGAAGGTGGGTCGAAGGGACTTAATTGTCTACACTCGACCTCTGTCTACCCCTGTATTGGGAATTACGTGAAGATATTTTTTTTAAACTTTTGTACTTCAACATACATTTCACCAGCGAACTGACATCAAAGTAACGATACTAAATATTTTTTATATCTAAATATAGTCACAATAGCCGATCGGGTGACCTATGGGATTTCAAAAACTTATGTACGATTTATATCGTTGGCATGAGCATAAAGACAGTGACGGACTCACCACCTGTCACGTTGTCCCCAAAATATCTTCGGTGGAAGGTGGGTCGAAGGGACTTAATTGTCTACACTCGACCTCTGTCTACCCCTGTATTGGGAATTACGTGAAGATATTTTTTTTAAACTTTTGTACTTCAACATACATTTCACCAGCGAACTGACATCAAAGTAACGATACTAAATATTTTTTATATCTAAAAGGGAGGCAAACGAGCAATTGGCTCACCGCAATACCAAGTCATAGCAGATGCGTTGCCTGCCTTAGAGTGCCCCCTCCCTCAGAATTGGGGAGGAGGGTGTGTGGGCCGCCGGTTACCTGCATTCACCAGACGAAACGCAGAAGTTTATTAGACTTCTACTTCACGCCGGTATTCTGTGAGGTCGTGGTACTTCCCAGTCGAGCCGGCCCATTCATGCAACAACGTTGTCCCCAAAAATATCTTCGGTGGAAGGTGAGTCGAAAAACGTAATTGTCTGGTGTTTAAAATAAAAATCTTCGGTGGAAGGTGGGTCGAAGGGACTTAATTGTCTAGACTATTGGAAATTGCGCGAAGATAATTCATTTGGTACTGTCTAATAGTACTTAACGTGTAGCAAATCTTAACTTATTAGTTTCAACGAGATAATGGTGGTAAAAGATAACGATAAATACATATTTTTAAGATGCTTCGCCTCGAAAAGTTACGCTATTTGTCAAAGCAAACGAAGCGAAACGAAGACATTCGCAAAAATGTTAGGTTTTAAAGATGACCTTATCACTATAATGGATAAGGGCGTCTTCGATGGAGTTAGGCACGTTGAGCGAATGAGCGAAAACCGAATGGTGAAGAAATTATATAGCGCGAAAGTTGATACTAAAAGGGGTCGAGGTAGGCCAAGACTAACTTTTGAAGACCATGTGAGCAAATTGCTCGAAGACGGGAGAGTCAAGAGTACTCGGATACCTCGACGTGCATGTATAAAGAAATGATGAATCTGAATAAAGCGAAAGAGGTATGTAAGGATCGTGACACTTGGCGATCTGTTCTCCTGGCTACCCCGTCAGGGATAGTGCGTGAAGATAAAATAAAAAATAAAAAATAAGAAAAAAATTACCTAAAATAATCTTTAAAGACGAGTCAGAACAAAGTGTATTATGTAGTCACTAATCGCGAAATAGTATTTTCTTAGTATATCTTTAGTAGGTACTAATAGTTTTATCTAGGTAGATAAAATCCATCTTTTCAAAGATGTTTGGATTCTCAAATTTTCACAGAAATAATAGACGTGGTACAACGTCAAAACTACTAAGTACCTAACCTTATACCCATGCTCAAGTAATGCTATGCTTTATACGGTAATTAATTGAAAATTTAGGATATGATAATGATATAGAAATTAATGAGTTTATATCTAAATATAGTCACAATAGCCGATCGGGTGACCTATGGGATTTCAAAACTTATGTACGATTTATATCGTTGGCATGAGCATAAAGACAGTGACGGACTCACCACCTGTCACGTTGTCCCCAAAATATCTTCGATGGAAGGTGGGTCGAAGGGACTTAATTGTCTAGGCTGAACCTCTGTCTACCTGTATTTGGAATTGAGTTAAGATATTTTTTAAACTTTTGTACTTCAACATACATTTCACCAGCGAACTGACATCAAAGTAACGATACTAAATATTTTTTATATATAAAAGGGAGGCAAACGAGCAATTGGCTCACCGCAATACCAAGTCATAGCAGATGCGTTGCCTGCCTTAGAGTGCCCCCTCCCTCAGAATTGGGGAGGAGGGTGTGTGGGCCGCCGGTTACCTGCATTCACCAGACGAAACGCAGAAGTTTGATAGACTTCTACTTCACGCCGGTATTCTGTGAGGGTCAATGGTACTTCCCAGTCGAGCCGGCCCATTCATGCAACAACGTTGTCCCCAAAATATCTTCGGTGGAAGGTGAGTCGAAAAACGTAATTGTCTGGTGTTTAAAATAAAAATCTTCGGTGGAAGGTGGGTCAAAGTAATTGTCTAGACTATTGGAAATTG
Source organism: Sericinus montela (assembly GCA_029286605.1). Lineage (NCBI taxonomy): Eukaryota > Metazoa > Arthropoda > Insecta > Lepidoptera > Papilionidae > Sericinus > Sericinus montela. Next base: position 6,153,366 of record JAGSMR010000044.1, read on the forward strand.
CGCGAAGATAATTCATTTGGTACTGTCTAATAGTGATAACTGAGTAATGACTATTTATGCTTCCGCATGCTACTTAGAATTATTATTCTATGTGAAATCAGTATTTATCAAGATTTACCACACTTCTTTTCCTCATTCGCTTGTATTTTTTTATATTTACTGATGAAATTTTCGGATATCTTATTACCGTAAAAAAACAATTTTCGTACAACATGCAGTTCGATATAAAGCAAGTTAATGTAAGGCTTCGGATGTTCCGGGTGGAACAAATCATCCGGCATCCCTCAGTATTGCAAAATGTGTTCGTCTAGTAGGAAAAAGTTTTGGACGAAATAAAGCGCGGCCTTCTTCAATATAGCCCTTTGAACCAAATTTTTTTTGTTCTGTGCCACTGATAGATTTCGTCTACAAATTACTGCGTCTACTTTTCAAATAGCTTTATTTAAACAATCTTGACTTTTTATATGGATTGTTTTAGTCGTCGAACTTTTTGATAGTTTCGTTTAAATATTTAAATTTAATAAGAGCTTAGTTAATGTCTCTCAGGCTTCTCCAATCCGGACGGATTTCAGACAGTCTTGAAATAATATTCCTTCTAATAGTACTTAACGTGTAGCAAATCTTAACTTATTAGTTTCAACGAGATAATGGTGGTAAAAGATAACGATAAATACATATTTTTTAAGATGCTTCGCCTCGAAAAGTTACGCTATTTGTCAAAGCAAACGAAGCGAAACGAAGATATTCGCAAAATGGTAGGTTTTAAAGATGACCTTATCACTATAATGGATAAGGGCGTCTTCGATGGAGTTACTGGGCACGTTGAGCGAATGAGCGAAACCGAATGGTGAAGAAATTATATAGCGCGAAAGTTGATACTAAAAGGGGTCGAGGTAGGCCAAGACTAACTTTTGAAGACCATGTGAGCAAATTGCTCGAAGACGGAGAGTCAAGAGTACTCGGATACCTCGACGTGCATGTATAAAGAAATGATGAATCTGAATAAAGCGAAAGAGGTATGTAAGGATCGTGACACTTGGCGATCTGTTCTCCTAGCTACCCCGTCAGGAATAGTGCGTGAAGATAAAATAAAATAAAAATAAAATAAAAATAAAATAAAAAATAAAGAAAAAATTACCTAAAATAATCTTTAAAGACGAGTCAGAACAAAGTGTATTATGTAGTCACTAATCGCGAAATAGTATTTTCTTAGTATATCTTTAGTAGGTACTAATAGTTTTATCTAGGTAGATAAAATCCATCTTTTTCAAAGATGTTTGGATTCTCAAATTTTCACAGAAATAATAGACGTGAGTACAACGTCAAAACTACTAAGTACCTAACCTTATACCCATGCTCAAGTAATGCTATGCTTTATACGGTAATTAATTGAAAATTTAGGATATGATAATGATATAGAAATTAATGAGTTTTATATCTAAATATAGTCACAATAGCCGATCGGGTGACCTATGGGATTTTCAAAACTTATGTACGATTTATATCGTTGGCATAGGCATAAAGACGGTGACGGACTCACCACCTGTCACGTTGTCCCCAAAATATCTTCGATGGAAGGTGGGTCGAAGGGACTTAATTGTCTAGGCTAGACCTCTGTCTACCTGTATTTGGAATTGAGTTAAGATATTTTTTTTAAACTTTTGTACTTCAACATACATTTCACCAGCGAACTGACATCAAAGTAACGATACTAAATATTTTTTTTATATATAAAAGGGAGGCAAACGAGCAATTGGCTCACCGCAATACCAGAGTCATAGCAGATGCGTTGCCTGCCTTAGAGTGCCCCCCTCCCTCAGAATTGGGGGAGGAGGGTGTGTGGGCCGCCGGTTACCTGCATTCACCAGACGAAACGCAGAAGTTTGTTAGACTTCTACTTCACGCCGGTATTCTGTGAGGTCGTGGTACTTCCCCGGTCGAGCCGGCCCATTCATGCAACAACGTTGTCCCAAAAATATCTTCGGTGGAAGGTGAGTCGAAAAAACGTAATTGTCTGGTGTTTAAAAATAAAAATCTTCGGTGGAAGGTGGGTCAAAGTAATTGTCTAGACTATTGGAAATTGCGCGAAGATAATTCATTTGGTACTGTCTAATAGTGATAACTGAGTAATGACTATTTATGCTTCCGCATGCTACTTAGAATTATTATTCTATGTGAAATCAGTATTTATCAAGATTTACCACACTTCTTTTCCTCATTCGCTTGTATTTTTTTATATTTACTGATGAAATTTTTCGGATATCTTATTACCGTAAAAAAAACAATTTTTCGTACAACATGCACGGTTCGATATAAAGCAAGTTAATGTAAGGCTTCGGATGTTCCGGGTGGAACAAATCATCCGGCATCCCTCAGTATTGCAAAATGTGTTCGTCTAGTAGGAAAAAGTTTTGGACGAAATAAAGCGCGGCCTTCTTCAATATAGCCCTTTGAACCAAATTTTTTTTTTGTTCTGTGCCACTGATAGATTTCGTCTACAAATTACTGCGTCTACTTTTCAAATAGCTTTATTTAAACAATCTTGACTTTTTATATGGATTGTTTTAGTTGTCGAACTTTTTGATAGTTTCGTTTAAATATTTAAATTTAATAAGAGCTTAGTTAATGTCTCTCAGGCTTCTCCAATCCGGACGGATTTCAGACAGTCTTGAAATAATATTCCTTCTAATAGTACTTAACGTGTAGCAAATCTTAACTTATTAGTTTCAACGAGATAATGGTGGTAAAAGATAACGATAAATACATATTTTTAAGATGTTTGGATTCTCAAATTTTCACAGAAATAATAGACGTGAGTACAACGTCAAAACTACTAAGTACCTAACCTTATACCCATGCTCAAGTAATGCTATGCTTTATACGGTAATTAATTGAAAATTTAGGATATGATAATGATATAGAAATTAATGAGTTTTATATCTAAATATAGTCACAATAGCCGATCGGGTGACCTATGGGATTTTCAAAACTTATGTACGATTTATATCGTTGGCATAGGCATAAAGACGGTGACGGACTCACCACCTGTCACGTTGTCCCCAAAATATCTTCGATGGAAGGTGGGTCGAAGGGACTTAATTGTCTAGGCTAGACCTCTGTCTACCTGTATTTGGAATTGAGTTAAGATATTTTTTTTAAACTTTTGTACTTCAACATACATTTCACCAGCGAACTGACATCAAAGTAACGATACTAAATATTTTTTTTATATATAAAAGGGAGGCAAACGAGCAATTGGCTCACCGCAATACCAGAGTCATAGCAGATGCGTTGCCTGCCTTAGAGTGCCCCCCTCCCTCAGAATTGGGGGAGGAGGGTGTGTGGGCCGCCGGTTACCTGCATTCACCAGACGAAACGCAGAAGTTTGTTAGACTTCTACTTCACGCCGGTATTCTGTGAGGTCGTGGTACTTCCCCGGTCGAGCCGGCCCATTCATGCAACAACGTTGTCCCAAAAATATCTTCGGTGGAAGGTGAGTCGAAAAAACGTAATTGTCTGGTGTTTAAAAATAAAAATCTTCGGTGGAAGGTGGGTCAAAGTAATTGTCTAGACTATTGGAAATTGCGCGAAGATAATTCATTTGGTACTGTCTAATAGTGATAACTGAGTAATGACTATTTATGCTTCCGCATGCTACTTAGAATTATTATTCTATGTGAAATCAGTATTTATCAAGATTTACCACACTTCTTTTCCTCATTCGCTTGTATTTTTTTATATTTACTGATGAAATTTTTCGGATATCTTATTACCGTAAAAAAAACAATTTTTCGTACAACATGCACGGTTCGATATAAAGCAAGTTAATGTAAGGCTTCGGATGTTCCGGGTGGAACAAATCATCCGGCATCCCTCAGTATTGCAAAATGTGTTCGTCTAGTAGGAAAAAGTTTTGGACGAAATAAAGCGCGGCCTTCTTCAATATAGCCCTTTGAACCAAATTTTTTTTGTTCTGTGCCACTGATAGATTTCGTCTACAAATTACTGCGTCTACTTTTCAAATAGCTTTATTTAAACAATCTTGACTTTTTATATGGATTGTTTTAGTCGTCGAACTTTTTGATAGTTTCGTTTAAATATTTAAATTTAATAAGAGCTTAGTTAATGTCTCTCAGGCTTCTCCAATCCGGACGGATTTCAGACAGTCTTGAAATAATATTCCTTCTAATAGTACTTAACGTGTAGCAAATCTTAACTTATTAGTTTCAACGAGATAATGGTGGTAAAAGATAACGATAAATACATATTTTTTAAGATGCTTCGCCTCGAAAAGTTACGCTATTTGTCAAAGCAAACGAAGCGAAACGAAGACATTCGCAAAATGTTAGGTTTTAAAGATGACCTTATCACTATAATGGATAAGGGCGTCTTCGATGGGTTGGGCACGTTGAGCGAATGAGCGAAAACCGAATGGTGAAGAAATTATATAGCGCGAAAGTTGATACTAAAAGGGGTCGAGGTAGGCCAAGACTAACTTTTGAAGACCATGTGAGCAAATTGCTCGAAGACGGGAGAGTCAAGAGTACTCGGATACCTCGACGTGCATGTATAAAGAAATGATGAATCTGAATAAAGCGAAAGAGGTATGTAAGGATCGTGACACTTGGCGATCTGTTCTCCTGGCTACCCCGTCAGGGATAGTGCGTGAAGATAAAATAAAATAAAAAATAAATAAAAAATAAAATAAAAAAGTGCACAAACAAAAATCTTCCCAAAAGCAAGAAAAGTGTATATTGCATGTTGAAAATTACATTCACCTCTTATGAAGAACTCTTTCGCTAATCAATAAAAATTGTAATTGATGTAGCTATGCGTACACCGGGATCGATAAATCAAGGAGATCGCAATTTGTCCCTGTCCCCGCAAATTACTTTCAATCAATCTTTGCTACTAAGCTTGTAATAGGACGTGGGTTATCCTTCCTTACCACACTGTAACTTTGTAACATATGTTTTCAATCTCGTGTTGTGGTTTCGTGAACATTAGAATAATCAATAAAATTAAATATGTATTTTTATTTATCTTTCCAAGAAGACATCAGAAACTCGTAGTGGAACAACTTTATAAAATGATGCCTCAATTAAGTAATCTCAATAAACTTTATTTTGATTATGGGCTGAATTTTTAATCATCAAATAAGAGTTATTCATTAACTTAACAAGTTTTTCACTTTTATACGGGGAAAAAGCAGGCCTCCAAAGGGGGGCCAAATTTTATGGTGTGTGAAGAAAAGGGGGTTACGGTAAATACTTGGATTTAGGATTGTAATTAATCTAGGTACTGATTGATTCAACTCGAGGCTACTAATAGGACAATAATACTAAGGCCGGGCGTACCTGCGTAAACGAAGGCGAATTCTCCTGTCTCCATATATTTCTCCTTCAGGGACCACAGCAGCACAGTTCAATTCACTCACAATCTTATAATGTCAAACAATGTCCAGAAACCGAACTAGTTTTGGAAGCAGCAATTATGCGTGTTAGCTCGCGAGCGTTGCCATTAGAAATTGTGTGGGGCTCCGGTTACCTGCACTCACCAGACGAAACGCAGAAGTTTATTAGACTTCTACTTCACGCCGGTATTCTATGAGGTCGTGGTACTTCCCCGGTCGAACCGGCCCATTCATGTCTAAGTTTTTGAACACCATACATAAGTTTTTCAAAGAATCCATTGCTACGAGCCTTGGGGATCGAAACATTTTTATGTTTAAATAGTTTTGACATTGGGCTATAGCTTCCAGCTGTTGTTCTATGACTTTTAATCCAGATAAAGTTATAATTAATCGAACGGAAGCTTGGTCGTGGAACAGTTACATTTTCTAATTCTAGAATATTTGAACTATAAATATATAACTTAAAATAAAAATGTCGGTCTTATTTTATAGAATATTTTGTCTCTTGATCGTTTTTACTGCCGAGTTAAATCCATTAAATCCGCTGTTGATGGAAATTACGTCGCTCGTGTAATTTAAAACTCACCGTCATAGTATTCAAGTAACGACTGTATCACCAAGTGGCACAATTTGCGCCAAGTCTCTACGAGAGTGACTTAAAATGTACTTCTATTTAAGATACGGAGCGGCAGCTTTGTAGGAAAGCTCCGACATTCCACTAACAAATAATGTCAGCAACCAGAAGTTAGCTAAGATTATGTAACTTATTAAGTCAATATACTCTCTAAACACCAACAAAATATCCTAACTTGTTATTATTCTGTTGTTTTTAGTATACATGTGAAAGTTCGTAACGTTTCGGTGTTTCGTTCAGATGGATTGAACTTTTGTTACTCAATTTCGCATGAATGGTTGAACGGATGTGAATAAAATTTGCCACTGCCATACCTTATAACTTGGATCAACAAATAGGACATTTATTATCCCTCAAAAGAACACTGTTTCCACGGGGTAGATCCAGGATGACGAATGGCAGAATCTGGTAACATGTTAAAAATCTGATCGGGTGTAACACTGTATATTAAAAGTACTCAGATATAGTTTATGGTAGAGATTAATATAATTCCCAATAGCTCAATTTACTATCCGTAAATAATCTCCCGTAAATATTTAAACTTAAGTGCAGATAAATTACCTACCCTGTTATGTATTATTCAGATATTAGATCATAAAGACCTAATCACACTAAATATTTTAAAAGGCGTCATTCATACTTCATATTTTTCGAGGGTCTGGCAACCATTGTGAATGTATCGATCCCAAGCCATCATGGCTATCAGTCTTTTAGCACAAAATGACTTAAAAAAGTAAAGTAACTACTGAATAAATACTCCTCAAATTTTGCGATTACTTCGAAAAAAATCTGAGGCAGATGAAACTGTAATATTTATCTATATATTAAATATTCAGTTATGTACTATAGACGGTTGCATAATAATTACAAACTTTTCGACCTCTTGTTATTTCGGAAGCCATAACATTGCAATTTTGTTTATTTTTTTATAAACCGACCACTAAAATGTAGAAACAGCTTCGGAGTTAAAACAATATTTCAAAACTGTATTTAATTCATTGCAAACATTAAGCAAAAAGAAAAATTCGCTTACCTATTCAATTTGTATTTAAAGCATCTGTTATAAATACAAAGCTTTTATATCCGGTATAGAAAATAATTTCCTTTTTCGACTTTGTGGATGTCATTTTCCTCCCAAGTTTTCTTTAACCTTGACACAAAAATTAAATACGTACGGAGCTGTTCAAAGTGTACTGAAATTGTTTTTACAAGAACAATAAAGCGCCTGAAGCGATTACTTTGTTATAGCCCATTCTGTCATTGTGAACAAGAGAGCTTCAAGTGAACCCCGTTTAAGCGGTCGCATTGTTGAATATTAAACGAAATACTGTTTTAATTCTGTAATGAATGTTTAAGCTATTTACAATTAAACAAAAATCGAGGAATATATTTTTGAAATTTATTTATAGAGCTTTGAAACGCCAATACCGCGTCGTAGAATCCGCCGGTAGACTATTGTTGTCGACAACACCTAAATTAAAAGCTTAATGTTCAACTGAATATTAGTAATATTGTAACGTTCTTTGTAAATTAATTAATTAAATTAATAATATTGAGCACCTACATAAGGTTTGTTTTTTGTTGTTTATTTTGTACTTTTGTACTATTATAATTCAAAACAAGTTAGATTTACTAAAGGCTATTTCAGAGTCCTTTGAGGCTTACGTTTATGTGGAATAATGAATGTGTTCAGTAGTACACGAACGAAGCTTCGACTTGGGCTTAGGACACCTTCGGGCAAAGCCGAAGGGTTTAGTACGTGCCAAAATTAAACGAACTGTTACGAAAGTGCAAGAAATGACGAGGTGCAGGGGGCCACATTGTGTTGTGAACGTATTGTGGTGGTAGAGATTTTTAAGATTACCTTTTTATATTATGCAGACAGTAAAAATTCAAAGCGAGCATCATATCCTCTTTCCCTCAAATGCCGTTCTAGCTCTTCGATACAGCTTTAAAACAATTTATATTATTTGTTTTAGTCAGTCTTAAACTGAGCTGAAGGGCTTGTAGCTGTATTCTTTGGTTTCAGCCGAAGGCCGAATCCGACCCTTGGTCAAATACTAGAGGTCAATGACAATGGGGGCTTGGATGTGGTTCTAAGAATTAATTTCGTCCTCTTTACGCACACATGCATTGAGCTCTTGCTTCAAATTTGAGCGAACATGTCTTCTCTGTGTAATATGTGTAACTCTTTGCACATAATATTGTGTTGTTTGAAATGCCTAAAGAGTTATTACGAGTACTAAATAATTTCACCTTAATTTCTTAGAAGTGATGTTTGATTGAGATTTTCGCTGGTGTTTATTTTTTAGAATGGGCTATCAAAGTGATAACTTTAGACTCAAAAATTTGTTTTGAAAGCCTAAGTGTAAGTACTCGAGTTACACTTACTCATCACAGCATCTGGTGGTGTTGGGAAAATTCGGTACTGGAAACTTAAAAACAACCAATATTTAAATATATGCCAAATACAACATCAAAATATCTGAGTCAATAAGACATTAGCAATAACTATATACTGATAACACAATGCTTCGGTAAATATTGATACTGTTTGCTGAGTTTGTGAAGTTACATAATTAACTTGCTAAGTAGCATTTCATCAGTAAACTTCACGTCGATGTTTGTTGTTAATATTATATTTGAAGCGTTGCGGTAAAATGTTTATGTAAATAAATTAGACCATTAATCAAACACGTTCAGTAGTTTGAACATTTAATTATGAATACTAATATTTAGCGGTCTCGATGAAATTAAACACAAATTGAAATAATTTTAATTTTATTTGTTTAACTTTGATTATAATAACAAATTAATATAAAGGGAAGCATTACCTGGGATTGTTTTTGAAGAATATAGATAACAGGGCTTACAAAGAACGCTTTGTCAAATAAAACGTATTTTCCTTTAATGGCTATAATTTCTTTAAATGTAATAAAACTTTTCCAACTAAAATTCGTTCGAAACCTACAATTATGTGTAATGGTTCGGTAGGCAGTATGAATGAGGATTCAATTAATAGTACGTAATTTGAAAGTCATATAAAGAATTTATGTTTACAGTAATATAATAAATAGAAATAAATAAATAGAAAATAAGCGGGCGGAACGCCGGTACTCAAAGTCCTTCAGAAACTCTTCAATTCCGTCCTGCTCGAGAGCGTGACGCCAGAGGCGTGGAATAGGGGTGTTGTGGTACTGTTCTTCAAGAAAGGCGACAATACCCTTTTGAAGAACTACAGACCGATCACACTCTTAAGCTACGTCTATAAGGTGTTTTCGAGGGTGATCACGAACCGTCTCACTAACAGGCTCGATGCCTTCCAGCCTCCCGAACAAGCCGGTTTCCGAAAAGGCTACAGTACCATAGACCACATCCATACGCTGCGGCAGGTTATACAGAAGACCAGAGAGTATAACCGACCACTATGCTTAGCGTTTGTGGACTATGAAAAAGCCTTTGATTCGATAGGTTTCGAACGAATTTTAGTTGGAAAAGTTTTATTACAATTAAAGAAATTATAGCCATTAAAGGAAAATACGTTTTATTTGACAAAGCGTTCTTTGTAAGCCCTGTTATTTATATTCTTCAAAAACAATCCCAGGTAATGCTTCCCTTTATATTAATTTGTTATTGTAATCAAAGTTAAACAAATAAAATTAAAATTATTTCAATTTGTGTTTAATTTCATCGACACCGCTAAATATTAGTATTCATAATTAAATGTTCAAACTACTGAACGTGTTTGATTAATGGTCTAATTTATTTACATACACATTTTACCGCAACGCTTCAAATATAATATTAACAACAAACATCGATGTGAAGTTTACTGATGAAATGCTACTTAGCAAGTTAATTATGTAACTTCACAAACTCAGCAAACAGTATCAATATTTACCGAAGCATTGTGTTATCAGTATATAGTAATTGCTAATGTCTTATTGACTCAGATATTTTGATGTTGTATTTGGCATATATTTAAATATTGTGTTTTTTTAAGTTTCCAGTACCGAATTTTGCCAACACCACCAGATGCTGTGATGAGTAAGTGTAACTCGAGTACTTACACTTAGGCTTTCAAAACAAATTTTTGAGTCTAAAGTTATCACTTTGATAGCCCATTCTAACAAATAAACACCAGCGAAAATCTCAATCAAACATCACTTCTAAGAAATTAAGGTGAAATTATTTAGTACTCGTAATAACTCTTTAGGCATTTCAAACAACACAATATTATGTGAAAAGAGTTACACATATTACACAGAGAAGACATGTTCGCTCAAATTTGAAGCAAGAGCTAAATGCATGTGTGCGTAAAGAGGACGAAATTAATTCTTAGAACCACATCCAAGCCCCCATTGTCATTGAGCTCTAGTATTTGACCAAGGGTCGGATTCGGCCTTCGGCTGAAACCAAAGAATACAGCTACAAGCCCTTCAGCTCAGTTTAAGACTGACTAAAACAAATAATATAAATTGTTTTAAAGCTGTATCGAAGAGCTAGAACGGCATTTGAGGGAAAGAGGATATGATGCTCGCTTTGAATTTTTTTCTGTCTGCATAATATAAAAAGGTAATCTTAAAAATCTCAACCACCACAATACGTTCACAACACAATGTGGCCCCCTGCACCTCGTCATTTCTTGCACTTTCGTAATAGTTCGTTTAATTTCGGCGCGTTCTAAACCCTTCGGCTTTGCCCGAAGGTGTCCTAAGCCCAAGTCGAAGCTTCGTTCGTGTACTACTGAACACATCCATTATTCCACATAAACGTAAGCCTCAAAGGACTCTGAAATAGCCTTTAGTAAATCTAACTTGTTTTGAATTATAATAGTACAAAAGTACAAAATAAACAACAAAAAACAAACCGTATGTAGGTGCTCAATATTATTAATTTAATTAATTAATTTACAAAGAACGTTACAATATTACTAATATTCAGTTGAACATTAAGCTTTTAATTTAGGTGTTGTCGACAACAATGGTCTAACGGCGGATTCTACGACGCGGTATTGGCGTTTCAAAGCTCTATAAATAAATTTCAAAAATATATTCCTAGATTTTTGTTTAATTGTAAATAGCTTAAACATTCATTACAGGATTAAAACAGTATTTCGTTTAATATTCAACAATGCGACCGCTTAAACGGGGTTCACTTGAAGCTCTCTTGTTCACAATGACAGAATGGGCTATAACAAAGTAATCGCTTCAGGCGCTTTATTGTTCTTGTAAAAACAATTTCAGTACACTTTGAACAGCTTCGTACGTATTTAATTTTTGTGTCAAGGTTAAAGAAAACTTGGGAGGAAAATAACATCCACAAAGTCGAAAAAGGAAATTATTTTCTATACCGGATATAAAAGCTTTGTATTTATAACAGATGCTTTAAATACAAATTGAATAGGTAAGCGAATTTATCTTTTTGCTTAATGTTTGCAATGAATTAAATACAGTTTTGAAATATTGTTTTAACTCCGAAGCCGTTTCTACATTTTACTGGTCGGTTTATAAAAAAATAAACAAAATTGCAATGTTATGGCTTCCGAAATAACAAGAGGTCGAAAAGTTTGTAATTATTATGCAACCGTCTATAGTACATAACTGAATATTTAATACATAGATAAATATTACAGTTTCATCTGCCTCAGATTTTTTACGAAGTAAAGGATCGCAAAATTTGAGGAGTATTTCGGAAAGATATTTTGGAACAACGTGACTAGTGGCGAGCCTGTCGCTCTGTTTATGTTTCGCCAAGCCAACGATATAAAAGGCACATAAAACAAAAATAAGATTTAAAAATACCCATTGGTAAGAGCTTAACTCCGGGGGATCGAACTCGGGACTCTTGACGCGAATTCCGATCACCCTTCCACCAGAAGAAAATTCAACATTTCTAAATCCACCAGAATCTGAGAGAAAATCAGATCACTTCAGATTAAGAAGCAGCGAAACGTAAAGTTGCAATGGTAATTTTTTTTAAATAATGTCGACTTGGTTGTGATTTCTTTATAGTTTAAATGTCATGCTGAACTTTCCGAATAGGACAACGCCTTTAATAATAAAAGAGAGAAAAAATCTCCAATAACGTAACATGAAACACTTGGCAGCTTAAATATAATATTCGGAAGGAGTCTGTAGGGAATGAAGCTATTTAAAATAATGCAACTCTATCGTACGTCACAGTGTACATAAAACAGTAGGTAGCTGTGAACGGAGCAAATACTTATGGCCGAGCAACACGCCGCATAATTTTCACATCGTCTCTCCTCGTATCGCTGGCGAAGCTCAGAGGGTTCATATAAAACAAAATACAACAAATATATTTTGCAGATATTCGTATAAAGCGTAGTGATGCTTGATTCGACTCGGTGGACTCACGTAATAAATTCAACTCTAGAACTTGGAGATACCTTGGATAATGGCGACTTATGAATAACCCATACAGACTTTAAGAACAATTATGCTATGTAAAATATTGACCTGATGATGTAACATTTATTAGGTTTTTGACTACAAACGTGCGTACCTATCATTCAATCCTTGAGATCGTTAACATTATAATTACAAAAAATGTTTTCGGTTGATTAGAAAACAAAAAAGTTAAGAATAAACGTAGACAAAAAATCACTTAGGCGACATGCAAATAAGCATGATGAGATCGGTCGACGAACCCTGCGGCTGTTTATTGAACTGTCGACGTGCATATAAATTTTTTTAGAAAGTTAAAAACAAAGTAAAGCAATAGTTGGTGGCCAATGGCCTCTGCTATTAAAATTAAAATGGGGTATGGTGCCACACCCCTACGTTACGGGTTCTGTCGTGGAATTAAATAGAACGTTTTAATAATTATGATGATGGTGCCTAAAACTAGTAGGTGTATAAGTCCAGCTGCTCCAGTCCATCTTATAAAGTTAAATTTCCTGTGTATTTGTGTAACTGGTTTTGTCCGGGAATCTAAGAATCCGCATTTATAATCCTTCAGATGCTTACATTGAATAAAGATAGCGTTTGACCTTTTTCACCTTCAAGATATTTTTATTTCAGATTATTCTATTTATATTTGATATTTACTTACAATTTACTCATGTTTGAATAATAAACATTCAGTATAAATGAGTAGTTGGGTGGTCGGAATTTTAATTAGGAGACCCGAGTTCGATCCCAGAAGGAAGGCTTGTACCAATGAAGTTTTTGGAAAAGTATGCACAATTTTTAACGTTGCTTTCGACACTAAGACGGCGAGCACCGGGGCGTGTATGTACAAATTTTATTTACATATGGTTTTAACTAACTAATCTGCAAGTACTATGCTAGTCATAATGAATTATTGATCTGATAATATTAAGTTTTTTTTAAATAAATATATTAAGATGACCTCCATTATCATGGGGCTGTCAACTGCAATTGACAGATAAAAGATGTACTTGAAGAGCTTAGTGTTCGCTGTAAATTTTAATCGGAACGAAGTTTGAAAAGGAAAACATGGGATCGATTGTTTAACTCGAAATACTTTATTAAGTAAAATAACTGGGAAAACTACTAAAATAAAATAAATGGGAAGGACATGCTACTATACTATGCTTTACTATAATAATGTATGGAGAAACACTATCTGATATCCAATGTTACTTCAATCCAACTAACACATTACGGCCTGTAATAGATCATTGCAGGACATAAACCTTTCCCTTGACGACCATAATCACCAAGCTAGGCAAGCGGATCGGCGATGGCAGTACTTGAAACATCGCACTTTAGACGCTGCTGCCCGTCATCGGTCTGCTGAATTATTGTCTGGCATTTTTCGATATGGTTATCCTACCATCTGTAGGTAGTACAATGGTATTGTCCACACTTTTTCCCTTAGTCGCCTCTTACGACACCCACGGAAAGAAAAGGGATTGTATTTTCTTACGCAGATACCTCAAGTCAATATTTAATAGGTGCAGGTAGGCCCAGCTCTAGGAATTTACAGCTTGCCATTTTACTTTTACCCAAAATTTGAGTTTTAGATAGTTAAAATTATAATTTTTTTTCCTTAGTATTGGTGATCTGTCATAAAGGACAAACTGTCACACGTTTAATCTATATCTGTATACATATAAATAAAATTAAAATGTCTGTTTGTAAATCAAAGTCTCTAAAACGTTTGTACCGATTTTAACGAGACTTTCACTAGCAGATAGCTGATGTTATGCCACTTAGACTAATTTTATTTCAGAAAAATAATTAGAGTTCAAAGTAAACCGCGGGCAACGCCGTACGTGCTATAGGATAATAAATTATTGATTCGACCAATCATTAAGATTGTGATCTAAAAATTTATCGATGAAAAAGACAAATCGTTTTCAATCAATATTTTTAATAAAAAAATTTATACATCATGTTTTTGTGCGATTTTCATATGACAACTTTAATAGCATCAGGGTAAATTACTTACGTTTATATCCTAGTCGTGGTATAGCCGAGGGATTAATTACTAAAACCGGCTCTCCTCTTCTTTGTGTCCGAAGTCATTACACTTCTATCTTTGATTTGCTATAAATCGGAAGGTTTTCGTTACGAAGTAAATAAGAAACGCTACGGAAATTCCGAACATAAAACGTAGTATCAAATACCCGTAAGTGTAATGAGACGTTCTACTTAAAGACAACTTTTATTACGAAAGTAAAAAGTTCCAAGCTACATTAAGACTTTATTATTTACGTTTAGGTGTACTTTCTCATTGTTTGTACGTTGCGAGGGCTTATAGATTGTAAATAAATAAATATCTTCATGCATTTCCCAATACAGGAGTAGATAGAGGTCTAATCTAGACAATTAAGTCCCTTCGACCCACCTTTCACCAAAGATATTTTCGGGACAACGTTACTGGTTGTGAAGCCGTCGCCGTCTTAATGTCCAAGCGAACGATATAATTCATACAAAAGTTTTTTGAAAAACCCATTGGCCTACCACCTGGGGATTATACTCGGGTCTCTCGACTCGAAATTCCTACCACCCTACCATTCAGCTATCGTGACTTCTTCATTTTTGAATCATAAAAATTAAGAATATAACACTTCAGTGTCATATTTTGAATGAAGCTGTCGTCATGCTTACCATTAATAGTAGAGTTATTATAATACAAATTTTAACCGTTTTAAGTTCTAAAAATATGAAACATGATTAAACTTTTCATTAAAAAATACGACAATGGAATAACCCTTTACACAAGTGCCTCTAAGTTGTAAGCATACGAACAACTTAATTTCTGACGACTGCGTTTGACAGCTACGAGGCGTATTTCAAAGCTTTCAATCCGCGCGAGAACTTTCGATCTCGCCGGAGTTCTTAGACGAGAAGTTCAAATCGGTTGTTTAAGTTGAGGAGAAGTATGTTAAAATATGTATAATATCGCTTGGGCCCAAGACGTTATCGATCGCGTATATCGAAGACGCGTCGGCATCGCTTTGTGTACACGTCGCCGCCGACGTACACAGACTTCGACGTCGAGGACAGTATGGCGCCAAGGTGTTCAGGTCGGATACCAGAATTGACAAATTTTTACAAAGATTTCTCAGATGAATACAGTAACCTCATTAAAGTAAAGTCATCACACTTTAACTGTGGTAGAGCCACGCATCAACTTTTGTTGTTGCATGAATGGGCCGGCTCGACCGGGAAGCACCACGACCTCACAGAATACCGGCGTGAAGTAGAAGTCTAACAAACTTCTGCGTTTCGTCTGGTGAATGCAGGTAACCGGCGGCCCACACACCCTCCTCCCCCAATTCTGAGGGAGGGGGGCACTCTAAGGCAGGCAACGCATCTGCTATGACTCTGGTATTGCGGTGAGCCAATTGCTCGTTTGCCTCCCTTTTCTATATAAAAAAATATTTAATATCGTTACTTTGATGTCAGTTGGCTGGTGAAATGTATGTTGAAGAACAAAAGTTTAAAAAAATATCTTAACTCAATTCCAAATACAGGTAGACAGAGGTCTAGTCTAGACAATTAAGTCCCTTCGACCCACCTTCCATCGAAGATATTTTGGGGACAACGTGACAGGTGGTGAGTCCGTCACCGTCTTTATGTCTAAGCCAACGATATAATTCGTACATAAGTTTTTGAAAAACCCATTGGTACGAGCCTGTCACCTGGGCAACGAACTCGGGTCTCTTGACTCGGAATGCCGACTACCCCACCACTCGGCTATCGTGACTTCATAATATAAATATTTTGATTAGATTAACAAATTATTATTTCAAATATACATTATGTTACTTAGACTCCCTTCTATCTCCAAATTTCAGTTCAAGTACTGCCGTATTCCGCTGTGAAAGGAAGTTTAATTACGGTCCGTCGAAGTATCTCAGGGTGACAACTCACCCGTATGTTTCTTCATTTTAAGTGTTCGTTCTTCGTCGATCCAAAGATTGTCAATTGTTAGATATTTACAAAGGGTATTAAATGATAATTTTGTAACAGCCCTCTAAGTAATTGTGAACGAGTGCACTTCAAATGAACGCTTTGTCGTTTGAGCATTGCCTATTGTTGAATATAAAGGAGAGATATCCTCTTAAACCTCCGTAACGTTTTGGCTGTTTAGCAAATAACTGGGGGTTGCTTAGATTTGAAAATCCATTGAAATGTTAATTTAATTTAAAATACAATGTAATCTCGGGTCATTAGATGATGTCTCTTGAATGTTTTTACAAATCTTTTAGTTGTAATGATGTTGTAAAATTTCATTCTAGTTTTTATGTTTGATCTTTTTAGTGTATGAAAAGTCATATCAAAGGATAATTGTAGGAATACAAAATACCTTTGTTTTTAGTGTTTACAGTCTTACTAATACATTTCTAACGAAAAGCTTTTATTGTAGAATATGATTTTTTTAGAATGCTATCTTAGGATCTCACTCACGACTAATCAGTTTAATACTCGTAATGTTTCGTCTGAGTCGCCTTATTCGACACCTATGGGAAAAAGGTGGGATAAATGAAAGAATTTAATGGTAATTTTAAGATACCATGAAATTATAATTTAATGATATTTTTAAGATACCGTGGTATCTTTGTACATGTTATTAATAATTTTGATGACCCAAATTTATAACTTCCTAGATTCTGCCCGCGACTTCG
This sequence comes from Sericinus montela, assembly GCA_029286605.1. NCBI lineage: Eukaryota > Metazoa > Arthropoda > Insecta > Lepidoptera > Papilionidae > Sericinus > Sericinus montela. The sequence goes on from JAGSMR010000044.1 coordinate 6,170,541, forward strand.
TCTCCACATTGTATCAAAATTCCCGTAGTTTCCCGGAGTATTATACTCTGGGAAACTACGGGAAAGTCCGTAGCGAACCAATATTATTCAAATCCGTTCAGCTGTTTTGATGTGATTTAACTCAAGCAATAACCACGATTGCCAAATATTTTAAAGAGATCTGCCCCCGAATCGTGCCATCCGAGTTTGATTTTACAAGGTGTTGAAGCAATGAATTGTGGAAACCTTTTGTACTCATATCTATTTTAAAAAGTACATTTCGTGTCGTTGTAAATCAAAGAGACTGTTGGCGATGCAGTGTTGCGTTCCAGTGGAGCCAGCCGATACATGCAAGAGAAAAATCGACCTCGTACTACCCAATTAAGCTGCCCTAGCTATAAAATTGTTTGATTTTTGAAGAGAAAGCTCCTTTCGCATCTCTGTGAAACTCGATAAAACGAAAAGGCATCACTTAATAAGCCATAATCATACATTAATAAGTCTGCCGTCCTCAAGCTAAAATGCCGTTATGTCGCATCTGGCCGATTTTGACTTCTTCATGCCATCTCAATCAGAAAAAAAATCTCTATAGATTTCCTTAGACGTTATAGTTACCATACGTAATTTCGGAACGGAATTTCAATACGGAAATTCTGGTACAACAAAACAATAGAGATTTTTTTTCTGATATAGAGATGTCATGAAGAAGTCAGTGTGAAGTGTAGTACGAGGCCCTGAAGTGCCCAAATTTTGTCACTCCTCACATCATGTACCAGTATCTTCATTTCAGTAGTATTAACTTCTACCTCGTCTTAACTGCACACACTATTTTTTTATTTACTGAAATAATATCGTAATAAATAATAAATAAATAACATAAGTTGTTCTGTTCATTATTCACGGTTGCTTTTCATTATTCAGTCTTCGTAAAGTTAAACACGCGCCACATGTTGCTCTGAAGTTGATAAATGAGATTTTTCTTTCATCATTAAGCAGTTCTTTGTATAGTATTTAAATTTTTCAGCAATGATGAATTTTCAATATCTTTCACATTATGGTTATTTTAAATACATAACGGCCTGTTAAAGGCCACTGCAGGCTAAAATCTCCTGAGAGAGCTGTTCTTTTGATCTTCTGTAAGAGAGAGGCTTTGTCATAATCGCGACCCTTGACAAGCTGATTGATGATCTTCTGCCCGTCATTGGACCGCTGATTATTGGTTTGATGCTCTCTGAAATTATTATCCCATTATCTGTCGATGGCCAATGACATTTTAGTGCTTTTTCTTTAGTCGCCTCTAACGACACCTTCGGGAAGTACAATCCCGAAAAACTACTGAAAAGATTTGAGTGACATTCAGCACGGAGATTTAAAAACCTGGATTAACAAATAAAATATTTCTTTTTATTAAATTAAAAGTCACGATAGCCGAGTTGTTGGGTGGTCGGAATTTCGAGTCGAGAGACCCGAGTTCGATCCCCAGGTGGCAGTACCAATGAGTTTTTCAAAAACTTATGTACGAATTTCTTCGTTGGCTTGGACATAAAGGCGGCGACGAGCTCACTACCTGTCACGTTGTCCCGAAAATATCTTCGGTGGAAGGTGGGTCAAAGGGACTTAATTGTCTAGACTTGGCCTCTGTCTACCCCGGTATTGGAAATTGCGTGAAGATTTTTCTTTTTATTAAATTAAAAATAAATTTAAAAAATCTATCTCTATAAGATATTATTATTATATAATACTTTTAACGTAAAAGTAACACTGATTTCTACTCTGACAAATTAAAAAATACGGATTAAAGACGTCTTTCTAATGTGCGTAAGACATCGCTGTTAAAGTCTAAATCATTAGAAAGTAATTTTCTTAACATTCCTTGGTTGAACAACTTACGTATATAAGTAAAATTTTATAAAATAAAATAATTAAATATCTTCACGCAATTCCTAATACAGGGGAAGACAGAGGTCCAGTCTAGACAATTAAGCCATTTTGACCCACCTTCCACCAAAGATATTTTCGGGACAACGTGACAGGTGGTGAGCCCGTCGCCATCTTTATGTCCAAGCCAACGATATAATTCGTACATAAGTTTTTGAAAAACCCATTGGGGTTTTTCAAGCCAACCACTTGGGGATCGAACTCGGGTCTCTTGACTCGAAATTCCGATCGCCCAACCACACAGCTATCTTGACATTTAAGTAAAATTTTAAAAGTCAAAATCAGCACCAACAATTGCAAAACTCATAACTGTATGTCTTTGACTTCACAGCGTCGTGAACAAATTTGTAGCGAAGCGAGCAGGTCCGACATAAAACGTAACTTCTAATAGCCGTAAGTATAATGAGACATACAACTCAAAGGTAACTATTATTGTGGAAGTTAAAGTTCACGACATATATACTTCTAGCTTAACGTTACTTTATTATTTCTCTATGGATATATATTTTTACATTCTTTATTCTTGATTTGAAATCTAACTAGATATGAGACTTAAAATATGTAACAACGAATGTTGCCCGCTGCGTCGGTCGCGTGGATATCTTTTAATGCGCGAAATCATTATTTTATTTTTTGAGAAAAAAAAATCTATGCCCTTCATCAGGGTAGGGTTAAGCTATCTCGACACCAAATATCATTACAATCTACTTAAACCTATAAAAACATTTTTGTACATTATAGATAAGGACAACATCACATACATTGTTCCGATCCCAAAATGAGAACTTGAGGTATGGAAACCGGAAACAACGAAGGCACCCAAAACACCCAGACCCGAGAAAATGTAGAAAAAGTGGTTTTTCTACATTGACCCGACCGGGAAACGAACCCGGGACCTCGAAATGACGGTACCTTGAAAACCGGTGTTTATGCCACTCGTCTCCGGAAGTCGTCGATATTTGAATATCTCACAAGCGTGTACCCAATACAAGATTGATCACAAATCTATAAACATGTGCAACTCTTTGTAAGATGCATAAGATTGTATATTGTATAGGACTACGTATGTGTCACTAGAAAGTCAAGTGGCGATACAAATATGAAATGTAGGATACGTTTTAGCATAAAAATACAATTATACAAAATCCAAAAATATCAGCTTTGTGCTAAGTAACGTAATCGTGGACATCTAGTACGTAAAATCTATGGGAAATTCGTGTATTTACAAGTGATGTTTAACGATGTTTGTTGACATGCTTACAAATTACATTTTTAAAATGGAAAATGTATTATGTACTAAAAGACAGAAGGCTATAAAGTGTGTCTATGTAATTTTACGAACTCGAGCAAACAACATTTGTCTACGTAACGCCGCTCGTAACCCGATACCCGCACACATTCTGTCTAAGCGTTTAGCATTTTTGGGATTTATATTTACATGACATATTTTTTAATAAAATTTAAATGGAATAAAATTTTCTTTTATAGAAAAAAATTGTGTCAAATACTAGTGACTAGTGAACGTACGTAACTATTGACCCCGAATGCGGTATGATTTTTTTCTTTACTAATTATAAGTGTAATTTATATTTAATTAATTAAAAATGCTTAAGTGCCAGTAATTTTTTCATGTAAGTACTAATTGAAAAGGAAAAAATATATGAATAAAGGTATAGAAATTGTACATAATTAAGCGTTTTGTCGGATCTTAATATATTAATTGTATTTTTTTTTTGTTATAATATTTCAAAGGAGTTAAAATTTAAGCAAAAAATCCTTCACCTAGACATAAACATTTTATCTACGCAATAAGGTTGAAAATCTTGTCGTCGATTGAACATAACGGTTTCTGCAGTGCCATATATTCAATAATAAACAGGGAACATTCTTTTCAAACTTCGCAGCATGCGATGTACGAACTACGAAGTACCAGCAGTTGGGGAAAAGTTGTGGTCATAAATAGAACTTGCAAAACCGAGATAAAGTTGCTGTGAAATTCTCATATATACTGCGAAATAGTAAGAGTGCGTTCTTCTGTATTTTGCAAAGATTATTAAGGTTAGTTGGGCGTGAAACGTAGCAACTAACGATGTAAGAGAGTATTTATTTGTAAAGGTGAATAAAGTAAAAAACTGAACCCTACTATCCATTAGCATCTTCTTCATCATTTCCATCTTGACAACAGGATGGTACAAATTTATAAATAAGCATATGACATATAAACATCAATTAAAATAATATTTTTTTGACATAGAACATAAATTTCATTTATCGCCGCCGCAGGTCTTACCGAATGTTCTGCCGTTTCTTTACAAAAATTTTTGGCTCGTAATAATCGTAGCAAGATCTTTTAAACATATGTAAAAGATATCTTCACGCCATTCCCAATACTGGGGTAAACAAATATCTATCTATTTATTTATCGTAACTTCTTAAACATGTATGACGTCTACTCTCTATTTTTGGATAATAGGATTGTTAAGGTAATAAGCAAGATGAGTGCCACGTGAATTAAGCCAGAAGAATTCGAATGATTGATTTTATATCCACACATCAATGCTTGATCGTTAAAGAAGCAAGAAGTAGCCAATACAATAGAGCACTGATCAGTAAGATGGATATCAGGCTACGTCAACCCACATGTTACATTGGAGCTTTGTGAAAAAATTGCAGAACTAGACTGCGAAATTCTGTCGTCCGGACTTAGTAGCCTCCGACTACAACATGTTTTAGACCTAAAATATTTTTAAGGGCAAGGGTATTAAAATTTATTAAGTAAATATCGAGCTGCTTATTTTTTTCTGTCTCGCGGAAATGCTCTCGAGTTTACATTATAAATAATTGGAAAAATAACAAACCAGATTTAAAAATTAAAAGTACCATTTCGTGGAAGACATTGCATAATCAATATTAGCGTCCTTTCCTCCAATACTCTTACGAACATTTTAACATAATGCAACTAGTCATAAATATAAAACAGTGGGAAGACAAGAATTGCATTATTCCATTGCATTTGCTCGGTTCAAGTGACACCGAAACAAGGTAATAAATGTTTTAAAGCATTTATTCGGGTTCAAATGGAAGTGACTTTGTAGCTTATTTACTACTTCACCAAATGTGACAATGAGTGAAGACGAAGTTGTATTTCAGCTGTGTCAAATCTTATTACTTAACCAAACTGCAAGTTGTGCCGTCGTTAAAGTTATAGACTTGCTTAACTTTATATTATTTAATTTCCATAATAAATATCTACTTTGTAAATATTTCATTAAAAATTGCAAATGTTTCTACGCAGCATGGTGGATATTTAGTAAGGCCAGTTTTATTTTTCAATTACATTAAAACTTTATTCAATAATTTATAATAATATTTCAAGGTGAAAATTATCTTGAGAAATAAGGTTGATAAAAACGCACTGCGGTAAAAGAAGTTGAAAGACTGTAAAAGCCTCGGAACCGTAATACAATTAATGATATTTATTGCTAATTCCAGTGGAATTTTTCACAGACGGAATGGCAGAAAATCGTCGAAATTAAAAATCGTGTTATAAGCTTGTCGCGTCGCTCCGCAGGGCGGCGTATAAAAGTAGGGAAAGAGATCCCTCCTTTCCTCTTCTCCAATTTTTAAGTTAAGGGCACTTGTTCTTTTCATTGTCTATGTCTTACTAGTACTTATATCTTAAAACTCGTTGTTTTATGATATAATATATGTAAATGTATGTGTGTATTAGTGAACAAAATATAAAAATCATTTAAATAGAATGGTAAACACCACTTGAGATAGTCGTCATAATGCCTCATACACACAGACAGATTTCCTTTCGCTTTTCTAGTATACTGGCGACCAGCTCTAACTTCGTTCGGACATTTACGCCTACGTCGTACGTTGTATGAAATTACGTTCAGAAGTTTTTGAGCTTATCCTGTTTAAACAGAAAGATGTACGCGGCTGATGACTTTAGTTTATTTTCTAATATGTAGTGATAAATTAAGATAATAGATTCATATACTTAACATAAATTTATTAATAATCAATCTTTGTTTCAGCTAAACAATAGTACAAAATTAAAAGAAATTCTCAACGTCCTAAACGAAGTAAGCAAAATAAATCAAAGGAACGGTAAACTACAGGGTCAATATGCTGAACTAGTGGAACTGAACTGAACTAGCTGGATATCTTAGAGTTTCTTGGCTCAGTTTTTAATAAAAATAGTAAACATTTATTAAAAATTGAAAAAAATAGGAAAGTAAAATTAAAACTGATGAATGGGTTATTTATTTAAATAAATAAATATCTTCACGCAATTCCCAATACAGGGGTAGACAGAGGTCTAGTCTAGACAATTAAGTCCCTTCGACCCACCTTCCACCGAAGATATTTTTCGGGACAACGTGACAGGTGGTGAGCCCGTCGCCGCCTTTATGTCCAAACCAACGATGTAATTCGTACATAAGTTTTTGAAAAACCCATTGGTACGAGCTTGCCACCTGGGGATCGAACTCGGGTCTCCCGACTCGAAATTCCGACCACCCAACCACTCGGCTATCGTGATTTGTGTTGTGGTTATTTATTTAAACTCTTAATAAATGAAATGAATGCAACATACATCTATTGTATTAAACTATAGCAGTGACCCCCTTGAAATTGGCATTAGCTATCAGACTAGCTGGAGCACGAAAATCCGTAAGGGATTGATCATGAACGCATCATCGACTTCATCCTGTGATCGGATAAACGGACGACTTTGAACTCCACGAGTGCCAATTCGTGTTAGCCCGGCTTTGGATCGCCGTGTAATGGGGAAATGTTATTACTGCTATTTGTTACTTTCTTGTTGCAAACTCAGGACTTTTGACAAGCGACACAGATGTACTTAACTTTTGTAAGAAACACAACATAGTTAAATGTATTGGTAAACCTTTTTTTTTCGACATTACAGTGCATTAAGTAATGTATAACATTCGTAAAAAAAATAAAAGATAAATGAAACTTTTAATTAAAACTAATTCTAAAGAAAAGCACGATCGTTATATGTATCGGAATGAAAAGATTTTTAATTTTTAATGTTAAACGATTTAATCTTGTGTACATAAATTTATACATTGATATTTTATTAAATTATTTTCTCACCGACCGAATATTGGTCAACTAAAAGAATAAATAGAAAAAATATATCTTTACGCCATTCCCAATTCTGGGGTAGACGGAGGTCTGGACACTTAAGTAGTTTCAAAAACCTTACATCGAAGATATTTCGGGACAACGTGACAGGTATAGGCGCTGTCCGCCCGTCTTCATATCCATGCCCATGATATGAATCGTACAAAGGTTTTGATAAAACCCATTGGTACGAGCTACCTGGAGATCGAACTCGGGTATCTCGACTCGAATTCCGATCATCCAACCACTCAGTCAACCAGGTACTAATAAATAATGTATGATCTACAGTGACACAAGAATACTGATTTTAGAAGACTGATTTTCAACTATTATTCTAAATAAATAAATAAAGAAAATATCTTTACGCAATTCCCAATACAGGGTAGAGCCACGCATCAGCTTTTGTTGTTGCATGAATGGGCCGGCTCGACCGGGGAAGTACCACACCTCACAAAATACCGGCGTGAAGTAGAAGTTTAACAAACTTCTGCGTTTCGTCTGGTGAGTGCAGGTAACCGGAGGCCAACACACCCCTCTCCCCCAAATCTGGGGGGGCGGGGGCACTCTAAGGGAGGCAACGCATCTGCTATGCCTCTGGTATTGCGGATGTTCATGGGCGGCGTTACCGCCGTCACTTACCATGACGTGAGCCATCTGCTCGTTTGCCTCCCTCTTCTATAAAAAAAGGGGTAGACAGAGGTCAGTAGTCTAGACAATTAAGTCCCTTAGACCCACCTTCCACCGAAGATATTTTCGGGACAACGTGACAGGTGGTGAGCCCGTCGCCGTCTTGATGTCCAAGCCAACGATATTATTCGATAAATTCGTACATATGTTTTTTGAAACACCCATTGCTACGAGCCTGCCACCTGGGGATCGAACTGGGGCCTTGACTCGAAATTCCGACCACCCAACCACTCGGCTATCGTGACTGTCTCGGCTATCGTTTAGACTGTAGACTAAATAAATTATTTTATTATTCCAAATAGGAAATTGGAATAGATTGGGAAAAAACTAAAACCTAATAAGTTAGCCAGCCACTTGAGGCGACTGCTTGGTCTGAGACTTAGAACTTGGTCGCTTCTTGGACCTGGAGGCCCACAGCTGCCAGTGCGATGTATAATTCAGGTTCCGACAAAGCGAACCAGTTCGATGTCTAATAAATTAGGATTATTAACGTAGTGCCGTGTCGACGTGACGAGTGATATAAAATTTCTTCCTTGTGGTGTCGGTGTCAAATTAATATCATTCACTTTGTGTGTGTATCGTAAGAGGCGACTAAGGCATGTATCCTTAAATATCGCAATGGCTACGGTGCACTGGTACGGTACAAATCATAGTAAATCCTCCATGCACTCCTGCATGGGAGAAGTGTGTACGTGGGGAGTGTGTACGAAGTCATGTAGATAAAGGTGGTAGAATAAAGCTATTTAGTTATTACCTTATGCGGCTACTGTAAGCTGAGAGACTACCTTCCACAATTTAACTGTCACCTTCCATTGAGATGATTTGCTTTAGGTTTGTTCCCTATATGACATAAAACGAACACCATATGTTGTTGTTAAGATTTGTTGTAACCTCCGTTGCCTTTTACGACACGTACGTAGCGAAAATAGTGGGATGGAATATTCCAACGCTAATAACGTATAGTTCTTTAGATTTAGCTCAATGTGCAGTGGGAGAGTAATTAAACCACCGCGTGTTGAGTCCCCGCATTGTGGTCGCGGCGACAATATATTAATACTACACTTAATTAACACTCGAGCAGGAACTGCGCTTTGTGACTGTCGGGAATATAAATTACGTTAAAAAAATATATATAAATATATATATATATATATATATATATATATATATATATATATATATATATATATATATATATATATATATATATATATATATATATATGTATATATATATATATATATATATATATATATATATATATATATATATATATATATATATATCTTTACGCAATTCCCAATACAGGGGTAGACAGAGGTCTAGTATAGACAATTAAGTCCCTCAGACCCACCTTCCACCGATGATATTTTCGGGACGACGCTACAGGTGGTGAGCCCATCGCCGTCTTTATGTCCAAGCCAACTATATAATTCGTACATAAGTTTTTGAAAAACCCATTGGTACGAGCTTGCCACCAGGGGATCGAACTCGGATCTCTCGACTCGAAATTACGACCACTCAACCACTCGGCTATCGTAACTTATGTTAAAGTAATAATATAAATTCTGATTGTCACCGTCATTGTCTTTTGACCTGTGTGACGTTCAGCGCTTTGTAGATTTCAGTTAAGGAACTTTAAGGAAGATTTGTAATAGTTGGAGGATTTGTCAATGACCAGGGGCATACGGTAACATGGATGATGAAAAAGTGAAGTTTTAAATTTATATAATTTATAAAAATAAATAAATATCAATATAAATATCTTCACGCAATTCCCAATACAGGGGTAGACAGAGGTCAAGTCTAGACAATTAAGTCCCTTTGACCCACCTTCCATCGAAGATATTTTTGGGACAACGTGACAGGTGGTGAGCCCGTCGCCGCCTTTATGTCCAAGCCAACGATGAAATTCGTACATAAGTTTTTGAAAAACTCATTGGTACTGCCACCTGGGGATCGAACTCGGGTCTCTCGACTCGAAATTCCGACCACCCAACAACTCGGCTATCGTGACTTCTAATTCTGACTATAATTTAGGATTTTATTCGCAAAGCATTGGACAGCATACGTACATAACTACCTGTAAGTATGTAGTGAGACCCCTCCCCGTATGGAAGGATTTGCCTTAATCGCCGTTTATGGCGCTGTTGCTTTTTACCGGTCTCCTGAATTTTAGTCGGGCATTTCTGGATAGTAATCTCGTTATCCGTCGTAAGCAAATTGTAATTTTAAAGATTTTTAGTTAGTCGCCTATGTCTACAGCTATGATTAACTATCCACTTAGCGAGTGTGGCAGTTATGAAAGAAATATGTGTCGTTTAGTGAAATATGGGAAAAAACTTAAGTTATTGGTTGCTACTTTACTACACCACTATTTCATACACCAGTATATTTCTGATTACTGCTGTATATTACCCACTATAGCTGTTACTGCGGCTGGCGTTTACGAGGTTAGCTATTGAAGCATGCGACCGCATATGTGTTTACGGCAACGCGTAAACGTGGCTTTATGGTCACCGCAACTGTCCTCACAAACTCCTCATAGGCGACCCACTCAAACAGGCTCGTAAAGCTGCAAACATGTACTTGGTCTGTTATACGGCTAATTGACGCTACGTTTCAAAGGACGATAATTTGTGATGTCAGCTTGTTATGTGTTTATGGACATTTTTTTGCAATTTAAGTTAATGACCCGAAAGATCTTATCACTAAACTAGTTAGCGAAATTAACTTATGCATCATGAACGCTACGATATTTTGGATACGTCGAACAAACGAAAGAAGAACGAATGATAGGTAAAATGTAGGCCTAAAAATACTGGTATATGGGAAGTCAAGAGTGCCGCGACGTATAAAAAATATTATAAATCTGACTTAAGCGAAAAAGGAATGTAAGTATGTATAGTTACATTTGGCTACTTTTGCTCATTGGGGATTGCTTTTTGGGGGAATTGCACATTTGAACATTTTTATATGGTAGTAGGTTACTATTTATTCGTTATATGGTTACATCATAATGACAGCGGGTTAAATGAAATTCAAATTAAACATAGAAATATTTGCTTCCGAAAACAGATCCCTTGATCCTTTGTTTCATAATTTACTGCTTTGAAAGAAGGATCACTGGGTAAACACGGCTACTATGTAGTTATTGTGTTTGTTGAGTCTCGAATATTTCATTCAACAGGGTTATATTGTTGACTGTAAAAGTTTATATCCGTAACATTTACATACTTAAATTACATTGTTCAAATTAACCTACATTCGGGAAAGTGTGCCAGTTGCAAGTTTGTATTATACTTAACTTTTGCATTTAACAAATGCAACATGTTGTCCTGAAGTTGATTTATGACTTTTACCTTATTAAGTTGTTTCATGTTTATTTTATTATTTTACAGCGGAGATTCAGTTGTAAAAGATTATTTGTGCCAACTTACGATTTTAATATATGAAAAATATGTTGTGTCTGTGAGGATGTACATGACGTCATTAAAAGTATTTAAAAAATGTCTTCACAGTCGAACACTTTATCTTTAAACATGATATGCAAAATTCTTCATTCTAAATATTTCACGTCCTGGCCATAGTCTTATAAAGCAAAATAAATTGGTTTTCCTTTTAACTGCTCCTTATTCATAGACACCACCTCTATAATATTCCTTTGTACGTTTTCATTCACTTTGCGAATTAAACTCTGTGAATGCGCACTGCGGCGGCAAAAGAAGTGAAAAGACTTTCAAAGTCCCAAGGTACCGGAATCGTCATCTAATTAATGTTATTTACTGCCGCTTCCTTCGAAATTCTTATTCGTATAGACCATCAAAGTTTCTTGTATTTATTCGGGATTTTTAAAAATAGGCCAATCCATTCACTTTGTTGTCATTGTGACATAGATTAATGTTAATTGAAAATTAAGGAAAGTCGACGACAAGCTGAAGCATTCGTTTAATTCAAATAATCCACTTAAAATTGTTTAAAATTCGTTCAGTGATCGAATTTCGACTGTATTTGAATAAAAATATCTTCACACTATTCCCAATACAGGGGTACATAGACGTCTAGAGCATTATGTCCTTTCGACCCACCTTCCACCGAAAAATTTTTGGAACATTGTGACAGGTGGTGAGCCATCTTTATGTTCAACTTTATGCCAACGATATTTCGATAATTAGGTTTCGGCGTTAAGGGTCAAACTGCGAGTAATGCCGCGGGGGCAGCTAGTGTAAAATATATTTACAGCACCATTTATTTAAACAAGCGAAGCTCAGCCACCCAGATAATCAGGGTGGTCTATATCTTCTATCTTAATCTAGGTAAAAACAATTTTTTATTCGCATATCGCCGCAAGTCTTTTATTAAAGTTATACTCTAAAGTTTTCTGACAGTAACGGTGAAATAGTTGGTTATACTCAGCACTCCGCAATTCCACAGCGATTATAAATTAATTAGCAATTACCCCGGGCTACCTGCGCTCTCCACGGCTTGCTGGGGGTATCAAAACTTATACGTATTTAATTTACAAAACAATTGTTTTATGATATGTAGTTTCGTAACAAAATATTTGTTTTTGAAGTTACTTTTTTAATTATAATTCCCTGGAAATTATTGAATTTATTTCTGATGATAACATCAGCAACAGCTTTTAGTGACTAAATTGCCTGAATTATTTTAAACTTTGGTAATTGCACCTAATGGGCGTAATTCACGGATAAATCCTGCCTTTTATCTTGATTTTTCTCGACAGACTGCATATACAGATTACATAGATATTACATAGATATTACATAGATATTACATAGATATTACATAGATATTACATAGATATTACATAGATATTACATAGATATTACATAGATATTACATAGATATTACATAGATATTACATAGATATTACATAGATATTACATAGATATTACATAGATATTACATAGATATTACATAGATATTACATAGATATTACATAGATATTACATAGATATTACATAGATATTACATAGATATTACATAGATATTACATAGATATTACATAGATATTACATAGATATTACATAGATATTACATAGATATTACATAGATATTACATAGATATTACATAGATATTACATAGATATTACATAGATATTACATAGATATTACATAGATATTACATAGATATTACATAGATATTACATAGATATTACATAGATATTACATAGATATTACATAGATATTACATAGATATTACATAGATATTACATAGATATTACATAGATATTACATAGATATTACATAGATATTACATAGATATTACATAGATATTACATAGATATTACATAGATATTACATAGATATTGAAATTAATGGCATTTGCATCAGTTTTTAGTTGAAAAGTAAGATATTGAATAGGAAAACGGAATATATCATTGAGTTGTTTAGCTTGAACAAAGAGACAAACACTCGGTAAACAAATAGACATACACAAGAATTTTTAGTCAAAGACTCTTAGTCCTTGTAACTTTTGCATTTATTTTCCTTAGGCATATTCATTGTACTGATATGATTTATTTTATAGTTTTATATAGTACATATAATAAAATAAATCTTGTTAAAAATAAATAAAAATGTCTGAGTATCAATAAATTGTTATAATAGTAATATGATAACATCAGCAACAGCTTTTAGTGACTAAATTGCCTGAATTATTTTAAACTTTGGTAATTGCACCTAATGGGCGTAATTCACGGATAAATCCTGCCTTTTATCTTGATTTTCTCGACAGACTGCATATACAGATTACATAGATATTACATAGATATTACATAGATATTACATAGATATTACATAGATATTACATAGATATTACATAGATATTACATAGATATTACATAGATATTACATAGATATTACATAGATATTACATAGATATTACATAGATATTACATAGATATTACATAGATATTACATAGATATTACATAGATATTACATAGATATTACATAGATATTACATAGATATTACATAGATATTACATAGATATTACATAGATATTGAAATTAATGGCATTTGCATCAGTTTTTAGTTGAAAAGTAAGATATTGAATAGGGAAAACGGAATATATCATTGAGTTGTTTAGCTTGAACAAAGAGACAAACACTCGGTAAACAAATAGACATACACAAGAATTTTTAGTCAAAGACTCTTAGTCCTTGTAACTTTTTGCATTTATTTTCACTTAGGCATATTCATTGTACTGATATGATTTATTTTATAGTTTTATATAGTACATATAATAAAATAAATCTTGTTAAAAATAAATAAAAATGTCTGAGTATCAATAAATTGTTATAATAGTAATATGATAACATCAGCAACAGCTTTTAGTGACTAAATTGCCTGAATTATTTTAAACTTTGGTAATTGCACCTAATGGGCGTAATTCACGGATAAATCCTGCCTTTTATCTTGATTTTTCTCGACAGACTGCATATACAGATTACATAGATATTACATAGATATTGAAATTAATGGCATTTGCATCAGTTTTTAGTTGAAAAGTAAGATATTGAATAGGGAAAACGGAATATATCATTGAGTTGTTTAGCTTGAACAAAGAGACAAACACTCGGTAAACAAATAGACATACACAAGAATTTTTAGTCAAAGACTCTTAGTCCTTGTAACTTTTTGCATTTATTTTCACTTAGGCATATTCATTGTACTGATATGATTTATTTTATAGTTTTATATAGTACATATAATAAAAATGTCTGAGTATCAATAAATTGTTATAATAGTAATATGATAACATCAGCAACAGTTTTAGGCTACTTTCTGTCAGAAGGGTGTTATAATTGTAATAGTCACTCCAAAGGCTTATTAGATTATTTATTATTACTTTTTTTTTCACTGTATAAAATGGTTATTCTGATGATTTCACTGAAAAAAGTATTCTATGACAAAGTTTTCTACTTTTCCGCCCTACATGTGTTTTAAAGACATTGTTGAAATCAATTAAAATATGTCAAGGAATACATGGCTACATATATATTCTTTTGTTATGTCTTAAAAACAGCGTTATGGAGAAAAACATCCTCATATCGTTGAGTGTTTTTAGGAAGTAGTCGGTTACTGTATTTTAATGCGTTTTTTTTTCAAATTATACTTTCAAGACCCAGCCGATTAAAATACGAAAATTTTTCTAATAAAGCTTTAGTATAAAATATGTATTTAAAAAAGTACTTAATTGTTATGGCTTAATTTGATTAATTTAAAATACATAAATTAGAAAAATGATTGAAGTTAAAAAAATCGTAAGTTTCATGCAGTTTCACCAAGAAACAAAAATCGCAATTTGTTTTCGTAGTGAAACTGCATGACACTAAAGTCATGGTTACAATCTTATATTTTTAACAGTGGTAGAGCCACGCATTAGCTTTGTTTTTGCATGAATGGGCCGGCTCGGCCGGAAGTGCCACGACCTCACAGAAAACCGGCGTGAAGTAGTTCTGCGTTTCATCTGGAGAGTGCAGGTAACCGGAACCCATACACCCTCCTCCCTCAAATCTGGCGGAGGGACACTTTAAGGAGGCAACTTTTCTATAAAAAGAAAAAAATGCATACAAGAGTATAAAATGAATGTATATGTATAAGTATCATATCATTGATTGGTAGTACTGAAACCTAAAATCAAATTGTTTTCGTGGCTTCAGGGTGATGTCACCTTTGATGTCACAATTTCCTTAACGCTCCCGCTACCTCTCGCGTGTGTTATCAGATTTTTTTCGCAATATCCCTTAATGTAATTCAAAGAGTTCGCCGACGTTCACGACACGTGTCTGTAGTTAATGTAATGTAGGAGGGTGACGGTATAAAATTGACATATTGATCCGAGGTAGAAAGTATTTTGACAGATTAACATTTTGTAAACATTTGTTTTGATTACTTTTTAATTATAATTCCTGGAAATTATTGAATTTATTTCTGATGATAACATCAGCATTAGTTTTAGGCTACTTTCTGTCAGAAGGGTGTTATAATTGTAATAGTCACTCCAAAGGCTTATTAGATTATTTATTATTACTTTTTTTCACTGTATAAAATGGTTATTCTGATGATTTCACTGAAAAAGTATTCTATGACAAAGTTTTCTACTTTTCCGCCCTACATGTGTTTAAAGACATTGTTGAAATCAATTAAAATATGTCAAGGAATACATGGCTACATATATATTCTTTTGTTATGTCTTAAAAACAGCGTTATGGAGAAAAACATCCTCATATCGTTGAGTGTTTTAGGAAGTAGTCAGTTACTGTATTTTAATGCGTTTTTTTCAAATTATACTTTCAAGACCCAGCCGATTAAAATACGAAAATTTTTCTAATAAAGCTTTAGTATAAAATATGTATTTAAAAAATGTCTTCACAGTCGAACACTTTATCTTTAAACATGATATGCAAAATTCTTCATTCTAAATATTTCACGTCCTGGCCATAGTCTTATAAAGCAAAATAAATTGGTTTTCCTTTTAACTGCTCCTTATTCATAGACACCACCTCTATAATATTCCTTTGTACGTTTTCATTCACTTTGCGAATTAAACTCTGTGAATGCGCACTGCGGCAAAAGTGAAAAGACTTTCAAAGTCCCAAGGTACCGGAATCGTCATCTAATTAATGTTATTTACTGCCGCTGTGAAATTCTTATTCGTATAGACCATCAAAGTTTCTTGTATTTATTCGGGATTTTAAAAATAGGCCAATCCATTCACTTTGTTGTCATTGTGACATAGATTAATGTTAATTGAAAATTAAGGAAAGTCATTTAATTCAAATAATCCACTTAAAATTGTTTAAAATTCGTTCAGTGATCAATTTCGACTGTATTGAATAAAAATATCTTCACAGTCAGACACTTTATCTTTAAACATGATATGCAAAATTCTTCATTCTAAATATTTCACGTCCTGGCCATAGTCTTATAAAGCAAAATAAATTGGTTTTCCTTTTAACTGCTCCTTATTCATAGACACCACCTCTATAATATTCCTTTGTACGTTTTCATTCACTTTGCGAATTAAACTCTGTGAATGCGCACTGCGGCAAAAGTGAAAAGACTTTCAAAGTCCCAAGGTACCGGAATCGTCATCTAATTAATGTTATTTACTGCCGCTGTGAAATTCTTATTCGTATAGACCATCAAAGTTTCTTGTATTTATTCGGGATTTTAAAAATAGGCCAATCCATTCACTTTGTTGTCATTGTGACATAGATTAATGTTAATTGAAAATTAAGGAAAGTCATTTAATTCAAATAATCCACTTAAAATTGTTTAAAATTCGTTCAGTGATCGAATTTCGACTGTATTGAATAAAAATATCTTCACACTATTCCCAAGACTGAGGTGGACAGAGGTCTACATAATTAAGTCCTTTCGGCCCACATTTCACCGAAGACATGTGGTGAGATACACAGCGTGACTGGTGTTGAGCCAATCGCCGTCTTTATGTCAAGCCATCGGTCAAAGTTGTACATAAGTTTTAAAAATCCATTGATACGGACTTTCCACGTTGGGATCGGACTCGGTTCTCTGGGACCGAATTCCGATCACCCATCCACTCGGCTGTCGCGACTTTTCATATTGATAATGATTTGATATTGATACTTATGTTAACTGTAACCCTAGAACGTTAAACACTTACACCACGTCCTCCTCAATCGCCACCTTAAAACTTTTAGGAATTAATATAAAATCTAATAAAACGAGATTTAATTTTAAGGCGAATTTTATTAAAACTAATTAGCAACCCGTGTTAGACTAGCTTTGCCTTTGTCTCAGAACATTATTACTTTTATTTTATAATCTCCTGGTGTGAAAAGAAAGCCCGGACTCGGAAACCATTCAGAAATCTTTTCATTCTCGCTTTCTAATAATCTCTCTCATCTGGTATGATGTCTTCGGGTAAGGAATTAGTAGTATGTTTAGACTGTACAGACACAATAACTTACAATAAAGTCGAGTGTTGCAGAATAATATATTTGTTATTAGAAGAAGAATGAAGAAATAGATTATGGGTTGAAGATAGGATCTATGAATTAATCCTTAAGGTAAGAAAAGGAAAAGTAGAACAGTCTCTGTTATTAAAAGTAAAAGAAATCTTCATGCCGTTCCCAATACAGGAGTAGACAATGGCCTTCAACATAGGCCTTTTTATGGGACATCGTGGCTGGTGGTAAGCAGTCTCTATGTGCAAGCTAACGATATATTTCGGACTTAAGTTTTTGAAAAAAACCATTGGTCTGTAATAGATTCTACGCTTAAATATTTTCCATAAGTAAATGCTTTACGTAATAACATTTTCATTTCAAATTAAATATTTATGTGCATTTTAATAAATGTTTAGAAACTTCAAATAGTGCGAAACAGCTAAATATGATGTGATACTATGAGTTTTCTTTCAATAGATCGGACGAAATATCAATTGATAAAGACTGTGATATTGATATCTTCACGCTATTCCCAAGACTGAGGTGGACAGAGGTCTACATAATTAAGTCCTTTCGGCCCACATTTCACCGAAGACATGTGGTGAGATACACAACGTGACTGGTGTTGAGCCAATCGCCGTCTTTATGTCCAAGCCAACGGTCAAAGTTGTACATAAGTTTTTTAAAAAATCCATTGATACGGACTTTCCACGTTGGGATCGGACTCGGTTCTCTTGGACCGAATTCCGATCACCCATCCACTCGGCTGTCGCGACTTTTCATATTGATAATGATTTGATATTGATACTTATGTTAACTGTAACCCTAGAACGTTAAACACTTACACCACGTCCTCCTCAATCGCCACCTTAAAACTTTTAGGAATTAATATAAAATCTAATAAAACGAGATTTAATTTTAAGGCGAATTTTATTAAAACTAATTAGCAACCCGTGTTAGACTAGCTTTGCCTTTGTCTCAGAACATTATTACTTTTATTTTATAATCTCCTGGTGTGAAAAGAAAGCCCGGACTCGGAAACCATTCAGAAATCTTTTCATTCTCGCTTTCTAATAATCTCTCTCATCTGGTATGATGTCTTCGGGTAAGGAATTAGTAGTATGTTTAGACTGTACAGACACAATAACTTACAATAAAGTCGAGTGTTGCAGAATAATATATTTGTTATTAGAAGAAGAATGAAGAAATAGATTATGGGTTGAAGATAGGATCTATGAATTAATCCTTAAGGTAAGAAAAGGAAAAGTAGAACAGTCTCTGTTATTAAAAGTAAAAGAAATCTTCATGCCGTTCCCAATACAGGAGTAGACAATGGCCTTCAACATAGGCCTTTTTATGGGACATCGTGGCTGGTGGTAAGCAGTCTCTATGTGCAAGCTAACGATATATTTCGGACTTAAGTTTTTGAAAAAAACCATTGGTCTGTGTCTGTGTCTGACTGTCACCAGGGGTTCGAACTCGGGTCTCTTGACTCGAATTCCGATCACCCTACCACTCGGCTATCGCAGCTCTTTGTTTTTATTGAGATATTGGTTTTCATGGATTTATGTTCACCACAACTTTCGTCACAAACTCTCAGTAGTTGACACGCTCTAAGTGCCTCGTAAAACTTAAAACTTGCAATGTTCTTTTATTCTTTTTGCTATCCATCAGGCGAGCCAGTTTTTTCCACTGTCACACCTTCACATAAAAATATTTATATAATAAAATAAATCTTGTTAAAAAATAAATAAAAATGTCTGAGTATCAATTAATTGTTATAATAGTAATATGATAACATCAGCATTAGTTTTAGGCTACTTTCTGTCAGAAGGGTGTTATAATTGTAATAGTCACTCCAAAGGCTTATTAGATTATTTATTATTACTTTTTTTTTCACTGTATAAAATGGTTATTCTGATGATTTCACTGAAAAAAGTATTCTATGACAAAGTTTTCTACTTTTCCGCCCTACATGTGTTTTAAAGACATTGTTGAAATCAATTAAAATATGTCAAGGAATACATGGCTACATATATATTCTTTTGTTATGTCTTAAAAACAGCGTTATGGAGAAAAACATCCTCATATCGTTGAGTGTTTTTAGGAAGTAGTCGGTTACTGTATTTTAATGCGTTTTTTTTTTCAAATTATACTTTCAAGACCCAGCCGATTAAAATACGAAAATTTTTCTAATAAAGCTTTAGTATAAAATATGTATTTAAAAAAGTACTTAATTGTTATGGCTTAATTTGATTAATTTAAAATACATAAATTAGAAAAATGATTGAAGTTAAAAAAATCGTAAGTTTCATGCAGTTTCACCAAGAAACAAAAATCGCAATTTGTTTTCGTAGTGAAACTGCATGAAGCTTAAAGTCATGGTTACAATCTTATATTTTTAACAGTGGTAGAGCCACGCATTAGCTTTTGTTTTTGCATGAATGGGCCGGCTCGGCCGGGGAAGTGCCACGACCTCACAGAAAACCGGCGTGAAGTAGTTCTGCGTTTCATCTGGAGAGTGCAGGTAACCGGAGACCCATACACCCTCCTCCCTCAAATCTGGCGGAGGGGGACACTTTAAGGGAGGCAACTTTTCTATAAAAAAAAGAAAAAGAAAAAAAAATGCATACAAGAGTATAAAATGAATGTATATGTATAAGTATCATATCATTGATTGGTAGTACTGAAACCTAAAATCAAATTGTTTTCGTGGCTTCAGGGTGATGTCACCTTTGATGTCACAATTTCCTTAACGCTCCCGCTACCTCTCGCGTGTGTTATCAGATTTTTTTCGCAATATCCCTTAATGTAATTCAAAGAGTTCGCCGACGTTCACGACACGTGTCTGTAGTTAATGTAATGTAGGAGGGTGACGGTATAAAATTGACATATTGATCCGAGGTAGAAAGTATTTTTGACAGATTAACATTTTGTAAACATTTGTTTTGATTGTGATACCATCTTTAAAAAGCCCTAAATGAAATGCCTTTTGAAATTTTCACAAGTTTCTTTGTAGAGGTAAAAGTAGAAACATTTCTTCTAATTCAACGACGTTTTAATTTGATATTTAAGTTCAGTCCCGATGGCAATGCATATTTGCTGTAAGCTTGACCTTATTCTTTTCTACACCCATCATTGCCACCTGACTTAAGAAATTCTCTTCATTAAAAATTTTGATTTGATGGTGCCTTATACTTTTGATTTATTATAACAACAATTACGCGTCAGTTGTGAAACGTTATTTGAAGACAATTCCCCTTAAAAAAGGTGCACATCAAATAAATGCTGACTTTGAACATGGTTTCTATTAATTTTATATTCTTTTGTTATGTCTTAAAACAGCGTTATGGAGAAAAACATCCTCATATCGTTGAGTGTTTTTAGGAAGTAGTCGGTTACTGTATTTTAATGCGTTTTTTTTTCAAATTATACTTTCAAGACCCAGCCGATTAAAATACGAAAATTTTTCTAATAAAGCTTTAGTATAAAATATGTATTTAAAAAAGTACTTAATTGTTATGGCTTAATTTGATTAATTTAAAATACATAAATTAGAAAAATGATTGAAGTTAAAAAAATCGTAAGTTTCATGCAGTTTCACCAAGAAACAAAAATCGCAATTTGTTTTCGTAGTGAAACTGCATGACGCTTAAAGTCATGGTTACAATCTTATATTTTTAACAGTGGTAGAGCCACGCATTAGCTTTTGTTTTTGCATGAATGGGCCGGCTCGGCCGGGGAAGTGCCACGACCTCACAGAAAACCGGCGTGAAGTAGTTCTGCGTTTCATCTGGAGAGTGCAGGTAACCGGAGACCCATACACCCCTCCTCCCTCAAATCTGGCGGAGGGGGACACTTTAAGGGAGGCAACTTTTCTATAAAAAAAAGAAAAAGAAAAAAAATGCATACAAGAGTATAAAATGAATGTATATGTATAAGTATCATATCATTGATTGGTAGTACTGAAACCTAAAATCAAATTGTTTTCGTGGCTTCAGGGTGATGTCACCTTTGATGTCACAATTTCCTTAACGCTCCCGCTACCTCTCGCGTGTGTTATCAGATTTTTTTCGCAATATCCCTTAATGTAATTCAAAGAGTTCGCCGACGTTCACGACACGTGTCTGTAGTTAATGTAATGTAGGAGGGTGACGGTATAAAATTGACATATTGATCCGAGGTAGAAAGTATTTTTGACAGATTAACATTTTGTAAACATTTGTTTTGATTGTGATACCATCTTTAAAAAGCCCTAAATGAAATGCCTTTTGAAATTTTCACAAGTTTCTTTGTAGAGGTAAAAGTAGAAACATTTCTTCTAATTCAACGACGTTTTAATTTGATATTTAAGTTCAGTCCCGATGGCAATGCATATTTGCTGTAAGCTTGACCTTATTCTTTTCTACACCCATCATTGCCACCTGACTTAAGAAATTCTCTTCATTAAAAATTTTGATTTGATGGTGCCTTATACTTTTGATTTATTATAACAACAATTACGCGTCAGTTGTGAAACGTTATTTGAAGACAATTCCCCTAAAAAAAGGTGCACATCAAATAAATGCTGACTTTGAACATGGTTTCTATTAATTTTATATTCTTTTGGTATAAGGTACGGTGCTCACCCTGCTAGACAACTAAAGCAATTCTGATGATTGAATATTATTCTAATATGAAGGAGGTGACGAGTCGAAATCCCTCAGACTGGCACAAACGCAACTTCCAGAGAGTGTATGGGCAAACCTTTTGTGATAATAGGAACTTGAGTTTATTTCAAATAATTCTATATTTAGCTAAAGTAGACTTCTACAGCATTATTACAGAATGTGTTTTCTGAAACTCGTAAAGAAATAATATATACTTTTATTATATACGGGTGCATATCAATAAAAGCTTTATTCTCGGAATCGTCCATATTCTGTTTATGTGTTCGTGTTAGTGTAGTAAAGTGCATCGTAAATCTTAATCTCAACGCTCACATCGCGTATTCCCCCGCATTCTCATTTTGAACAACCAATTCAATTAATGTATTATGCTTATAAAACAAAGCAAAAGTTTGATAACTTAATTAACCTCTCCCGAAACTGTTCTTGATTGTAGCAGGCTTGCCATGAGAATTCAGGGAGGTATTCCAATGTTTGAAGTGCGCTCTCTTGTTGTTGAGGCTCGCTACAAATGAATATTGTTGGTTTTGCAACTTTGATCCAATCATAGATTTTCTATAGGCATTAATTACTTCCGAAAAGGTACCACTTTGTAGTTCAGCTACCTATCGCTGATGACCTCGTGAAGCACTGGCAAGAGAATTGAGTCAAACAATTTAACATAAAAAAAAAAAAAATTTCAAACGTCAATTTTTTAATTAATCCTCAGACGCAAGGCTTTCAAAAATGATTTAGTACGCTAATTTAGCATTCACACCTTTTATTAACGTTCTTACTCGTACTTGTTAGGTTTTACATATTCTTCTTTTCTTTGCGAATAATGTGAATTATTACTTTATTGGTCTGTAATAGATTCTACGCTTAAATATTTTCCATAAGTAAATGCTTTACGTAATAACATTTTCATTTCAAATTAAATATTTATGTGCATTTTAATAAATGTTTAGAAACTTCAAATAGTGCGAAACAGCTAAATATGATGTGATACTATGAGTTTTCTTTCAATAGATCGGACGAAATATCAATTGATAAAGACTGTGATATTGATATCTTCACGCTATTCCCAAGACTGAGGTGGACAGAGGTCTACATAATTAAGTCCTTTCGGCCCACATTTCACCGAAGACATGTGGTGAGATACACAGCGTGACTGGTGTTGAGCCAATCGCCGTCTTTATGTCCAAGCCATCGGTCAAAGTTGTACATAAGTTTTTAAAAAAATCCATTGATACGGACTTTCCACGTTGGGATCGGACTCGGTTCTCTAGGACCGAATTCCGATCACCCATCCACTCGGCTGTCGCGACTTTTCATATTGATAATGATTTGATATTGATACTTTCGTTAACTGTAACCCTAGAACGTTGAAACACTTACACCACGTCCTCCTCAATCGCCACCTTAAAAACTTTAGGAATTAATATAAAATCTAATAAAACGAGATTTTAATTTTAACGCGAATTTTATTAAAACTAATAATTAGATCTAAAGAGCAATTTACTATGACGAAACTAAAGTGTAATATTGAAATATTTCCTTTAAAGGAAAGCAGCCAGCTAAATTAAGCGATGTCAGCTTAACAAAATCTGACACAAAGAGATGCTGAGCACTGCTGAGATACGACTACATGGCGGCTGACGGACCTCGCTAGTCTCCTGTAAATGATGGTGTCATTAGGTCGAGACTTGTTTAATGATGTTTCAGTTTGTTGCTCATTTATAATGCCACGGCAAATTAAGTGGCATTAAATAAATTAACACCGTGAATCTTACGTTGGATATTCTCAAACGAAATTACTTGTACATTATTTTCTTTGATAAATAAATGGATTTTTACATATTTTTTTAAATAAATACCGGCTACGGCCAGAAAATGCATTTGAAATGATGAATATGGTTCAGCGACAAGCTCACCACCTATCGCGTTCAAAATAAGCTCCTATGAAGTGTGGGTCGAAAGGTCAACATTTTCTACACCTCTTGCTAACCCCTGTATTAGAAAAGGTAAAAAAATAAGGTTCTGTTACTAATATCTACCTTACAGGAGAGACTTATGCCCTGCGATGAATTTTGCAGACTTTTAAGTAACACTTTATACAAAACAAAAAAAAAATTCGTTTATTTATATAAAGTAAAAAAGTTTTTAAATTAAAGAGAAAAATGTTTTTTAAAATTTCTACTGACAAGGGCAGGATATAATATACATATACATAGTTGAAATTTTAAAAACACTTTTTCTCTTTAATTTAATAACAAAAGTCAGCATAACTTATATGCTTTAAAATCAATAAAAAAGTTGCGTAGTAAAAAGTTCTTCAGTTTATTAAATTGGTGTTAAAATAAGGCTTTAAGAATCTAAACTAAGGTATATTTTAATATTAATATTATGATGTTTTTCAAAACAGCAAGCGGCGCGATTGTATTAAATTTATATTATTTGAAAATCGTATTTTTTATTAAATCTAATGTTTCTGTATAATGTTAAGTAACGTCAGATTGAAGTCAAAGTATAATATCGATAATATGTCGAAACTAATAACCTAGCTGTTCTAATTATCTTTTAAAACGAATTGAATTTATTTATTTTATCAACAAAACTTAAAAAGATAATTTGGACCACTTTTCTTGGCAACCTAAATGAAAATAGACGCGTTATGTTCTTATAGAAGTGGTTCGTATTATTTTACTAAGAACACTTTCTTGTTTCAGGTAATTTTTCACTAAGCCGCACTGCTCCTATGCAAAACCGTTGGCTGCTTTAACGGAACCAGAGATTGAAAGAAGGGTATGGTTGGTTGTATGCATTTAATAAGATGAAGAGGTACCATACATATTTTCTTTATACACGTGAATCATTGTATGTAAGTTCTGTTAACGTTCTCTTTCTGGAATCATTTGGGTAACATGATTTTCAAAAGGTAACCTTTACCTACATAAGTCACGATAGCCGAGTCCAATCCCTAGGTGGCAGGATCATTCCAATGGGTTTTTCAAAAACTTGTGTACGAATTAAGTCACGATAGCCGAGTTGTTGGGTGGTCGGAATTTCGAGTCGAGAGACCTGAGTTCGATCCCCAGGTGGCAGTACCAATGGTTTTTCAAAAACTTGTGTACGAATTATATCGTTTATTTGGACATAAAGACGGCGACGGGTTCACCACCTGTCACGTTATCCCGAAATATCTTCGGTGGAAGGTAGGTCGAAGGGAGGTAATTGTCTAGACTTGACCTCTGTCTACCCCTGTATTGGGAATTGCGTGAAGATATTTATTTATTTATTTATTATGTGTACGAATTATATCGTTGGTTTGGACATAAAGACGGCGACGGGTTCACCACCTGTCACGTTATCCCGAAATATCTTCGGTGGAAGGTAGGTCGAAGGGAGGTAATTGTCTAGTCTAGACCTCTGTTTACCCCTGTATTGGGATCGCGTGAAGATATTTATTTTATTTATTTACCTTCACCATTTATCAGAAATTGCAGTGATTGAGGGAACTACGAGTATAAAAATTCAATCATTTTGAAACAGTTTACTTAAGCGACGTCAGCTTTGTTGAGCGATTCGCCATAGGCCGCTTTATTGCGTGCGTCTGTCACTTATATTGATGTCGATTGTTCACGAGGGAGCACACAGTGTGCATGTACAAAAACTTTTTTGTTTACGTCGTTTATATTCATATCGTTATTTCGATTCTTAATTAAATACTCTCCACCGTGCTTAAGACTCAATAAAAATTATGTTGGCGCACAGTCCCTGACGGGGTAGTCAGAGAGAACAGATCGCCAAGTGTCACGATCTTTACATACCCTTTCGCTTCTATAAGATTCATAAAAAAATATGTGTTTATTACTTATTTCTTAAATGTTTGACCACGAAGAGGTTTGACCGCTGAGATGGTGGTTAATTCAATGATTAAAACATGGTATTACCAATTGTAATTTAGGCTACAATATCTCTGCAATTATTCATCATTCGTAAGAGTCACGATAGCCGAGTGGTGATTCGGTGGTCGGAATTTCGAGTCAAAAGTTCGATCCCCAGATGGCAAACTCATACCAATTTTTTCAAAGGTTTTAAAAATGTCTGCTAATTATGTCGCCAGCTTGGACATACAGACGGCGACGGGCTCAACACCTGTCACGTTGTCCCGAAAAATCTTCGGTGGAAGATGGTTCAAAGGGACTTAATTGTCTAGACTAGACCTCTACCTCTGTAATGGGAATTGCGTGAAGAATTCTTCATCATCTCAGCCTCTCCAATGTCCACTCAAAGATATCACATAGAATTGTCCCGATGTATTTGCATCCATTGATCTCCCGCAACATTGTGCTGTAGCGGCTTGCAGTAAAACTTCTATGAGTATATCACGTCTCTATTCAGAAAGTGGCCACTGGCAAAATACACACTTTGGTCTAAGCACAAAATAATTTTTTTCCTATTCATATTGCGATGAAAAGCAAATTACAGTATTGCTTATAATTTACTTATGAAAGTATAAAACATAATTTTTGCCAATCTCTTAGTTATAAAAAAATAAATATCTTCACGCAATTCCCAATACACGGATAGACAGAGGTCTAGTTTAGACAATTATGTCCCTTCGACCCACCTTCCACCGAAGTTGTTTTTTATTAGTTGACCTTTATAAAGTGAAAATATATGAAGCTGCAGAATATTGCCACTCCCTTTCTTCCCGTGAGTGTCGTAAGAGGCGACTAAGTGAACAGCCTTGAACATCATTATGGCAACCGATAGATGGCGGTATAACCATCTCTAAAAATATCTGACCAAAGTAATCAGATCGCACATCGTCTGATGTGCGAGTGGTCTGGTACTGCGATGGCCAATCCGTTTGCCAAGCGTGGCGATTATGGCAAATCCTCCCTATGGGAGAAGCCTATGTCCTGCAGTGGACTTTAACAGGCCGTTATTTATATATGTCTGTCTGTATATGAAAAAATAAAATATTTTATTTTATTTATTTTAAAAATATTTTGTCTATAATATTTTGAGTAAAAATTCAATAAAAAGTTTTACTGGAAGTTACTGTAATGTACAAAGGTTTTTTCCTTTACTATTTAATATCTTCATGCAATTTCCCATACTAGGGTAGGCAGAGGTCTAGACAATGATGTCCTATCGACCCATTTTCCACCGATGCTTATTTGGAGCAACGAAACAGTTGGAGAGCAGCCTATATTTATAATATTAAAAAATAAAATTTTAGAGAGATTTTTTCAAGGAGTATGATGAAAAAAGTAGTAAAGTTGACATGGAATAAACGAGGAAAGAGCATTGCCACGGTTTTACAACGGTCGCGGTTTCCAATCCCGTCCGTGGCAGTTGAAATTTTAATTTTTTTTCTCTTTAATATAATAACAAAAAGTCAGCATAACTTATATGCTTTAAAATCAATTAAAAAATTCGCAATGAAATAAACGATATAATGTTATATACTATATGTGTGCTTAGTTGCCTAATTACACTGATTCCCTGTATATTTAAAATAGGAACAAAACAGTTTCCACAATGCCATTTAGCACATAAAATGGATAAAAGTGTGGTACTGACCTAAGCCAATATATAGCAGATAATTCTCAAATGGAATACCTTTTAAAATAAATACCTAAAAATAATTAATAAATAAATTTGGACAGCTCTTTATGAGATGTATGCTCAGTTTTTTTTTATTTTAGATAACACATTAAAATTATAGGAATTTACCCTAAATTTTTTTTTATTCAGAAAACTAGCTTCGAGTATGCTTAAAGTTACAAACCCACATAACAGTATAAATTGTTAATTCTGATAACGCATCTGCCATATCCTGCATTAACTGAGTTTTCTTAGGCAAACAAAAGAGAGGATTATTCATGACTTCGATAACCTCCCTATATAATTTTTTAATGTAGTATTTTCGTGCTATCAAACCATTCAAGATGTGCACTCGTACGTTTTTGTATTTCTTTGACATCCCTGAGGACCTTCGGGGATTTTCATGAGATAATGGAATTTTGGAGCGCTAAAATTGTGTACCTTTATTATACGTTGTGCACGAAAGACTACAATTAAGATAAATCTCAAGTTTAATACCCTACGCATACAGTATCACTTGTTTATGTGATTTGATCTTGTTTCACTAAAGTTGTGCATATGAGGATCCGATAAGAATTTGGCACTTCATTACAAAATAACATTAGCATTTAAATTATATTTGAGCTAGTCTTGTGATTGGGCAATTTTAAAAATAGAGAAAAAGGAAATAAAATAAAAATTTGTATACCAAAAAGTAACTACCTATTTAAATCATACCCAAAAAAAACAACAAAAAGACGTTGGGCATAGATGTTTATATGTTGAACTATATATATATATATATATATATATATATATATATATATATATATATATATATATATATATATATATATATATATATATATATATATATATATATATATATATATATATATATATATATATATATATATATATATATATATATATATATATATATGTGTATATATATATATATATATCACTTCAGTTATTACTGCTAATTTCCATCTCTATGCAGACGATTTGCAGCTTTATCGCCATTTTTCTCCGGCAGTGTTCGCATTGAGAATTCTTTTTCTGACTCTTGCGAACTTAACACCGGCGTGCCTCAGGGTGGCGTTCTCTCTCCATTACTTTTTCCGTTTTTATTAACTCAATCACTTCAGTTATTACTGCTAATTTCCATCTCTATGCAGACGATTTGCAGCTTTATCGCCATTTTTCTCCGGCAGAAGCAGATCTAGCCATTGCTTCTGTTAATGAAGATTTAAATCGGATCAATTCCTGGTCCAAATCTTTTGGGCTGAAGCTTAATGCTTGTAAATCACAAGCCATAATAATTGGTAGTAGATACGCGCGAAATCTCGTAAATTTCTCTACCATATGCTCAGTAAAGTTAGGCGATATGCAAATACCTTATACTGACACTGTAAAGGATCTTGGGATAACAATATCATCTAATTTATCCTGGCGTGCTCATGTTAGTGAAGTCAGTCGCAAGGTTAATTATTCGTTCCATTCTTTAAAATGCCTTCAAGGTATATTGCCCTTAAAACGAAAATCTCTCTGGCTCAAACGCTCATTCAACCCATCATAGACTACGCTGACGCCTGTTACTTGGATGCTACGGAGGAGCTTCTAAATAAGCTTGAGCGCTTGCAAAACTTGTGTATACGTTTTATCTTTGGTCTTCGAAAGTATGAACATGTCTCTAAATTTCGCAACGATCTCAAGTGGCTCCTATACGCTTTCGAAGGAACACTAGGATTTTATGTCTGCTATTTAATATTCTACATTGTCCAACAGCACCATCTTACCTCCGCGAGCGATTCAGCTTTGCTCGTCCACCTTCAGCGCCCTGTCGTTCCCACGTAAAAACTCTTCTAAAATTCCCTACCCACAAAAGTGCCTCCTATTCCGACTCTTTCACTGTTCATGCAGTAAGACTATGGAACTCGCTTCCACCGAATATTCGCGATGCTAAAACTATTTCTGCTTTTAAGAAAAGAGTTAAGGATCATTATCTCTCCTTGGCAGTATGAATATATATATATTTCTCATTATACTTAGTTTTGATATTTATGTACGTATATATATGTATGTATTTAAGTGTGTATGTATATATATATATATATATATATATATATATATATATATATATATATATATATATATATATATATATATATATATATATATATATATATATATATGTATGTATATATATATATATGTATGTATTTAAGTATGTAATATGTATACATATGTGTGTATATCTGTTTATATATGTATATTGTATTTTTGATTATTGAATATGCATTTTTTTTTGTACACCATTGTCTACTATTTTGTAACCAATTTCCAGTCACAGGTCTGCTGGAAGAAATTTCTATAGAAATAAGCAGGTCCTTTGTACAAATTCACCTCATAATTATATATCCACTGTTTTGTGTCTTCTGTGTACATAAATTATTAAATAAAATAAATAAAATAAATATATATATATGTATATATATATATATATATATATATATATATATATATATATATATATATATATATATATATATATATATATATATATATATATATATATATATATATATGTATATATATATATATATATATATATATATATATATATATATATATATATATATATATGTATATATATATATATATATATATATATATATATATATATATATATATATATATATATATATATATATATATATATATATATATATATATATATATATATACACTAAATACTTATCTTTCGTCTTTCACTATACCCACAGGAAGAGCATCATATTTACGTGTTGGTAACAGTTACCTAAGTACTCCTACCTAAAAAATAACGCATTATTTTTCGTAAATATTAATTTGCGACATTTTAGCGCTATTTCAAGAGTTTATTTAGGACTGGACGCAGGCCTCCAACATACGGGATGTTGGGAGCGTGATTGGACACACGAGTGCGGGCCGTATTTATTGTGTACATAAATCTATTGGGAAAAGGTAAATACTATCCCAAGACGGTATATATCTGTGGGCCCCATTCCACCGTAAAGAGAACACAATATTATATAGCTACATGACCAAGTACAGACGTAAATTAAAGATCGCTTTGTCCTACAAGGTCAAAAAGGTCGCACTCGGGTCTCTTGAATTTCGATCACGCAACCACTCGGCTATCGTGATTTTTTTTAAATAGTCATCATTATTACAAAATTAGTATACATTTTATTAGTATGACGCCGTCACAAACTAGGATTATCAGGCGTATATAGAAACAATGAAAATTCATGAGTCCGTTACAGACATTCATATTCATCATACAAATATTTACCTCTAGCAGCTTTCGGACCCTCAGTTTCGAAATCAAATCAAATCATTTATTTATCGATATAAGAATGTACATTCCTTTATCGATAGTCATTTTTAAACTACCACCGTTTCGTAATAAGGTTCCTCTAACGGAGAAGAAACTCTGTACTTTTTTACATATTGTAAAAAATGTATTATACAAATGTGAAAACCGACCTTATATATAGCTAGGCTAGCCAATTGGATCAATGTATAAAGTAATCGTAAATTTCATACTCGCATAGACCATTCATCCTCCATTACGTCATCCGTCTTATTCACCAGCCCGTAACAGCTTTAAACACCTGTTGCCGAGCGCAAAATCTATGAAAAATCTACATCAGTATCATGATTGTCTTTCCAACGTCGCTGTAATTTGATAATCGAAGAGCTACATAGTCGAATAGCATATACAACGGCATTCAAGTTGTCGCCATCTGAGGTTCCTGGTTCGATTCCCGAACGAGTCACTGTAGCAAACCACTTTAATATATTTCCTCTGGTCTAGGTGTTTGTGGTACATACGCTGTTTCTGATTTTATAAAACGAGTGCTTCAGCTACTTTGTGATCAGAGCAATGTACGTGGTGATGTCCACATTTATATATTTATTAAAATATTTATCAGTGGCATCAGTATTGGCCCGAATCAGAAATTTAAATTCTAGACCCCATGGGCCACAAGTTAGAGGTGCAATAAACGTTAAACCACAAACCGGTTGTAAGCTGTAAGTATACATCAATAATATCCTCATTCGTAGAATCGCCCATATTCTGTTTATGTGCCCGCACTGATGGAGTGAAGTGCACCGTAAATCTCAATCAATGCGAGCTCTTCGTATAAATCCACCACAGCTTCGTAACAATTTAAACAAGCAGTTCAAGCGCTTCTCGATTAATCTATGCTGCATTAAACTTTGCTAAAGTTTGATTAATAATTCGATTGAGTTCAATTAAAGCGGATAAGCTGCAGGACTTCAAGACAAGTATGTCTCGTTTGCATCGTAACCGCGCTAACGAATCACTTGTAAAATAATAGGTAATTTATTTCACTCGGCTAGTATGAATTTATATTAATTTTAAAGGAAGGTAAAAAGTGTCCATATCACCGATTGTCTCTCATTTTGTTTTATAACTTATTCAAATTTTTACAGCTCTAATAAATCTTTAAAAAATGAATATCGTCGAAGTACGAATCGTGAATAATCCAATTTGATTCTTTATTTTATTCAAGTTTACGACGGGGGCGTAAACCTTTAATGTGTTTTCTGCTCGATGAAGTTCGCCTTTATCTAGTGACGATATTATTTTACGTGTGTGCCTTATAGCCGTCTATTTAATAATAAATGGTAACAACTGATTATATCATATTACATCAAAATAATAATGTATTATATATTATAGTTCAGGCAAGAACAAGGTAGAAAAAGATTCTTCCTTTTAATATTTACCCAAGAGTGTTGAATATGTTCATAAAATATAGCAAAGTAATGTAATTTGTTTTATTGATTGCTGCAGTAACCAAGGACAATATAACCGCATGGTAGCCATTGTTGTTATCTGAGAAACGTAATTGTATAAGTTCGAATATGAACTGTCCGATCTATCAAAATGAATTATGGTTTAAATTAACGATTGATACGAAATACGAAAGTTAGTTACAAAAGTTATTATGTCTAAATAATCAATGGCTTTGTCTGTGATAAAACAAAATTAGAGACGTTGATTATTAGTGACGTGATTTCGAGATTAGAAGCAATTGTTTTTTAATTATTTTAAGCTGTCTGTAGCGCATACAATTTCGGTCAGCATAAAACACGTGCAATCTGTAATCAAACCAACTCAAAGAATATCTAAAATACAATATCTCAAAGAAGAAAAATAGTAAAGAGCAAAAATACAGATCCATATATTTTCCGTCCGAGCCAAGAAGAAATAACAACTCTATTTCTGGAATTGCCTATTTTCTCTTTACGCGTTTGTATCAGTGAAGTAAAGTGCATCATAAATCTTAATCTGGAGGCGTTTATCGCATAAACTCCACACAGTTACAACTTAAACACCCAATCCGAACATTTCCCACTAAATTTATTAAGCCATTTAACTTTACAAAGTTCAATTGATCATTAAATTGTTAATAGTTTTGCAACATCTTTAGATTTGATAATAAATGAGGTTTTAGAGCATTGAAAATAATCTATAGATATAGACAACATGTGTAATGTCCTGGGATCGATATCCACTTCCTGTTACACATCCACATTACGTTATAGATTAAAATATGACAATCGATGGATGTAATGTATGTTAATTACCTCGATGAATAAATGATTTCATTCGACTTGTAAACGTTGTGTAATTCACTGCCTGCATGTAAACAACGCATTTACAACTTACTTTTTTTAAAGTTATTTATTCGCAGGTGTCTATGACTGCAATCGCCACTCTTACCTAATATCAATAAAAAATCTATATTGAATTATCCCCGACACTGGGACAAGAAACACCTCCGTGACTACAAAGACTTTACAAATAGCAGCAGTAGAAGATTACAGACTGCAACTTTTATTTTATTGTATCATTTATTAACTTATTTTATTCGTATATTTGTTAATGTTTATAATAAAAAAATAAAAAATATAAAAATCTTCACGCAATTCCCAATACAGGGGTAGACAGAGGTCTAGTCTGGACAATTAAGTCCCTTCGACCCACCTTCTACCGAAGATATTCGGGACAACGTGGCAGATGGTGAGCCCTTCGCCGTCTTTATGTCAAGCCAACGATATACTTTGTACATAAGTTTTTGAAAAACCCATTGGTACGAGCCTGCCACCTGGGGATCGTGACTTTATCATGTCTAGTAAAGGAGTATTAAATATTAACAACTAACGAAATTAAATAGTTGTGAGAATATGTTATTTATATCTTCACGCATAATCCCGGACGGTTAGTCAGAGAGGAGCGATCGCCAATTGTCGATCGATCCTTTTATACTCCTTTCACCTCTTTCAAATGCATCGTTTTCATGTTAGGAGTATTCCAGACCTTTTCTCTTGGAACAATTAATTATTTTAATTTTAATAATAAGGAAAATAATAATTTTAATATTTAAGTATTTAATTTATATATTATTACTTTTGCATTATTCCAAGTTTTTTTTTGATGCGGCTTCTTTTACAATAACTTTTTTTTACTTGCATTGAAAACAAATTTAGTAATTCAAATTGGTATCCGCAATATGAAATTGCTACATAAATATGATATTACAAATGGAAACTCTCGAGGTAGCAATCCTAAC
This sequence comes from Sericinus montela, assembly GCA_029286605.1. Taxonomy (NCBI): domain Eukaryota; kingdom Metazoa; phylum Arthropoda; class Insecta; order Lepidoptera; family Papilionidae; genus Sericinus; species Sericinus montela. Next base: position 6,205,169 of record JAGSMR010000044.1, read on the forward strand.
TAAGTGACTGAAAACTGACTTTTTCTGAACTAATAAAATATTTGAATTTGAAGCTTTATTCAAATTTATACCACTCAGAGACCACTTGAAGTATGTGTATACAAGAGAGGGTTTCATGTTGTAATCTTGTCAGATAATTAGAGCGGCGCATAGATTTTTTAAAATAAAGGAGACGTTTTTTATTACTTTATAAATTATCCAGTGACCCTGTTGTAAAAGCTAGGGGTAATAAAATAATATATAATATAATATAATATAATATAATATAATATAATAATGTTATATTATACTTTAGTATTATCTTTTAGGTATATTATAAAGTATCATTAATTCAGAAACACACACATGTGTGTATGTGTATGTGTGTGTTTAATGAATTTGATGTGTTGAGCATATTTTATGCTAGGCTAGCGGTTTTTTATTCGTACCTAAAATCATTGGCTGGGTTTTGTCAACATATTCGTCCTGCCATTTATGTAGCCTCAACACGTTTCAAAGATAATCAACACAAGCCATAATAATACTTGTTATTCTTGTTAGCATCATCAGTTTATGTCCACTGCCGGACATAAACCATCTTCTCTCATCTCATTCTTATCCCTGCTTGCTTGAAATCAGCTTATGTTATATGCGGTTTTAATTTTAAGTGACTAAACTTTTACCACATCTTTTAACGCGAATATGTTTTAGTTTGGCAACTATCCAGGGGTGAATAGGCCAAGGTGCACTTTAACAAATGTACCAAAATTCATGGTCACAAATAACGCATAATACGTTTTTTGTACTATTTACTAGCAAGTGTATGAGTAGTGATATAACATGTAGATGACTTCGTTCTAATAATACATGATTTGAAACTGTAGCCTTATATTGTGACGACCTCCGTGGACGAGTGGCGTAAACATCGGTTTTCATGGTGTCATCAACTTTGAGGGTTAGATTCCCGGTCGACCCGATGTAGAACATACTTTTTCTACATTTTATCGGGGCTGGGTGTTAATGGTACCTTCGTTATTTCCGATTCTATAACACAAGTGCTTAAGATACTTACTTTGAGATCAGCGCAATGTATGTGACGTTGCCCCTGTCTATGAATGCATTTATTTGGTACTCATTATTTATATACGAGTTTATACAAATATACGAGTTTATACAAACTATCTCTTGTGGAGTGCCGAATCTTTTAGCAAATAAAATTATAAATGTACTTCTGCAATACTTTTTTATTTTTATATTCATACCTACCTATATTTCAGTAGTACCACGAACTCTCGTTACAGCTCGTGCATATTTCTAAAGTTTTGCAAGTTGATTTCGAAGAAATCTTGGTAAAACTTTGATTGATAACTCGTTTCAGTTCAATAAGAGTAGGAGTGAATTCGCCTCGAGCTTCCTCTCCAACATCTCAGTGCTCGAAGTGGTACGCCGCGGTACTCGTCGTCTTATTGAAATCGTTTGTTTACAATAGGGTAGGGTAAACTTCTGATTAAACTTACGTTTCACTCATGCAGTTTTATACTCATTGAGATTAAAACCTCGAAAATGTCGAAGTTTAAAAGCATTGAGTGTAAAAATATTAATGAAAAACTTAATTTCAATTCAAATACGGTGTTAAAATTACGATAAATGGTATGTTATAAGTAGTAAAAACTACTTGCTTGAATATCTGAAGGAATTCACAAAATAGGCGAAAGTAATTTTGTTTTCTTAATTTAACAAAATTTAATTCTTGCTTGTAATGGTCTTTAAGAAGAGTTAGGGAATAGGTACTTATCCAAAACATTAACTTTTACTTTACAGGATTTGTCGAATATATATTTTTAATATCAAATGTCCATTTCCAAAGAGGCAAGATTCTGTCGAAATTGATTTTGTTCTAGTCATCAAGCATGGTGCACAATTTATGAATTAGGCACTTTGAGGAAATTACGCTTTATTTTCTTCGCATTTTATTACAACGCATATTTTACAACGCACAGTGAATGTCTCTATGCGGTGTAAAATATAATCAAATAAACATCTAAAAGCTTTTTTTAACATTTATTTATAATGAAGAGATCTTTTATTCTTATATATTAATATTACTGACGTAAGTGCAGATGTTGTCTTTGATGTAGCAAAAGTGATGGGATATTTTATATAAATAGTAAACATTGTTTAAAAACCGGAGAAAAATAAAGTATACTCAAGACCTTTACAAATATAATTAATAAATTTTTTCTCTTCCTTTAACGTTTTTCATTCCCTCCCAGGTTAAACCTTAAAGATACGCGTTTGTGTTTATCCCTTCTTTGCTTTATCGAGTTTTATATCACGAAATAATTTCCTCCGTAATATTTCTTATTTTTTTTGTAACTTTTCTACCTGGAACGTCTTATATACATAACATAGGTCCTATGCTGGGTCATGTAGACCTTCAGGTTAGGTAATGAATATCTTTTATTTTAGGCTTCTGTCTTTCCACATAGATTTTTGTGGATACAGCTGTTTTTCTCGGAATAACATTTGATGTGAGGCTTCAATGGGCCCCCATATATCCCAACTTGCCAGTAGATTAAGCTCTGCAGCATATGCTGTAATAAAAATAAAGCTCTTAACCGATGTACACACGGCTAGACTTGTTTATTTTAGTTACTTCCATAGCATAATGTCATATCGTATTCTGCTATGGGGTTATGTAGCTGACGTAGAAACAGTATTTGTTTTACAAAAGAGGGCCACACGAGCTGTATATTGTCTAAATTCCCGAGCAAATCTTAGAGGGAAATTAAAAAAAAATATTATTTTAACTCTGGCCTCTCAATACATATATGAAAATTTATGTATGTGCATAAAAACATAAAAAAAGTCACGATAGCCGAGTTGTTGGGTGGTCGGAATTTCGAGTCGAGAGACCCGAGTTCGATCCCCAGGTGGCAGTACCAATGAGTTTTTCAAAAACTTATATACGAATTTCATCGTTGGCTTGGACATAAAGACGGCGACGGGCTGACCACATGTCACGTTGTCCCAAAAAATATCCTCGGTGGAAGGTGGGTCAAAGGAACTTAATTGTCTAGACTTGACCTCTGTCTACCCCTGTATTGGGAATTGCGTGAAGATATTTTTTTTATAAAAACATTATTACTTTTAGCAAGACTTCTGATGTACATAATGTAAATACTAGGAACAAACACAAGCTTGTAACACCGGTAACTAGACTCCATAGAGTAAGTAACTCGTTCTTAGGGCGGTGCATACGCTTATACAACAAAGTCCCGGTAAATGTGCAAGGCCTGTCTATTAACAGGTTTAAGATATTTATTAAAGAAAAGCTTTATAGTAAGGGTTATTATAATATAAATGAATATATTAATGACAGTAACCCCTGGGAATGATGTGAGCGCTCCCAACCTATTTCTAGAAAATATCACATCACATTTGTATAATGCATTATATTGTAAAAAATATTGACCAGAAAAGAGGATACCTTTTAACAATGGTAGAGCCACGCATCGGCTTTTGTTGTTGCATGAATGGGCCGGCTCGACCGGGGAAATACCACGACCTCACAGAATAACGGCGTGAAGTAGAACAAACTTCTGCGTTTCGTCTGGTGAGTGCAGGTAACCGGAGGCCCACACACTTCCCTCCCCTGATTCTGGGGCAGGGGGCACTCTAAGGCCGGCAACGCATCTGCTATGCCTCTGGTATTGCAGGTGTTCATGGGCGGCAGTAATCACTTACCATCACGTGAGCCACCTGCTCGTTTGCTTCCCTTTACTATAAAAAAAATACTTACGGAGTTTATTTCGCCTGTTTCTTCTCTGTTAGAGGAACCTCATTACGAAACGGTAGTAGATTAAAAATGACTATCGAATAACGAATGTATGTTCTTATGTCTATGAATAAATGATTTGATTTGATTTTGCTAAATAAAATCCTGGAGTTGATTTTCTTTTGCGAGAAGGCAGTGTAGGGGTAATCGGCTCACCTCCCACACTGCCAAATATTTAAACTGTAGGTTTAATGTACATAAATAAATCATATGTTCGTTTGAACTACCATTTTTATTCGACGATCAATTTAACCACATTAAATTTACTCAACGAAGTTAAATCAAGGTTCTTGAGTTAACTGAACTGAAAAAAAATATTTATATCTAACCGATATGAATATTTTTTTCAGTTCAGTCATTCACGAGTTTTTGCAAAAACGCATAGTAATTTATGTTTTACACGGTAAATTACGCATACATGTAACCCTGACGAACAAAAAGTATCTGCACGCCATTCACAATCTGGGATAAAAAGAGGTCTAGACAACTAAGTTCATTCGACCCACTTTTCGCGGAGGATATTTCATGGAGCAACGTGACAAGTGGCAGCCTGTCGCCGTGTTTATGTGCAAGCCAACGATGGAAATCGTACGTAAGTTTTGAAAAAACCCATTGGTACTAGCGTACCACCAGGGGATCGAACTCGGGTCTCTTGAATCGAATTCCGATCCCCATCCACTTCGCTATACAGAATATATACCAGATATCGAAATAGTCGCAAAATGTAAAAAAGCGAAATTGTCTGTTTTTATGATATGAAATATCAGTAAACCCCCTGCGGTTTACAACGTTATAAATATACATAAATATATAGAATGAGTGATATTATTAAGATACCATTATAGTAATATTATAGTTATTGTAAGTGAATAGTTATTTCTGGCCGACTCTCGTTAGAAAAATACGAATTGGTGTCGACAAGATATAAACTTCTATCTTGTTAGAAACTACGAGTCCTCAAATAGTTAACGTTAGATTGTTTCATAAGTTTTGCTAATAATACTTTCGTATTTGTTGCCACCCACAGGGATTTGTTTTTATTGATCCAGAAAAGATTTATTATATTATTTTAATGGTCAGATAATAGCAATATGTTACTTGTAGTGTACAATATGTAACTACGAACGTGAAACAAGAGATATTAGATGCCTTCTCGAATAATCCTTGACGTTTTAGATAGATTGTATTAAGTGATTGAGATTATGATTTTGTGTTTGTGTATATACATTTAATTTCATGCTATAAATAATATTGGAAATATTCTATAAGCTTTAAATTATTCCACAGAATTTCAAAATCATTACTTTAAATTTTAATTTTATCATCTACTTGTTTTAGTCTGTTTGTGTGTATCATAATAAATAAATATTATTTTGAACTACACATTTGCATGCTGTGTTTGGTGGAATGTAGCCATATTCTTGCAAATATAGATCTACTCTATTTTATTCTTTGACACTGCCATGGAGGTGTTCCTTTGGCTTCCACCGAGCGACGGATGTGTTAAAATAGTAACGTGCTCTCTTATATTTTTATCTGATTCATTATGTACGTGTCAGATCACATTATGTACGTGGTTGAACCACGTACACAATGTGATCTGATCATGTTATTATGATGTCGATCACTTTGTAGCATATAATGTGCGACACTCCTTTCCTACTACTCCTTTCCTCACCTGTCTACCCCTACTCCTTTCCTCATTGGCAGTTGTTTAAGTTGGTAAAGTATTTTGTATTGTTGTATTGTAGTAATTTGTCCTGTGTAACATCGGATCTGTCGAAAATGTGACAATAGCGTTAACATATGTGAATCCAACAGACGGATGTGATGTGATGTGATCGGATTCCGGCTTCAGTAGTATTCTCATTACGGAATTATATTTCCTATGTCATCTTTTTTTTATAGAAAAGGGAGGCGAACGTGCAGGTGGCTCACGTGATGGTAAGCGACTACCGCCGCCCATGAACACTCGCAATACCAGAGGCATAGCAGATGCGTTGCCTCCCTTAGCCACACACCACACACACCCCCCCCCAATTTTGGGGGAGGGGGGTGTGTGTGGTGTGTGGGGGTGGCTACCGGTTGCCTGCACTCACCAGACGAAACGCAGAAGTTTGTTAGACTTCTACTTCACGTCGGTATTCTGTGAGGTCGTGGTACTTCCCCAGTCGAGCCGGCCCATTCATGCAACAACAAAAGCTGATGCGTGGCTCGACCACTGTAAAAAGACTTATAAATGCATGCTGTAATCAAATGAACTTTTGCTCTATTTTCCGAACCTATGTTTGACTGCAAAAACTACTATGATTTAAAAAATTTGTGCAATATTTTCTCCACCATTAACTTACTACTGACTTAAATAATTATTTTTATTTATAATCCTTGACGTTTTGAGTAGTTTTAATACTTAAAAAATGTCGTAGATATTTCTTATTTTTTTTAAATAATAAAATCCTTTATTTACAGAAACAAAATTATGTTAATATTTACAACACTTATTTACTAAAAACTACTATAATCATAGAGTCCTACTCCTTGTGGCATGGTACCAGTCGCGGATAAAATTCCTTTAGAAATTTTTCATTTCATTGGGAATTTTATTGATATATCTATTAAGTAGTTAGCTTGACAAAAATAAATTATATGGATTGACGCCATCAGGAAGTTCGCAACTATACAAGTTTCGTTTTCATACATATTTATTTTGTGATACTTCATGAAATGCTTATTAATTTACTGATCAAAATCAATATATGAAAGACCGCCGTTAGCGGTTTTATCGACGGATGAATTATTATAGTAAAAGTAAACATTGCTTCGCTAAGTTTATCGTGACCTGTGATCACATAATTCTAAGCTAAATTAACGATATTATTACGTTACTTGATTATAAACGTCTAGAATGTTCTTTTTGTAATAATATAAATTTCTATAATTTATAATATGCTATATTAATATGCTATATTTCTAATTTATAACTGGCGATCTGATCTCTCTGGCTACAACGTCAGGGATTGTGCGTGAAGATAAGTATCAGCTATCTCTCACAACCGTTGAGACGCATAGTCCCTGACGTGTAACCAGCTCATACACGCACGTCTAGGTATCCTAGTACTCTTGACTTCCCCTCTTGGAGCAACTTGCTCACATGGTCTTCGAAAGTTACTCACGGTCTACCTCGACCCCTTTTAATGTTATCTTCTGCGCTATGTATTTTCTTCACCATCCGGCCAACACTCACTCGCTCGTGCCGAAACGTTCGAATCAAACTATTATCCATTTTAGTGATAAGATCACATCTTCCAAACTTTGAAATCGTTGAGACGTTTATAATTTTACTAAAAAAATCCATTCAACAATAGTTCTACATTTATAAAAAAAAATATCTTCACGCCATTCGTGATACAATTTAACATAAGTCTTTTCGACCTACCATCCACCGAAGACATTTTTGGGACAACATGACAGGTGGTGAGCCCGTCGCCGTTTTTATGTCCAAACCAACTACAATAATCGTACATAAATTAATTTAATCACATAAAAATTCAGCATAAATATGCTTTAAAAATCAATAAAATTGCGTGCATAAGTTTTTGAAAAAACCACTTGGTACGAGCCTTGGGGTTCGAACTCGAATTCCGAATACCCAACCACTCGGCTATCGGCTATATTTATTATATACATTAATGCTTCGTGTAGAAATGATTTGAACAGCATAATTAATTAATACCGCGACATCCGCTGCGTGCACAGCAGAGACATGGCCGGGGAATATTCGAGTCGCAGAATAAATTAAACAAAAAGTATTCTCATCAGTTAATGGAACTTAGAGTTAAGGTAACATTTTCTGGTGTAGAACGTTCATAGGTACTCGTGTAATTTTACCTAATGTCTTAACGGGATATAACGTAGAAAATTTTCCAGCAGTCTTTTGTAATTCGATTGCTCGAAATGTAACTGAATTTCTCTAATAAATCAGTTTGCATGTTAAAATCATACCTTTTAACATATTTTTTACTTAAACATGCTGTATTAAAAATGAATTACTATACTATATAGATGATGGGATAACTATTAAAAAAACTTAAGTTAACCGGTATCGGTCAGCTGAGTCTAAACTCCTCTCGCTTCTTCTTTATTTCACACTGGGCTTCTATGGCGTGCCTTTCATACAGGCATAATAATTAAAGGCAATGCTTTCCCTGTTCTGAAACCTATTACACGTAACCGCTATTACTAGGCCCTGCAGTAGAGGCCTAGTCCTGCAGATGAGTTTTACGGAGATTTTTAGATGAAGGGATTCTACTTTTCGAAGTAATAGTTAGAAAGACGAATTATGTAACACAACAGTTGAACACAGAAAACTGATCCGTATTTCATAGCATATCCTGTACAGTTTTAATAAAATATCGTCACGCCAATCCAAATACTGGGATAGACAGAGGTCGAGGTAATTATGTTCTTTCGACCCACCTCTCACCGAAGATATATTTGTGACAACGTGACATATGGTGAACCTGTCGCCGTTGAATATATATGTAAGTAGTATCTTCACGCAATTCCTAATACAGGGGTAGACAGAGGTCAAGTCTAAACAATTAAGTCCCTTTGACCAACCTTCCACCGAAGATATTTTTGGTGAGCCCGTCGTCCTCTTTATGTCCAAACCAACGATCGTGATTTAATATCAGCTTGTGAATGCCCACTGTTATCCCGAAAATATCTTCAGTGGAAGGTGGGTCACCTTCCACTGAAGATATTTTCGGGATAACGTGACAGGTGGTGAGCCCATCGCCGTCTTCATGTCCAAGCCATCGTTATAATTCGTACATAAGTTTTTGAAAAACCCATTGGTACGAGCCTGCCACCTGGGGATCGAACTCGGGTCTCTTGACTCGAAATTCCGACCACCCTACCACTCGGCTATCGTGACCAATATATATGTCGTCTATAAATTATAATTTTCGTATTACAGAAATAATTAACTTGCACATTCAATTTGCAGTAACAACACAACATACACTAGAATGTAATTTCTCAATAAAACTATTTGCAACTTCTTATCGATACATGTAACGGTGTCTTCATGCTCTGGGATAATTTTTCCGTCGTCCTCTTTATGTCCAAACCAACGATCGTGATTTAATATCAGCTTGTGAATGCCCACTGCTAGATATATATATAGGCTTGGAAAGATGTTCGAACCTGGGAATGTTTGCCACACTGCTCCAAGGCGTATTGACGGTCTTCCTGAAATATTATGTTTGTTACGCAGACTTGATGATGATATTATTACCTCGGACCAATAAGCAGTCAATGACACTGCTTTGAAATTTTATTCTATAAAAATACCTTATTGAGATTGTCAAATACGTAAAAAAGTTTATTTAGTTTTAACAAAAACAATTTATAGAAAATTCCTGATTAGAAGAATAATATTGAGCCTTACAATGTAAATAGACATTTTGCAATTAATCTATTTTCAATGAACCCAAATAAAACAAAAAGTTAGGCCTTCGTGGGATAATCCTCATCGGCGTATAAATTAGTGCTGTCTAAAAGTTAATGCTGTTTGTTAGAAACAGTGAGAGCCGATAGTTTGCGAACTTGCTAATGTTAAAATAATAATATTGAGCCTTACAATGTAAATAGACATTTTGCAATTAATCTATTTTCAATGAACCCAAATAAAACAAAAAGTTAGGCCTTCGTGGGATAATCCTCATCGGCGTATAAATTAGTGCTGTCTAAAAGTTAATGCTGTTTGTTAGAAACAGTGAGAGCCGATAGTTTGCGAACTTGCTAATGTTAAAATAATAATATTGAGCCTTACAATGTAAATAGACATTTTGCAATTAATCTATTTTCAATGAACCCAAATAAAACAAAAAGTTAGGCCTTCGTGGGATAATCCTCATCGGCGTATAAATTAGTGCTGTCTAAAAGTTAATGCTGTTTGTTAGAAACAGTGAGAGCCGATAGTTTGCGAACTTGCTAATGTTAAAATAATAATATTGAGCCTTACAATGTAAATAGACATTTTGCAATTAATCTATTTTCAATGAACCCAAATAAAACAAAAAGTTAGGCCTTCGTGGGATAATCCTCATCGGCGTATAAATTAGTGCTGTCTAAAAGTTAATGCTGTTTGTTAGAAACAGTGAGAGCCGATAGTTTGCGAACTTGCTAATGTTAAAATAATAATATTGAGCCTTACAATGTAAATAGACATTTTGCAATTAATCTATTTTCAATGAACCCAAATAAAACAAAAAGTTAGGCCTTCGTGGGATAATCCTCATCGGCGTATAAATTAGTGCTGTCTAAAAGTTAATGCTGTTTGTTAGAAACAGTGAGAGCCGATAGTTTGCGAACTTGCTAATGTTAAAATAATAATATTGAGCCTTACAATGTAAATAGACATTTTGCAATTAATCTATTTTCAATGAACCCAAATAAAACAAAAAGTTAGGCCTTCGTGGGATAATCCTCATCGGCGTATAAATTAGTGCTGTCTAAAAGTTAATGCTGTTTGTTAGAAACAGTGAGAGCCGATAGTTTGCGAACTTGCTAATGTTAAAATAATAATATTGAGCCTTACAATGTAAATAGACATTTTGCAATTAATCTATTTTCAATGAACCCAAATAAAACAAAAAGTTAGGCCTTCGTGGGATAATCCTCATCGGCGTATAAATTAGTGCTGTCTAAAAGTTAATGCTGTTTGTTAGAAACAGTGAGAGCCGATAGTTTGCGAACTTGCTAATGTTAAAATAATAATATTGAGCCTTACAATGTAAATAGACATTTTGCAATTAATCTATTTTCAATGAACCCAAATAAAACAAAAAGTTAGGCCTTCGTGGGATAATCCTCATCGGCGTATAAATTAGTGCTGTCTAAAAGTTAATGCTGTTTGTTAGAAACAGTGAGAGCCGATAGTTTGCGAACTTGCTAATGTTAAAATAATAATATTGAGCCTTACAATGTAAATAGACATTTTGCAATTAATCTATTTTCAATGAACCCAAATAAAACAAAAAGTTAGGCCTTCGTGGGATAATCCTCATCGGCGTATAAATTAGTGCTGTCTAAAAGTTAATGCTGTTTGTTAGAAACAGTGAGAGCCGATAGTTTGCGAACTTGCTAATGTTAAAATAATAATATTGAGCCTTACAATGTAAATAGACATTTTGCAATTAATCTATTTTCAATGAACCCAAATAAAACAAAAAAGTTAGGCCTTCGTGGGATAATCCTCATCGGCGTATAAATTAGTGCTGTCTAAAAAGTTAATGCTGTTTGTTAGAAACAGTGAGAGCCCGTGGATTTGCGAACTTGCTAATGTTAAAATAATATTGGTTTTGTTTGTTTCTATAAGTTTTTTTTTTGACCTGATTATATTTGTTACAGCTTATTATAATATAAGACATAGTATATTAGGTGATGAGATTTATTATGAAAAAACTGGGATATACAGAAAGATAGAGGTGATGAGAGATTTATTATATATAAAGATTTGGTGGTGAGCCTCGGCGTCTTTATGTCCAAACCAACGATCGTGATTTAATATCAGCTTGTGAATGCCCACTGCTAGATATATATATAGGCTTGGAAAGATGTTCGAACCTGGGAATGTTTGCCACACTGCTCCAAGGCGTATTGACGGTCTTCCTGAAATATTATGTTTGTTACGCAGACTTGATGATGATATTATTACCTCGGACCAATAAGCAGTCAATGACACTGCTTTGAAATTTTATTCTATAAAAATACCTTATTGAGATTGTCAAATACGTAAAAAAGTTTATTTAGTTTTAACAAAAACAATTTATAGAAAATTCCTGATTAGAAGAATAATATTGAGCCTTACAATGTAAATAGACATTTTGCAATTAATCTATTTTCAATGAACCCAAATAAAACAAAAAAGTTAGGCCTTCGTGGGATAATCCTCATCGGCGTATAAATTAGTGCTGTCTAAAAAGTTAATGCTGTTTGTTAGAAACAGTGAGAGCCCGTGGATTTGCGAACTTGCTAATGTTAAAATAATATTGGTTTTGTTTGTTTCTATAAGTTTTTTTTTTGACCTGATTATATTTGTTACAGCTTATTATAATATAAGACATAGTATATTAGGTGATGAGATTTATTATGAAAAAACTGGGATATACAGAAAGATAGAGGTGATGAGAGATTTATTATATATAAAGATTTGGTGGTGAGCCTCGGCGTCTTTATGTCCAAAACAGTGATTGTAATCGTACATAACTTTTGATAAAATACCCATTGGTACGGTACTTCCACCTGGAGATCGAACCCGGGTCTCTTGGCACGAATTCGCATGCCCTAACCACTCAGCTATCGTGACTTATCTAATCTCTTCTCTTCTTAAATTCTTATAGTAATTTGTTGTAACTGGTCGCTAATAGAAGAAATCTTTAAATTTGGACTATTTATCATATAAACGATATTTTTATTATATACATAAATATTTGAGGAATATTCAAGGGTCCTCTTAGGACAACTAGAAGAAGAAAATATGTTGTCCATTAAAATGTCGCTTTCTTTTTTTGGTTGTCCTAAAGGGTGACTAAGGGAAAAGGCTTTTATATCGTTATGGCAACCGGGACGGGAAAACCATTTCTAAAATCACACTGTCAATGAGCTGCAGCATCTGAGGTGCGAGTTGTCTGCTACTGCGATCGCCAATCCGCTTGCCCAGCTTGGCGATTATGGAAAATCCTGCTTATGAGAGTGCCTATGTCCGGTATTGAAGTTTTTTGTGTCCTGTAAATATTTTTTTAAATCCTAATATAATATTCGCAGTGGTCTCTCACGTATCGAGTTCTACCGTTGTTACTTTGTTTAGATAACAGCAGTTTTCAACCGACTCAGATACACGCCCTGTGTGATATCAGCTTAATAGGCAAGGTTTGTTTGTTAATAACGATATCATGACACGCAATTTGGCGATGTTGTAAGTTGTACGTCCTCATACATAATTAATGAGAGTAGCACAGAAGCCAGCTAACGAATGCGCGACGAGCGGGCGCGTGATCGAATTGAAGAGATATTAATGGATCAAATATCAAATGCCTACTGTAGGCCAATTTGCCATTTGATTATTTCTAGGGCAAGAAATATTATTTTTTCTGACAAGTGTCAAGACTAAACAATTCGGAATCAAGTTATTTTTCCTTTAGGTTCTTTTGATACGTCTATTTTTTAAGTTATACTATATGTATATAAATTGGGAATATAATATTAATAACCCTATGCGAAATATAAATTTGTACTGTAAGCAATCAATCCAATTCAGGTCATTATATCTTTATATAGCTATTAACTGTATATTTGCATATATAATTATATTCGAGCGTTTAGAAAGATTTATAAAAATCTCATCTCTTTTACCATAGCATAAGTATTTTATTAATACTGTTTAATTTTACGTCATGTTGTAAGTAGGCTGAGATAGCGGTTATGCCCTGAATGTCAGTGATACAAGGTCAGGGTATCTGGATGTGGTCCAGTTAAAAACATTAATCATGGGAAATTTTATTTTCTTTGCCAATATTATACATTGTGTTCTAAATTAAATGAGTCTGGTTTTAAAATTTTTTTATTAAGACGAAAATCGAGCTAACAGTAAATGGTGCAGCCTGCAACCCAAGACACCTGCAAACGATTACGAAAGAAGAAGTTTACAAATGCATCCCCGAGAAAAGTGCTAAATTTCTTCACAGCCTGTGATCGTATGATGTTCGTATTTGATTTGGAGATTTCGGTTAAAGTCTATCGGTAAAAATATGAGGATTCATTATTTGTTAGACCAATATAGAAAAAAAAAGAAAAAAAGGAAAATATTGCCACAACTGAAGACCTTATAAAACGTTGTTTATTGAGGTTCACCATTAAAACTACATTCGACGCAGCGAAAATTGAGCAAATTCTCAATTCAAAGTTAATGTAGAAAAGTGATGGGCAGAGCTTTTAGGAGTGTAATTTTTTTTATTAATGCGAAACGTACGCGGTGTACGTAATAAAGAAATATGTTCAAATCTCTACATTTAAATAATTACGCGTCGCGTGTCGTAATTGTACTTTCTCTGGTAATTTAGTTTTTATTCGCTCTTCTAACCCACTTCAGTGTAAACGTACTCGTAATATGTAGCGCGTGAACAGCGTGAATAATGAGTTAACTGCATCATCACCGAAATGCTTGAGTTTATGTTATAGTCTTTATATAATAATGGTGTTGTTTCTATTGTATACATACTAAATTTAAATTGCTCAAATTTAGGTTTTGATGCGTCAACATAGTTTCGTATTTTAATATATATTCATTACTGCTATATAATATACATGTATATCCATTGCCAATACAGGGGTAGACAGAGGTCTATACAATTGAGTCCTTTCGACCCACCTTCAACCGAAGACATTTTTGAAATATGTATCTACATAATTTTTAATTTCATCTTACGCCGTCTCTGGCGTTTTTAACTAAAATTATTTTGGTATTTTAGAAGAGATATAGAATGATCTCCTAAAATTTATTCGATTAATATTCGTCGATATCAATTTTAGTTTCATTTCTAAATACTGCTCAATTACAATCGGAGCTGGTTTATTGATTTCAATTAGAAATTATAATAATGCGACTGCGTAATCACTTGCTTACATTATTCAAGCGTCCCACATCACAAACAATTTGGACCTTGGACAAACATTCACGGTATTTGATTGCGTTCAAGGACAAGAGAAATATTTTATTAATACTGTTTAATTTTACGTCATGTTGTAAGTAGGCTGAGATAGCGGTTATGCCCTGAATGTCAGTGATACAAGGTCAGGGTATCTGGATGTGGTCCAGTTAAAAACATTAATCATGGGAAATTTTATTTTCTTTGCCAATATTATAAGTTGTACGTCCTCATACATAATTAATGAGAGTAGCACAGAAGCCAGCTAACGAATGCGCGACGAGCGGGCGCGTGATCGAATTGAAGAGATATTAATGGATCAAATATCAAATGCCTACTGTAGGCCAATTTGCCATTTGATTATTTCTAGGGCAAGAAATATTATTTTTTCTGACAAGTGTCAAGACTAAACAATTCGGAATCAAGTTATTTTTCCTTTAGGTTCTTTTGATACGTCTATTTTTTAAGTTATACTATATGTATATAAATTGGGAATATAATATTAATAACCCTATGCGAAATATAAATTTGTACTGTAAGCAATCAATCCAATTCAGGTCATTATATCTTTATATAGCTATTAACTGTATATTTGCATATATAATTATATTCGAGCGTTTAGAAAGATTTATAAAAATCTCATCTCTTTTACCATAGCATAAGTATTTTATTAATACTGTTTAATTTTACGTCATGTTGTAAGTAGGCTGAGATAGCGGTTATGCCCTGAATGTCAGTGATACAAGGTCAGGGTATCTGGATGTGGTCCAGTTAAAAACATTAATCATGGGAAATTTTATTTTCTTTGCCAATATTATACATTGTGTTCTAAATTAAATGAGTCTGGTTTTAAAATTTTTTATTAAGACGAAAATCGAGCTAACAGTAAATGGTGCAGCCTGCAACCCAAGACACCTGCAAACGATTACGAAAGAAGAAGTTTACAAATGCATCCCCGAGAAAAGTGCTAAATTTCTTCACAGCCTGTGATCGTATGATGTTCGTATTTGATTTGGAGATTTCGGTTAAAGTCTATCGGTAAAAATATGAGGATTCATTATTTGTTAGACCAATATAGAAAAAAAAAGAAAAAAAGGAAAATATTGCCACAACTGAAGACCTTATAAAACGTTGTTTATTGAGGTTCACCATTAAAACTACATTCGACGCAGCGAAAATTGAGCAAATTCTCAATTCAAAGTTAATGTAGAAAAGTGATGGGCAGAGCTTTTAGGAGTGTAATTTTTTTTATTAATGCGAAACGTACGCGGTGTACGTAATAAAGAAATATGTTCAAATCTCTACATTTAAATAATTACGCGTCGCGTGTCGTAATTGTACTTTCTCTGGTAATTTAGTTTTTATTCGCTCTTCTAACCCACTTCAGTGTAAACGTACTCGTAATATGTAGCGCGTGAACAGCGTGAATAATGAGTTAACTGCATCATCACCGAAATGCTTGAGTTTATGTTATAGTCTTTATATAATAATGGTGTTGTTTCTATTGTATACATACTAAATTTAAATTGCTCAAATTTAGGTTTTGATGCGTCAACATAGTTTCGTATTTTAATATATATTCATTACTGCTATATAATATATATGTATATCCATTGCCAATACAGGGGTAGACAGAGGTCTATACAATTGAGTCCTTTCGACCCACCTTCAACCGAAGACATTTTTTGAAATATGTATCTACATAATTTTTTTAATTTCATCTTACGCCGTCTCTGGCGTTTTTAACTAAAATTATTTTGGTATTTTAGAAGAGATATAGAATGATCTCCCTAAAAATTTATTCGATTAATATTCGTCGATATCAATTTTAGTTTCATTTCTAAATACTGCTCAATTACAATCGGAGCTGGTTTATTGATTTCAATTAGAAATTATAATAATGCGACTGCGTAATCACTTGCTTACATTATTCAAGCGTCCCACATCACAAACAATTTGGACCTTGGACAAACATTCACGGTATTTGATTGCGTTCAAGGACAAGAGAAATATTTTATCGATAAACTATACGATCTACGAGGGGAAATGTAAGGGACCGACTTCTTCAATTAATATTGTTGTTTATGCAATCTGAAATTGTTATAGAAAACATGATGATGTTCTCTTAACAAACAAAATTCACTCTGTCAAACATACTAAACTAAAAATCACATCACCCATCCATCCATCCTTTCTTTATTTTTAAAAACTGAATAATGCCATGATCGGCATAATCAACCGACTTCCGCATTCTACACGTACACAGATACTTTTTATTTTTCTGATGATGAATGAGGTGATGCTGAAGTTAAGGGGCATTTATTTCATCACCAAACTAAATTTAAAGCAATAGAATCTGTGACAAACTACGTCAGATTGCTTGATTTTCCTGATTGTCCTGATCAAGTTCAAGAGTGAGCTATATCACTAGATGCAGATTTCAAAGTTTTGGGGTCTGTTGACTTATGAGAAGAAAATAAGTGACAGATTCTTATCTCGATTCCATTATCTTCTGAAATTATGAAATAAGTTAGTTACAAGGCAGTGTATTTAAATATAACCATTTAATATGCAATGAGTGTGAATCAATTGTTCATGTGAAACCGTCTTAATAAAACTGTCGAATACGTTCCTACCGTGTCCTATAAGCTAGGAAACAGCTGCCGCGGCAACCAACAAATAACACTGCCTAACCGTCGTGTGCGCTATCCGAGCGCTACCCCGACCGGATACAATTTCCTATACAATATTATTCAATAACTGATATGTAAAATGTTTCAATTTGCTATTATACTTTTACAGAACTGTATACGCGGAATTGTAGAACTCACTGACGTTTTATATGAACAGGCGTGTTTTTTGTACAACAAATGCAATATTACAAAGGTATCCAAGATTACTTCTTAAATTGTTTTTATTTTGTTTACGCTACGTATAAATTTAGCAGCTGTTATCGAATGCGAGGAGGTCTGTTCAGGTTCTGGAGTCCATCTGTACATTTGTTTTTTGTTACGAATGACCTCGCATAACTTCTTACACAGTAGTCCGGTGTTAATCTTCAAGATACTTATCTTGTTGTATAGGACACTTTAAAGTTGGTACGGCAGAAGTCATCAAGCTCCAGATTGGGATTCCATTCGTATTGGCAACGGGATGTCGAAAAGATTGAACACCCGTATTGATCACATAAGCATTTTCTGAACTCGCGGAGCTCCAAAAGAAAAATTTTCCCCACGTAGACGATAATTGTCAACAAAATAACGAAAAATAAACACGACATTCAAATTGTTTCCTGTCCTGGTAAACGTCTAAGATGTTACGTTAGTCTATGGCAAATTGACATGCAATTTAGGTGTCGTGTGTTGTGCCCTCATAAATAATTGATAAACGTCGCACGGAACCACCTGAGCGATTGCGCGGTGAACGGTGCTCTGATCGAATATTGTCCGCATTGGTAATCCGATTCCGCGATTCTATTTCCTAAGCAATTTGGGTCAACGATATCCACCTGTTTGTTGACATTGGCAGTGTATTGATTATTTTCGACGATCGCCTGTGTTGTTGTACCGCTGCCGCTAGCTGTCGTATTTCAGTCTAAATTCGGTTTTCATACAAAACATCGATACGACAATCGGTTCTTGTTGTTTTGTGTTCGTCTCGTCGCTTGACAGTGTCAAAGTCACACTCTTATAATATTGCTAAAGCATTATATCGAATATATAATGCTTTTTTATTTCGAATATATAACGTTTTTAAGACTGCTTTATAAGATAATAGTGACAGCCTACTAGATCCTGTTTTTATAATAGTGAAATACTGTCTACCAGATAGTGCTTGCTAGTTTCTACTGACGTCTAAGATGGAATGCCTGCCCGTAATATAACTAGACTGACTTTTTCCCAGAAATTTAGTGCTGCATGCATGTGTGACATAGCAGCAATGATCAGCGGGCTGAAGTGGTGATGGGCTGGCCATGACCGTTGGGGAAAATGTGATGGGTGCAGGTGGCTGAGAACCGTTCTTTTTGACGAATTCTAGGGCAGGCCTAAGTTTCATTACTGGATTCTTGATGAACTGTAAACTAGAAGAAGAAGGAAAATGCATGTGTGGAAAAAAGGTAGCCACCTGTTGCGCTACAAAAATGTTTAAAATTTTTTACTTACTAAATGTGAATTTGATTCTTATCCGGGCATGAACAGTCCGAAAAATACTACTACCCATTTAAAATTAATTAATAATTATGTAACAAATTGTTATTTCATAATCTGTCTAAAATATTTTATTATAGATCTTACTAGATTAATCTTATTCCATTCTTACTTAATATGTTTATTTTTTCAGGTACTATTCGTATCTGCCTGGAAATAATGTCTACACCTTAAGTACACATTAGATTCCAGTATTTGTGTAAGTTACAATAGTTTCAATTGCGGTAATAAGTCGTTTTTCAGTTCCGATATTACTTTAACTAACTTTAAACAAAACCAGCAGAAGTTCCATGTACAAGAGATCATTTGGAATAAGAAACGATAGATATCCTCTATCCACCCCACACCAATAAATGAAGTAATATTTGATATCAATAATTTAGATTGGTATTTAAAATATTTATTCACATGCTGTATCTTAACTACATGCTTCATAACATACGAGTAAAATTTTGAATTAATTAAGTGTTGCTCAAAATTCTCAGAATTAATTAGTTTAGACCGATAGAACAAATTAGGTGTGTAATATTGTGTGTAATATTAAAACTCATGTGAAGCATGCTTTGTTAGGCTGATGAGACAAGTTACTTTTAGTTTTCAATAAAATTCCTTGGTGAAGATGAAAAAGCGTTCGTGACGTAGTAATATTGAACCATAAAGGCTGTTGACATTTACCGTGGGACTTTGACTTACTAATTTATATTAATCTCACGCCAAATATTTCCTTTTATAGGCAAACTTTCACTATACATTAGTTATTTCTGTAACATTTAAAGCCATGCAGAGTTAGCTGATTTTTGTATGTGGTAGAAAATGGCAGCTCCTGTTGTTTCGTGAATGGGCCCGCGCGACCGGGGCAGGATCACGGACTGCAGAATAACCGGCGTGAAGTTTTGCATTTTGTGTTACTGCGATATGTAATGTAACTGTCGTCTGATATTTAATGTAACTGTTGGCCCATACCTCCAATATCCTCGATCTCTCTCATCTTCTTTTCTTAAAGTTCTGCCGCCCCTTTGAAGTTGCGAGTCTACTTTGGCGTTGGTACTCACTTAGTGACAGGCGATCCGATTGTACATTGCCACTTTCTCCTATAAAAATACAAACGGCGTCGTGAGCTTTAAGATATAGATATATAAGAATAAAAATAAGCAGACTACAATGCGCTACTTTTGTAATTACATAAAAAATTAAAAGTAAATAGTGACCGGTGATTGTAATATTTTTTTGCGGCTATCAATCAAATCAATAAAATTTAATATGACAGATAATGGTGTCCTTTATTCTTTTCAACACTTATTGATCTTCGCGATGATCTCATTTGCGTATAGAATAATGTAACTGGATTATTTCCTTTCATTTATCTGCATTTGTATCCTATAAAAGCGAACTGACCCTGAAAGCCAGTAAGACAAGGTCGCCGCATGTGGACGTGATCCAATTGAAAAGATTTAGAAGAATTTTACATACCGCTTTCACCGCATTGCGGTATATCTTTAGAAGATTTTGTCATGTATGGTTAAATTTTTAATTAGGATAATATCGCATCATTATAAAATATTTCCTTTGTAATTTGACTAAAAGTTGATCAGGGACATGTAAATTTATAATTGGGGATTATTGTGGAAGAAACTCCTCATGCACACTTCTTTCGCAAAACAAAAACTTTTAAAACAAAAAAGTTAATCATGAAATTAAGACCTGCGACATTACAAAACAAAAGGTATGAAAGCCGCCTGACATCATAAATTGTTTTGAAGAATAAATAATGCTCCTTATCTCGGCGTCCTCCATTTTGTTTAACATGATTTTATTTCTCCTTTGCTTTATGTTTATGTAACGTGTCATAAGTTTGTTTTTTTTTGTGTATTTAGTATCAAGAACACAGTTTGATAACGTATCTATCCCTAAATAAGGAGTTCCGAATAAGATTGTCTATGAGGGCCTCAACGGAGAAACTCGATTAACTCGAACATTATCAACAACAGGCACACCACCTGTAGCATTATTTTAAATAAGGTCTGGAAAAATAGAAATATCCTCAGAATAGAGTATGCCATGTACTAGTGAAATTTATTATATTTTTTAATCTTTTGTAAGTCAAAGTCACGATAGCCGAGTGGTTGGGCGGTCGGAAATTCGAGTCAAGAGACCCGAGTTCGATCCGCAAGTGGCTGGCTCGTACCAATGGGTTTTTCAAAAACTTATGTACGAATTATATCGTTGGCTTACGGCTGACGGCGACTGGCTCGTCACCTGCCACGTTGTCCCGAAAATATCTTTGGTGGAAGGTGGGTCAAAGGGACTGAATTGTCTAGACTGTTATTTATTTACTGTTATATTTATTTATTTATTTTAATGTTTTTTATAATTGGAAATGATTAATAATGTAATAAAAATATTTTAGAAATTAAACTTTTCATTAGATTTTTTTAATAATATTAACTAACGAATCAATGAACATAGTTTCGATCTCGCTATTTCAAAATAATTGACAAATACTTTCAAAGTTCTCAAAGAGACCCTTGCTGATGGAATCTAACGGAATTCCCTTTGTCTCGTATGACCCTGTCTAGAATATTAAGAAAATGTTCTTGATCAAAAGTTCAGCATTGTATTAAGAGTTAATGTATAAAATGGAAGATCATCCATTTCTAATTTTCAACTGTTAATCAAAATATATTGTATTGTTCCACTAATTAATACTTTTACATTACTCATTTTAAGGTTTTTGATATATATTGTTTTAAATTATGAACTCTTTTGTAATGCGATCGCTTTAAGAATAAAGTATAAGATACTTTTTTTTAAGGATAAGATACTTTTTTCTTTAGTAAGATACAAACAATTCTGTTGGAATATTGCAATTTTTATCCGAAGCATGCTTCATTAAACTAACGAGTCACAATCTTCTAAGGTTTCGTTTAAGTTCCTTTTTCTTTGAGTTTGCTCCTTTTCTTTTATATTCTTTCTTTTTGTTTGACCGTTAAGAGTAAGAGATGATAGTCTTTATTTACCTTAGTCTCAATTATTCAAGCACGTACTGGTTAATAATGAACCAATTTAAAAAAAAAAACAAGCTCACTACCGTATGCCTAATATAGGGCTCAGGGAAGACCCCTATATTAGGGCTTATGAGAGTGTGATGTATCACAAATATCAACGTATGTATCAAAAATATAATCAACGTAGGAATGTGCCACCCATTTTTTCCACCGATGATGACGGCTACCTTCACGCTCAGGCGGCGAAGTATCCATCTTGAAAAACACTAATCTAGAACCCGATGAGGAACAGCAACACCTGAGGTGCGAGATGTCTTGTATCATGGATTTCAGGATGGTCTCGCAATTGATGGTCTCATGGAAGTAATAAAATTTTTAATTCCCTTAATATTTTTGAAATAATTCTAATCAAACTTCATTATATTTGTTACAATGATCTATAAAACATTTTCATAACTGCGTTTACAACATTTGCATATAATTTATATTGAGATAGCGATAACAGTGCGCACATTTTTCACCAAGAAAAATTTAAAAACGGGAACATTAATTTTTTTAAAGGCTTTGTTGATCACGTATACACTTTATTTATGACAAAGTTTTATCAGGATACGACAATCACAAGTATATATAAATAAATAAAAGAAATAAATAAATATCGTCACGCCATTCCCAATATTTTGGTAGACAGAGGTCTAGACAATTAAATCTTTACGTCCAACCTCCCACTGAAAACATTTTTAGGACAACGTGAAATAGGTCAGCTGATCGCCGTCGGTCGCCGTCCCTATGTCCAAGCCAACGATCTATAAATCGTACGTAAGTTTTTTAAACCCATTGGTGAATCAGAATTCCGATCAATCCAACCCTTGGCTACCGTGCCTTACAAGTATAAAACAAATCTCTTTGATGCCAGCAACTAAGCAGCACGTAAAGGCATATCTTGAAAAATAATGGCTAATAATAAATAGCCAACAGCTGTTAGTCGCAGAAAAAAATCTTGGCTGTGCTACATCCGAGAATGGACTGGTATCGCGAGTGCTGCCGAGCTCTTTCGCCTAGCAAAAAAGAAGATGGAATATTTAAAGCTGACTGCCAACCTGAAGAAGAAGAATAAATAGCCGGATCATCATAATTAAATACTGTTATTTTTTACGGTTATTTTAAACACTGAGCTAACGTTTCGTGATCATATCATAAAATGTTGTAAAAAAGCGTATAGAAATTTAGGGTTTGTGCTTCGTACAGTTCGCGGTTTTAAAAATATTAAAGCAGTAGTCGTACTGTACAATGCGCTTGTTAGGAGCCAACTAGAATGTAGCGCAGTCATCTGGGCTCCACATGAAACTAAATATAGTCTTATGTTGGAGAGGGTGCAGAACAAATTTGTTAGGTACCTATATATGAGGTTATATGGGGTGTACCCATATTACCCATTAATGTACCCAATACTTTTTGTCCTGGGAATGGTAGGGTATAACGAGCTTAGAGCTAGGAGGGAACTAACGCTAATACTATACATTTTCAAAGTATTTAGTGGAAAAGTTAGCAATGCGGATGTATTGGCGCAGGTGAGACTGTGTGTGCCGGATAGGTATGTGAAACGAAGACGCCGCCCGCCACTGCTGAGCGTGCCGCGCGGGCGCACCAACCTGCTAAAAGGGGCGCCGTTGACGCGCGCGCTCCGTACCCTTAACCTCATAGCCGAAGAGCTGGATTTATTTTCTTGCACTCTGAGTGATCTCACAAAGATAGCAATATGGATTATATGCTACGGACCTTTGTAACTAACTTTAATTATATAATGTTGTTAATAATTTAATAATATGGGGATTAAGCTATCGCATTGGGGATTTACTGTAAAGATAGTTATATTGGCAATAAATAAATAAATAAATACTGGAAAAGTCACCGAAGTGACCGAAAGACCCGTGACGGGCAGAAGCTTCTAGGGTGCGAGAATACTGCGTACATCAATCTCCTTGCCAAGGAACATTTAAAATTTTATTTAAATTGATTCTTCATTACCACAAAATGCAATTGCATTTAAATCGTTTCTTAAAACTTGGTATTTTATTAAGTTTAAAAAATGTTAAAGTAAGTTTCATTGGCCCCGCGGCTTTAATAATGCAGGTTCGTGCTTTTGTATTTCTAAATTCTTCTCACTTCAGTCGGTATTGTTTCACGTCCTTTGTTTTGTTCTAGAGAGAATTTATTGGGTAAATGCTTGTCATTGTGGTTTTCTTCATTGTTTAACTGTTTTTGTTTTATTTTTACTTCGTTTAGTTATGAGTAAGCAGTAATATTTTGAAATGGACTAAAATAAATAATTATGTTTGTTAGTATGTTATGTTAGTATGTTTTGTTTACAACTAACTCTTTGCAAACAGATAATATGCATTTTCCGTTTGTATAGCTGCCTTCACATTATCGCACTAACGCAAAATGTACTGCGCACTGGTTAGAAACCTTTTGTAAATCAAAATCTACTGTTTAATTTTAATTTCTAATAGAGCTTCGTAAAAGAAATACTAACAACGGCATCTTTATAGACCAGTCTCGTATCGTGTCTCTCTGTCTCTTAGGGCTGTTACTGTAAGTATACTTACTTGACTGTCTTTAAAAGTCCACTGCAACGCATAGCCCTTTCCCTTATGGAGGATTTTACGTAATCTCCGTCTGGCAAGTGGATTGGCGATCGCAGTACCAGGCATCGCAGTACCTTTGACGCCGCGGGCCGTCGCTGCTCTGCTTAGTTTTAGGTCACTTTGTGGCAGATATCTCACCATCTACCGGTAGCCAATGCCGTTTTTAAGGTTTTTCCTTGTTTGTCTCTAACCAACCCTGCAGGAAGACGGAGAGTGGAAGATTAAGCATCTTCGACTCTCCGCCGATATCACACGACACCATTCAAATGTTTGTGTAAATATAGTTTAACCAGAATATACTTAAATTGTATTATTCATAAATTTGTTGTCGGCCCGACAAAGACCCTGCCTTCGGGGCGTACATCTGCGGACTCGAATCCCGGTCAAGGCAAACATTTGTGTGATGATTGTGGTTGCTTGTACTCGATTCAAGTATCTTTAAATGTATGTATAAATATTTATCTATAAAAGTGTATTGTACCGTTGACTTGATCACTAACACAGCGATAGGCTCACCAGCTGTCAAGTTGTCCCAAGTAAGCTTCGGTGAAAATTCTGTCAAAAGATTTAATTACCCCAGATAAAAATAAATTTGATGTACATAGTTTACTTGGTAACTATTCAATAAGCAGTAGGTAGCAGTCGACCTCATACAAAATTTAAACAGTTAAAAATCGGCCAGTGCCGGATTTTAATATTTCAACATGTAAATTACAACCAGCATAAAATTAGTTCAACATACTGCCCATTTAGCAGAATACGATTTAACAGATCAAGTGCATATACTTCATTTCCATTTCTCTGTCTCGCTTTGTTTTTTCGTGTGAATTATGCATATTTGTGTTATTCTATTCTTAGTGTTTTGGACCTTAAAACTAAAAAATAAATTTTTAATCTCACATGTTTCTGTTTGTGTGTCTTTTTGTCACAATTAATTTGTGTATTTTACTCTAATGCTAGCCTTTAAATATTCTAAGGCCGATTATTTTTAAAAGATTTGCTATGGCCGATAATTTATGAAATACCTGAAGCTTAATTAACTGCTTCCTTGTTTCTCAAACGCTATATAAAATTATATTGAAGCTAAGTGACACCTACGGAGCATAGTTACGGACTCTTCTTACTAGAAAAACTGTCTCGAAAAGAGAGTACCTTTACTTGTTATATAAAATAGTTACATTCAAAGCTTTTATGTGTAATTGTAACAACTACCTTCAAAGGTTGAATCTTTTTGGCACTTGCCCGATTCTTTATTTCCCTTAGTTAACTAACATTTAAAAATAAATTCAGACGTCTGGAAGCGGTTTACACATTAAGTTATAAACCTTCCATTCTCGGAGGCGGCCGCCAACAGACCGACAAGAAATGATCTAATTACTTATTTATGTGAATAGTAGAAACTTGTAAGTGAACATTGTTAAAATTTGTTATCCTTTTCTTACATCTGGAAACATCAACGACGATTTTGTGTTTCTTGTCACTTTTCATTCTGTTTTCTTTCCTGTTTCGCTTTTGGTGTGCTTTAATTGCGTTATCCAATATAACTCTTCCATCATCAGATAAAAATTATTCTCAGGCTATTAATATTTTCTTTAAAAAATACGTTTTATTAATGGAAATTTTGGTCCCTTTCCATATTTCATTTTTAATTCAGGTGCCGTTTGAAAATTAAAAATCGACTCAAAGTCGTATGGAAATTAAAAGGTAATTTATTTTGTAAATTTTTAACTACACGTTATACAGTTATAGTACTAATATAGAGCTCTTCATTTGACAAGTTGAAAATTTTTTTTCCTTCGTAACACTTTAAAAATTTCACATACTTTTTCGCTACTTTGATATAAATTTCTGCTAATAATTTCAATAAAATGAAAAAGTAAAAAATTTCTTCACGCCTTTCCCAATATAGGGGTAAACAAGATACAGGCAATTAATTCTTTCGGCCCACCTTCCACCGAAGAAATTATTTGGGACAACGTGACAAGTGGTGAGCCTGTGGTCCTCTTTGTGTCCAATTCAACGATATAAATCGTACGTAAGTTTTTTGAAAAAACCCGAGCGTGGTACAAGCCTGGTGATCGAACTCGGGTCTCTTGACTCGAATTTCGAACATCCAACCACTCGGCTATCACGACTTTTGAAAAAATGTATTCCAAAGACTATTTCGCTTAGTACATTTGGAGAAAAAACTTTTTTGACTTTGCCGTAACAGTTGTGTCACCTTCCTGTGCCATTTATGTACAAATACTGAACTCGTTTTTTGAAATACTCTAGCTCTACTATGTGTATACATCGATTGACATATTTCCAAATGATTGCCCTTCAAAGACTTCAAAAGCGACCCTCGTTAGAGATCCCTGTTGCGAACGAAGCCTGGCCAGCTCTCTGAAGCTTGTAGTGACGGATGAATTTACCAAAATAACAGTATATCGCTTTTGTATCATATTGTTTTTTTTTAAAACTAAAAACTACAAACGTGAAACATTCCTTACTATCGAAACCGATGCAACAAGTAATAAACGCAATTAATATTATAAATAGCGTAATAGAAATAGTAATTTAAGAATAAATTTACTATTTACTTTCTTCTTGTTAAAGTGTTAAAGAGTTTCTATTTAAAAGTTAAACGTATCTGCATTTATAATGAATTCATTTTCCTCGGATACGGGTTGTTCACTTAAAAATGCAAATTGCGATAACTGCATACGATTCAACTGTTCCGGGAACTCCCCTCGGGCGCCGCACCGTCTGAAAAGTGGCTCCGCGTGTGGTAGACGCGCAATCATAACCCCGGACACAACCAACTGTGCTTAATTTGATTTAAACAAAAAGAAGCCACGATAGGCGAGTGGTTGGGTGGTCTGAATTTCGAGTCGAGAGACCCGAGTTCGAACCCCAGGTGGCAGGCTCGTACCAATGAGTTTTTGAAAAACTTATATACGATTTATATCATTGGCTTGGACATAAAGACGGCGACGGGCTCACCACCTGTCACGTTGTCCCGAAAATATCTTCGGTGGAAGGTGGATCAAAGGGACTTAATTGTCTAAACTAGACCTCTGTAATATATATAATAAATCATATAATCATAATCATATCATATCTCTCTATATATACATAATCATATCTCTGAAGATATATAATAAATCATATGCGTGAAGATATATACAAAAAAAGATAAATAAAACTGCTTCTGTATTTATGTATCTATATGCTTCGATGGTATAGGCGGGTTCAACGAATGAGTGAAGACCGAATGTTGAAGAAAATATGCAGTGTTAACAATGAAAGGGCTCGGGGTAGCCTAAGACTTACTTTCGAAGACCCTGTGAGCAAATTGCTCGCGGGAGGGAGAAGCCTAGAGTACTAGGATAGGATTATGAATTTGAAAGAAGCTAAGAGGATATGAAATAATATGTAACGATCAAGGCATGGGGCGATCTGTTCCCCCTGGCTTCCCATGAGGTACAATGCGTGAAGATATATTAAATCAATAACTACTTATTATGTTTATTCCTATCTCGCCGCGTGGTAACGGTGTAAGAATGTTGCCACTTCTTTTCTTCCCGTGGGTGTCGTAAGAGGCGACTAAGGGAACAGTCTGGAATATCCTAATGGCAACAGTTAGTACAACCGTTTTTAAAAATGTCAAACCAAAATATTCACACTGAAGATGGGCAGCAGCGTCTGAGGTGCGAGTGGTCTGGTACTGCGATCACCAATCCGCCTGCCAAGCTTGGTGATTATGGCCTATCCTCCCCTTGGGAGAGGCCTATGTCCTACAGTGAACTTTAACAGGCCGTTATGTATGTATGTGTGTATGTATGCATGCATGTTTATTCCTATCTCATTAAGTAAATACAATTACTTCGCAATATTTTACAACCTGGTAATTAATGACTGTTTTCAAACCGATAATTAATAACGTTTTTGAACAATTTTTAAATACTTTCTGTCAGCATTCCTGCAAGCACGATGCGATAGCATCGCCGAAATTCATTTTAGTTAATTTTATAACAACATATACGTTTAGCAACTTAATTCTAAGGTTCCGTATGGCAACTCGCTGCCACTTTTCTATGTAGTTCTTCTTCTTTCTTTGTTATGTGCACCCTCGCATAGTCCTTATTTATATTAAAATAGGAAACTGATGACTGGGTGAACTGTATTTTGAACCTTTAAATATAAATATATTTATCTTTAATATTTATAATACCTAATCGAAAATAGTTTGGTGTTGTCATTTCAAATTGTGTTATCGTCTGGTTTTAGAATGAATCTCGAGTCTGTTATTTTAAAGTCCGACCAGGAAGCCGATGAATAATTAAGCGACACTACCATCGACCGGCAGGAATATATAGCTTTATGCATATCTCTGAAGACATGCGATTCCGTTCTCGCTTGTTTCACCACAAGCTGTGTTAATATGTTCTGAAATATGGAAGCGTAATAGTCTCGGTTGTTTGATATTAATTTTTAATTTCACAGCGTTTACTCTTAGCAAAGAGTTAACTTTTTGAGACTGTATTAATACAGTGGTATAGATTTTAGCCTATAAATTTCACGCAAAATAAAAAGCATAAAACAAGATTTTTCAATATACATAGAAAGACAGACTTGCTTTGGACGGTATAGTAACAAAATGAATCAACTCCGGCTGTAGTGAAAAGATCCTGGGGAGGCCAGTTAACTTTTGTTGTTAAGTTTTGAAACAACTCATTGGTACGAGCATTCCCTCCTCGGGATCGTATTCTAGTCTCCTGATTCGGATTGCGATTGTGTCTACAACTCAGCCATTCTAGCTACAATTGAAGACAGTTAAAAAAGAAAACATAATGAAACAATTGTATGTTATTCGTACTATTCTATTTTATCCCATAAATATTAGTTTCTTAAATAATCTATGGTGATTGGGGAGCTTTCATGACTCCCGCATAATATGTCAAGGAAAGGGGCGTGCCTGAGAAACAACGCTGTTTATGATACTGTGTCAGCTAAAGCAGAATCACTGCCCATTGCCAAACTATAAATGAAAACCTCTTCCTTTATTTATTTCGATTTCAGGACACAAAAGCGTAGAGCCTGAGAACTGAAACTGAATGCAATAATTATTATTTTACCTTAAAAAACAGAATTCGATAGTAGTTCCACTAACGGTTACTATCCAAGTGTTTATCCAAACGTCTCCTAGGTACAGAAAAAGAGAGACTACATAACTAATTTTTTAGTGAGCATATGTCAAAAGCCCTGCATGGAAAGTACTTTTATAAGTTGTCTGAATTATTTGCGACACCTTTATCAATTGTCTTGAACTTCTGCTGAATCCATCAAGACTTAATTTTATTTTATTTACTTATCCAGATCAAAATACGGACTACTTTGGT
Source organism: Sericinus montela (assembly GCA_029286605.1). Lineage (NCBI taxonomy): Eukaryota > Metazoa > Arthropoda > Insecta > Lepidoptera > Papilionidae > Sericinus > Sericinus montela. The sequence continues at coordinate 6,234,943 of JAGSMR010000044.1, forward strand.
GTAACTATTATTTTTTATAAACAGTACTAGCAATGCCGAATAACATTACTATTATTTCTATTAACCACTCCAACTAACCTGCAATGCTTTTGTCTGGAGTTGGTTTACGACAATAGTCGAATGGTGGAGCCCGAACCTGCGACGTCATGTTTCGCAGTCCGCAACCTAAACCATTAAGCTATTGCCGCTATTATTACTATCGATATTTCTTTATAACGTTTACTGTTTCACTTCACTGCTGCTACTAACTTGTGCATAATTAAATACCATAATGTGACTGCACTCTGTTAACATTTCCATCCGGGTACGGCGTGTACCATATTTAATTAATGCGGCGGCCATCTGCAATGTTTTGGAGCAGTCGCGTTGCCGAGAGCACTTTGCTCTGTCACAGCATATTTAAATCAGAACGATAATTCATTCACCTTGTCTTGTCTATTATGATTAACTATAAGTAGCTGTCGTATATTCTACTGTCAGCTAAGTTATATGTTTACACACATACATAACGAACTGGAAGAGTCCACTGGCTTAATTAAAGTGTCCTCCAGTAAAGGACGGTTTGCTACAATTTCTCAGCTTGGCAAGTGGCTTGGCGATCGCAGTATCAGAAACCTCGCGCTTTTGATGCTGTAAAAAAAAGGCAATATAACTTAAATTGTAAGTCTAAGCTTTGTAAAAATTCATGAAACAAAAGTAGTTTTTGTAATGATTAGTAATGTAGTCGTAATATAGCTTTGCTGGCACAGTAAGCTCAAAGAACAGATAAAAGAACATTCGTAGATATGTAAAAATGCCCGAGGCGCCGAGGGACATTGACGAACTGTTCTCACCATAAAACTTTCCAGTAAATAACTACGTATTTATGCATCACTTACAAACACACAGTACATGTCCGCGCTTCTTCGTCGTACATAGCACAAACTGTTTATAGAGCCGAGTCAACAGCCCGTGTAACTGAAATGCATTAAAGCCTCAGTTTATCTAAACATCAACACTATATTGACACAGCTGGTATTCTCCGACTTTATGCATTCCTGGTACTTCATACGTTGTTGACAGTAAGCTTGTGTTATTTTTCTCTTAGTTCTTATTTCGTTCTTCTCGTTCTTTTCCGAAAATAGTCTTATTTTACTTTGATAGCCTACTCATCGTTATAGGTCGATCTACATAAATACATACATACATACGTATCGGCCTGCAAGTCCACTGCAGGGCATAGGCCTCTCCCTAGGGAGGATTTGCCGTAATTGTCATATTTTTAGAGATATTTATCCCGCCATCTATCGGTTGCCATAACGATATTCAAGGCCGGTTCTCCTTAGCTGCCTCTTACGATATCCTCGGGAAGAAAGGTAATATTCTTTACTGTTACCACACGGAAATCTATCAACCACAAATCATATGTAAGCAAAATAGGTCGCTACTACACTACTACTACTACTTACTACTAATTTACTACTACTACTACTACTTATAAAAAATATCTTCACGCAATTCCCAATAAAGCTGTTGCTGTTCAAGACTTTTCTCTCAGTCGCCTCTTATGTGGCATATTATTACTCCGTTGATACCATGTAGATAGGGTCGTGGTTTGGTAAATAAGTCCGAATAAATATATTAATAAAAATATCTTCATGCCATTCCCAATACAGAGGTCTCGACAATTAAGTCTTTTTGACCCACCTTCCACCGAAGATATTTTCGAGAGAACGTGACAGGTGGTGAGCCCGTCGCCGTCTCTATGTCCAAGCCAACGATATAATTCGTACATAAATTTTTTTGAAAAACCCATTGGTGCCTGCCATCTGGGGATCGAACTCGGGTCTCTCGACTCGAAATTCCGACCACCCAACCACTCGGCTGTCGTGACTTTCGTCGACTACTACTTATGCAGGTTCTTTTTCCATAACAATATCGATATACAGATTTGTCGTTGCTCATTAAGCGATATTCATATACAACAATATACATATATTAAGTTTTAAACAGAAACCATACCTTTCTTTTATGTTATCATATATATGTTGCAAGTAAATTCTATATTTTTACGTCGCTTACAAAGGTATAAATAACTTTTCTTGAATAAATCCTTGATTGTAAGACGGAGAAGCCCCTCACGACGTCGACACCTGCGAGCATGAAAGGCAAGCCAATGAAAGGCATTATTACGTGGTTTTGTGGTTTTGACGACGCTTATTGCTTTACTTTTGCGAATACAATTCTTAACTTTGTTTTAATACTGTGTTTTTATACCTGTTTACAATGGCGTAAACATTATCGACGAAATATACATACAAACGATACATCATAATTTTTTTCAACACGCCGTTCCCAATAAAGGGGTAGACAGAGGTCTAGACAATTAAGTCGTTTCGATCCACCTTCCACCGAAGATATGTTTAGGACCACATGACAGGTGGTGAGCCAATTCAATTTCATTGCCCAATCCTGTAAAAAACCTGCCGTTTTTTAAAAAAAACGAGCCTGTCACCTGGAGATCGGTCTTGCTATTTAGCTATCGTGACTACATATTTCGTTACTTTGACATTCTCCCTTTTTTGCAAGCGAACAAAGAAATCATCGCCATTTCACTACAATCGAAATTCCAATGATTGTCTGAGGGATAAAATTATCTGATTTTTAATTTATTTTGTGTTGCCTGAAATGTAACAAAGAAAAATAGTTGCGCACTGTTTTAATTTATTGTATCCAAATATTTAATAAATACTCATTTTACTAAAACTCATTTATGCATTTACTACCGACTTCGAAAAGAGAGAATGTCAAAGTAACGAAATATGTAGTCACGATAGCTAAATGGTTGGGTGGTCGGAATTTCGAATCGATAGACCCGAGATCAATCCTCACGTGGCAGGCTCGTACCAACGGGTTTTTTCAAAACCTATGTACGGCTTAGGAATAAAGACGGCGACGGGCTCACCACCTGTCATTTTGTCCCAAAATATCTTCGGTGGAAGGTGAGTCGAAGGGAAGGGTCGTTAGTTGTCTAGACTAGACCTCTGTCTACCCCTGTATGGGGAATGGCACGAAGATATATACAGCATATAAGGTGCAACGTCTTTGAATGGACCTTAGGTTCAGTAAATCCGTCTTGAAACTAGATGACAGAGGAGAGAGACGAAACAGCCACATAAATAAAAGATTCGTAACCCAAAATGTTTGTTTGATATTAAATATCGAAGTGACATTTGGGAACTAAATTTTCAGATTAACGATTATGGCGAATCTTTGTTATAAAAAACAGTAAGAAATGGTACAGTAAGCTTAGAAAGATTTTCTATTTTCCCAAATATAATTTTTGGGTTTATCCACAAGTAGGAAAATCGGACCGAAATTGCACATATCGTCCGATTGTTTCATTATGCCCTTATTGTAATTATTGGCAAGCCTATTAGCTACATTAGTATTACAATTGTGTGTGTATCCGAGACTTTAACGGAACTAGCGTGGTCATGTTAACGTATGTAAATTATCAATAATATTTTTGTATTATTGCCTTTTTCTTTTCGTCTCAGTAAATAATTTAACTTTCACTCTTTCAGAAAATTTTAGGAAATTCTAGAGATTTACTTTTTTCCCAATACAGGGGTAGACAGAGGTCCAGCTTAGACAATTAAGTCCCTTCGACCCACCTACCACCGAAGATATTTTCGGGACAAGGTGACAGGTAGTGAGCCCGTCTCCGTCTTTATATCCAAGCCAACGATATATTCGTACATAAGTTTTGGAAACTCCCTTTGGTACGAGCCAGCCACCTGGGGATCGAACTCGGGTCTCTTCGATCGAACTCGAAATTCCAACCACCCAACCAATCGGTTATCGTGACTATCCTATTCTAAAAGTTGCAAAATGCAAACAACAAAAAGCGAAATACGTTGCAAATTAAATTTTGCTAAACTTTGTGTAAAATGTAATATTCGTCGTTGTTACATTTAATATAACAGTTTTCATTGGAACGTTTTGCACGCGTCGATAGTTTTAATTCAATTAATAGTACAGTTGCGATAGTTTTCAAATTTTGCAAGCTACGTACTTTTAATTGTTTTTGTATTAAGTTTATTGTTAGTCTCGTCACGTCAGCAACTAATTTGTCATCGACTTTTGTAATTAATTTAACGAATTTGTAGAATGCTTTTTTGAGCTAGGGAAAGTACAAAGTATTAGTATGAAAAGTAATTGTCTAAACTGTAGTTAAATAGATAACGCAGACGTGATGGTTTGCTCTTTTGTTCTAATATATCATGGGATAAAAAAATTGACATGATCACACACATTTGAATGTCTGAAGAATCTGAGACTTTAACAATAAAGTTTTACTTTTACAGTACAGCAATACGGAATCCCGTTCACCCCTTTGGGTAGAGTTTTCAATCTTTGATGAGTTGTGTATTTTTTTTATAAATACCAAATTTATCTCAATTTTCTGGCTAGCGACTACATACACAAATTTGACATGAAGCAATCAACATGCATTACTGTAAGATAGAAAAATATTTTCGTATTTCATCTTCACATGAAATATGAATAAGCAATTTTCGGTCTTATATCTCGCTGCTAAAGTCTACAATTGAATAAAAATTCGATTAAAATACATTTTTCTTTATCGCCGAAGATCACGTTGCTTAAAGCTGACGCCTCGCACGTCCATCGCCAAATGGCGCGAAAAATCATACACTTTGAATTCACTTCGAGTTTCTCCCGTGTCAATATATTTCTATGCTCTGCTGATTATATTGAATGGAAGAGTAACGATATTTCGGCGCATTGATTTGCGGCGAAGAAATATTATATGATATGTAAGACGCTAGGTAAAATTAATTTTCTGCAGTTCGCTAATGAGAGAGTAGATTGATTCTTCGCTACTACGCACAAGAAATGTATATCCTTGTATCTACGGAGAGTACTACCAGCCAGTCCCAACGGCATCATGCCAATGGTAACAGGTAGGACATCATTTGTAAAAAAATATTAGTAATATGATCCTAAGTTGATTGAAATAAAGTAAATTATCATTAGTCATAATCATTAGCCTAATAATATTTCATTGTTCTTTTGCGCCCTTGTTGAAAGTAGCATGTGATTTAACATTTATAGACACATAGGTACGGAACTCTTCAGCGCTAATACGAATAGGTAGTGATTTTTTTTCGTATAATTGATTCGATTAGGATAATGTAATTTACAATAACCCTACATTAATATAAATAATTTACATTAGACAACCCATGTATGTAGATAGGAAAAATAACAATCAAATGGGCATGTTACTCGTTATAAACTATTTTCGACGCTCCCTTAAAAATTATTTGAGTTATAACTTCACAATGTGTCTGCTCGAAACATGAAATATCCGCATTGACATGCGCTGCATTTAATTGGAGCAATGATACACAAGTCTGTCTGAGAGGTTAATTTAAAGCCAGCGAAATTATGAAAGAGCATACGGGAGCGTGAATGGCCACTAGACTTGAATATAATTCCAACATCCGGCACGCAAGCGCAAAGCTTGTACAGCTACCTCACTGATAAAACTCTTGCTAAGCCTTGCTATAATTGTAGTTTTCGTTCGCACTAAGTGAAACTTAATAATACAATTGGAATACTTATTTTGATACTCTAATATTATATGAGCTGTTGTAGGCTAGTGGTCAGGGCGCCTACTTTATACGCGGATGACTCAGGTTCGATTCTCGGGCCAGTGCCACTAAAAATGAGACAATTGATTTTATGTGCTGAACTTACCACGTGCCCGGTGGTGTAGGAAAACTTCGTGAGGAAACTTAATCGTTTGGGAAATACTAAAAATAAATTGTTTCAAGGACAATTGAAGTCCACTGGAGACCATGCACCACACTAGATGCTTTCCTGCTCTGATCTCTTTCATATATTTCAAAGAAGGTCTTTGCACATCAACAGGAATATTTTCTTAACTTCCGTTGCGGTTTCTCCCGGCGACTGCCCGCAGTTGAGAAAATTGATGCGATGCTACGTTGTCATTTCTGGGAATGAATATGTAATTGTAGCCTTTACAGCTCTTTAATACAATTTATAAAAATGAGTGGTGAACTCATTCGTGAAAAAAGTTCACTATAATATTCATAATAATTAAATTAATCCTTTAAATATGCATTTTCTGAAACTTGCTTGATTTTTAATTATTAAATAAGAATTAACTAGATAATACAAAGCATATCTCTTTAACGTTTTACGTTATAATAATAAAAGACTCGATGTATTTTATTTCGGTAGTAACAAGAATGGATTGATTTGATTGCCTTTCAATTTTCTATTAAGTAGTTGAGTTTTTCTTCGAAGTAATGAGGACAATAAGTATCTCAGTCGCCTTTATTCAGCACATAGAATGGAAGCGATCGATCGCCTCCTCTGGGTTTCATCTCAAAACAATTTACGCTCTCAAAGCGCGCTTTAATATCGCATTCTCTTTGCATCTCCGTCCGCGAGAAACACGATCGGGAAACTTTTACATAAATTCTTTTACTACACATAAATTTTGCGACGAAATTAATGGGCAGCTTGTTAAATGTGCATCGGCATTTAAGGGGACAATCAGACTCTAAACGCCCTTAAGAATATAATGTTTTTTTATTATAAATAAATAGGCAAATTCGAAATAAACTATGCCACAATTGCTGAGAGATTGATTCATGGGTTAAGAAACCCATTTTTAAACACTCATTTTTAAAAACTCATAAGTAAGAACTTATGAGTTTTTAGAAGTTGGAGCTTTAAAAATTGTTAAAACCCTTATATGCGAGGGGGCGACTATATTTTAATCGTAAATATTGCCAATGTTTTATTTCAGTGTTTTATCTCAGTTTTCTTTTTTTATAGGAAAGGGAGGCAAACGAGCAGGTGGCTCACGTGATGGTAAGTGATTACCGCCGCCCATGAAAACCCTCAATACCAGAGGCATAACAGATGTGTTGCCGGCCTTAGATGTAGAATAACAGTAAAGAGATCCTCTAAATAAATGCCCTTACATATCAGAGTGAAGTGTGAGAGCCAATGAAATCGCACGCTATTTGTTTTGAAATAGTGGCTGGAGTTATTAGCTGCTAACGCCACTTATCATTAGTTGTTTGGTAGTTTTTCATCCCACTTCCCTTTACAGAAAATATTAATATATTTTGATAAATACAGAAAATATTAATGTAAACCACGCCACCGTAGCCGTAGCAATCATATTAGTTTACGTAAGTGCCGTGTTACGGAATGCGGAAACTGGAATGAAATCCACAATAGCAAAAAAGCGCACTTTAATGTTAGACAGGGCACTCAAAAGCTGATTTCAAACTGTGGACGGCCTTGGGTTGAGGTCAATTTTAAACTATCAGATCAACTTCATAATTAAATAAAAGAAATAACAAGAGATGTCCCTAATAAATATCAAAATACATTACGCTGATCCAAAAGTAAATAAAGCACTTGTGTTATGAAATCAGAAACAACGTAGGTAAGACAGACACTTAGACCCATGACAATGTAAAGTAGTATCCTGTACGAAACTGTCCGGGAATCGAATCCGGGACCTAAGAGCTGGGCTACACCATGAAAACTTGTGCGTCTTAACGTGTCTCAAATGTCTTAACAGTGAAAACTTATGTTAATGATGTTTTGCCAACATTTGTCTTTTTATTCCATTCTCAGAGATTTTGGACCACCATTCAGTTTATATCAAAAATGAAATTGCAAGATCACGTCTCACAAAGCTGACGTCGCGCAACCTCTGGCAAATAGTACAGGGTACTATAGATATTCACTAAAAGTTTTCACGAAAGCGTCATTTTATTTGAACACTGTAAAATTAATTTCATTTTAAAAGTATATTGAAATACTAAAATATAGTTAGCCGTGTTGTGTAGGCGTAAGAATATATTACCTCTTTTCATCCCTCGAGTGTTGGCATTTTCATATAAGGTTTGAAAAATAATATTTTCATTACCTATTCCTTTGATAACATCCCTTAAGGTTTAGACTTTAATCAGCCTAATGCTTTGATATTCAGTCTCAGTGGTACTCCTATCTACCTGCCTGTCAAACGAGAACATTTAATCTAGGCAGGTTATCTCGATTGTCTTGAAATCGAAAATTAATTACACAATACGCTGTCTACTATTCGCATCTTCTAAAGTAACAATATGAATAGGTAAATCCTGTAAAGATACTTTTAAATGAGTCTCTTGTGAGGAATTTTCATAAATTTCCAAAGAATTTATTAACTAAATACATTAAGACTGACTTATTTTCATCTCCCCGTCGTTAATTAAATTATTTTAAGTTATAAAAAAATGTGCTTAAAAATAAGTTCTAGATTTAATATGCAGTTTTTGTACGGAGAATTAGATTTATGTTTACTTCATGTTTGATTTTATTAAAAAATTGTTTAGATTTAATAAAATTTAAGGTTATATGATATTGTTGCATTATAACACAGATGTTTTTGGCCTCAAACTGCGTTCTAATATTCTTAGAGGCCGCCATTTGAAATACATTATTTTAATTAAATGATAATTTATTCTTTTATCCCGAGTTATATCTCTAGGTGGCTGCCTCGTACCAATGGGTTTTAATAAACCTTATGTACGATTCATATCGTTGGCATGGCCACAAAGACGGCGACAGGCTCACGATCTGTCACGTTGATCCAATAAAAATGTATTCGGTGAAAGGTTGATCAAAAGGACTTAATTTTTTATTCTTGAAATGGACAAATCAACTAACTATCAACCTGATTTTTGGTAACCACTGAAACCCATAGACATGCGCAAACAAATTCATTAGCCATGTGGTCATTGTGCCACTACAGAGAACCAATATGGAATACCTCGTAGCATTAGTTTTATTAACAGATTAAAAATTTAGCCAAAATTTACATAAAATTTCTAACTGACCGAAAATGTTTACGCTTAATTTTATTGTAAGTAACGGAAGACTAGTCCTATTTCCTTTTTTCGTACTAAGAATTTCTAGTTTTTTTAGGCATCGATAGGTTTTTACTATTAGGAGAACCGATTGCGACCCACCTTCCACCGAAGATATTTTCGGGACAACGTGACAGGTGGTGAGCTCGTCGCCCCCCTATATCCGAGCCGACGATATAATTCTTACATAAGTTTTTTAAAAACCTATTGGTACGAGCCTGCTACCTGGGCATTGAACTCGGGTGTCTTGATTCATTTTTAAAATATAGAAAGTTAGGCGATATTGTGTACCTTCCAAAGAGCAAACCTCATTACATTTAAGTATACAGTTCAAATATCTGGATATATCTAAATCACCATTTTATATTACATTTCGTTAAGCGGACTCGTCTGAAAACATTAATCTCAATTTTCTCTGGAAGTTCTTTCACTTTTATAAAGTAACGAGGGTAATCAGCGTCTCGGTCGCCTTCATTAAACCGCAGAGGAGGGAAGCTATCGATTCCATCTGACGGTGAGTCTTCATAAAACAATGTCGGGTTTTCTATTACTATTGGAGATTTTTTTTGGTCCGTCTTTTGTAGAAGGAGAGCGCTGATAGCGCAACGGCTATCATAATCCCACCAATTAAATAAATTTCTTCACGCCATTTCTAATACAGGAATAGTCAGAGGTCTATACAATTAAGTCCTTTCACCCACCTTCATTTTTTGGGACCACGTGACAGCCATTAAGCCTTAAGGAAAGAAATTTAAAAGTAATGGTAATAAAAGATGGTTTTTTGAAAAATAATTTAAAGTCGGGAATCTTTTCTTGAATATATAAACACCTGTGCCATGTGCCATGTGACAACAACCGGCGTGACAATCGCACCACAGTTCTATTGAATTTTATTAAATGACCATTATATTGGTACATTATATGACCATATCTTAAATATGTAATGTAAGTCTAATAATTTATCTCGCCATATATTCGGCGAGATAAATTATTTGAAACGTTTTTTCGTTTTCTACTTTAACGGGAAAAAAAATGTGACAGGTTTGAGGCTAATATATTTATTAAGAGTATATATTAAATAAAACAAAACAGAAGGTGTACTCCTTGTGATAACAAAACAAAAGTACAGAAATTATACGAATATTAACAAAAAGATATGTGCTGTTCATAATATTTATATATTGATCTATATATCATATAATATAAACTATCTACAAACTCACCAACACTTTGTGTTATTAAATTCATGAGAAATTTCAAAAATCAACTGACACTGGTGGGATTCGAATCTGCTACGTTTGCCGTTCTGAGACAACGCTCTTACCTGCATGTCGCCGAACAACCGTGTGCCACACGTATCAGTTGCTATTTTAAATCTCCGTTTACTTACGCCACTAACGCGAAAAAGATATGAAATTATTTTTTTTAATATTACTTAAATTATAATGTTTTTTCAACCACCGGTTTTTTATCATAACCGGAATTAACCTCAATTGGTTTGTCCTCCTTACGTGACAACTTCACGAGTGATTTAGTTCGCAAAGACGCCAGTAAATCCGGCCCTACGCGGCGCTAATCCAGACGAACTTCAGATTTCCCTGGCGCATAAATCCTCACGGTCTCTGGGGGGCTCGACTGCGATAAATATCTCTAGATTTTCCAATTAGATGCAACCTAAACTTCATATTTGCTTTCAGGATTATAAATCGCAATTTGAGCCGGGAAACTTACGGGTCCATGCCAACATGAGTGAAAGTTATTGAGTTACATATTACCGGCAGGCAAATGCTACGATTTATGTCGACGTTGGATATATCTACAGTTCCGTTGTTACTTTGCGACTCGTAAAAAGCTATAAGGAAAAATTTGCAAGACAATTTTGCTGCGCCTTTGTTCCGGAGAAAAATAAACATTTTAGTGTATCGACTCTATCTATTTTGTTTGAGTAATACAACACAATTCCGTTTCTTCTTCACAAATAGATACCCATTTTTCAAATTATATTTATATACGTGATATACGTCAGCAGGTAAAGTAAAAAATTGTGTTTTACTTATGAATTTTTACAATAATCAAAAGTAAATAATAAATTGTTACGATAGCCGAACGGTTGGGTGATCGGAATTCGAGTCAAGAGACTCGAGTTCGATCCCCTGATGGAAGGCATAAAGACAGCGACTGGCTCACTACTTGTTCGGTGACAGGTGGCTCGAAAGAACTTAAATTGCGTGAAGATATCAATATCAAAATGTTTGTCAACTAATATTTGATCCGATCTATTGAAAGAAAACTTACTTACTTATCTTCACACATATTCCCTGATTGGGTAGCCAAAGAGAACAGATCGCCAAGTGTCACGATCATCATCTTCTTTATACATGCACTAGGTGTCCGAGTACTCCCCCTCCGAGTACTCTTCCAGCAATTTGTTCACATGGTTTTCAAAAGTTAGTCTCGGCCTACCTCGACACCTTTTAATAATAACTTTCGCGCTATATATTTTCTTCACCACCGTTCTTCACTCATTCGCTCAACGTGCAAACACCATCGAAGCACGCCCTTATAAACTTTTGTGATAAAGTCATCTTTCAAACCTGCCATATTGCGAATCTTTTCTTTCGCCAGCACTACGTTATGTATTGCAAGGCGTTGACTTTGTTCTCGGCAGCGACACGCCTGTCCACATCTACATCACATCTTCCATCCCGGCTAAAAGCACTCCCCAGGTATACAATTTCATTCACCTTGAAAGAAAACTCTCACAATATTACATTACATTTAGCTATTTCGCACTATCTGAAGTTTCTAAGCATTTATTAACATGTACATAAATTTAATTATAGAAATTATTTTAAACGTAGAAATAAACGTTCATGTTATTTGTAAAGAAAATGAGAAGAAATATTTGAAACCTAACACGTAAGAACGTTAATAAAGTTGAAGTAAAGAAGGTGTGAATGCTAAATTAGCTTAGTAAATCATTTTGAAAGCCTCTGATATGAACCGTTATGTTTTTATGTTAAATTATTTGACCCAATTCTCTTGCTAGTGCTTCACGCGGTCAGCAGTGATAAGTAGCTGAACTACAAAATCGTACCGTCTCAGAGATAATTATATAATATAATGATATCTTCACTCAATTCCAAATACAGGGGTAGAAAGAGGTCTAGTCTAGACAATTAAGTCCTTTCGACCCACCTTCCACCGAAGATATTTTCGGGACAACGTGACAGGTGGTGAGCCCGTCGCCGTCTTTATGTCCAAGCCAAGGATAAATTTCGTACATAAGTTTTTGAAAAACCCTTTGTTACGAGCCTGCCACCTGGGGATCGAACTCGGGTCTCTTGACTCGAAATTCCAACCACCCGACCGTATATAAAATCTGTGATTGGATCAAAGTTCCAAACCAACAATATTCAATTGTAGCCAGCTTCAACAACAAGAGAGCGCACTTCAAGCATTGAAATACCTCCCCGAATTCTCATGGCATGCCTTCTACAATCAAGAACAGTTTCGGGAGAGGTTAATTCAGTTATCAAACTTTTACTCAGTTTTATAAGCATAATACATTAAAAGAACGTTTGAATTGATTGATTAAAATGACTACGGGGACATAAGCGATATTAAACTTAGGATGATTTTTATTGGCAAAAAGACGGCGACAGGCTTACCACCGGTCACGTTGCCCCAATAAATGTCTTCAATAGAAAGTAGAACGATAGGACTTAATTGTCTAAATCTCTGTCTACCCCAGTATTGGGAATGGCTTGAAAATAAAAGCGGCATATAAATTCATATCTAGCTATTACTTAAATTCCAAGAAGGTAACAGATCTGTTAAAAACCCCGGAGACTAATATGGTATAAACCGTGATTAAACAGACTCGTACCTTCCAAAGCGGACAATATAATTAATTAAAATCTTGTTATTTTCTTTTGTTAATTTTAATTAATATCTGTCTCCAATTATATTATCTTTTCTTTAACCTAAATACGCGAACACACAATATAACTTATAAAATTATAATAAAAAAATATAACTTCTGACATGTAACACAGACAAATAGTTTTTAACTTTCAAAATTCTTAATTATTCAAAATAATATGGATTATTAATATTAATTATTATTACTCTACGGTATGTATTCTTTAAGTGATAGACTTACTCTCTGCCTAGGAGTCATCTGGGTTCGCTAATACCTATTTTTTTAAGAATTACATCGTCGGCTTGGACATTGAGACGGCGACGTCACCAACTGTCACGTTGTCCCAAAGATATCTTCGGTGGAAGGTGGGTTGAAACGACTTAATTATCTAGACCTCTAGACAGACTACCCCTTTATAGGGAATAACGTGAAGACATGTTTTTGGAACGAAGTTCCTTATGGAATGATGCGGAGGGGTACCCCAATCGGGAAAAAACGTCCATAACGTAAGATTTTTATTATTTATGTATAGTCTTTGTATGATGGCTATACAGTGTCTAATGTATAGTCTACGTGGTGACGGTTATTATTATTTATAAATCATTGTAAATAAAATAAAGTTGATAACTTTGTAAAGTAGTTTTTTTTTTATTTTTATCGTTAAAAAATCATAATTTAAAATATATACAAGAATAATTCTTTATAACTCGAATAGAACTTAAAATTAATATTTTCATAATAAGGAACTTCGTTCCTATCTGTCCCTCGACACCACACGTTTTTATCTTACTTTTAAAGATTGACAATGTTTTCCGAAACATAAATATTTTATATTTATTTATAAATTAGTTTTTTCATGTACGTGTATTTATATGTTACAAATTTATATTAAGCTCAAGCTAATTCAATTAAAATTTTAATTATGAATATACATTCAATTGTTTATTGTTGCGGGATACAAAAACAATTAATTTCCAATGAAACAATGCAAAGCTCTTTGAAAACTTTGTAATAAGGGTTTAGAGCCTTCGATAAAACCAATGCTAATTTATTATTCCGCTTCATTTGCGTTGCAATATTAAAACAATGGATAATAATAGTAATGTATTTATTCTGTTAAAGCTGATATTCGTAATGAGTGCATTTATTTGTTTGCGAATAAATTCATTTCAACATTTGCCTAATTTAATATTATTCAAATTAAGTTGTATGCCCTAAGTTTGTTTATTTTACTAATCAGCCATACGATTATACAAAATATTGAAAAAGACGTCACGATAGCCGAGTGGATGGGTGGTCGGAATTTCGAGTCGAGAGACCCGAGTTCGATCCCCAGGTGGCAGGCTCGTACCAATGGGTTTTTCAAAAACTTATGTAAGAATTATATCGTTGGTTTGGAAATAAAGATGGCAACGGGCTCCCCACCTGTCACGTTGTCCCGAAAATATCTTCGGTGGAATGTGGGTCTGAGGGACTTAATTGTCTAGACTAGACCTCTGCCTACCCCTGTATTGGAAATTTCGTAAAGATATTTATTTGTTTTTACAGCCATAAAGAAAGATATTTATTATACTACAATTTCAAAATAATATAAATAAGGATTTCATAAGTCAATTAAATATCTACAGTATCAAGAATGTTAGTAAATAGGGAATTCGATTTTATCGTTAAAATACTTCGCTAAAGAAAAATATACATTAATTAACAACAAAAACAGTTATTTTTTGGGATACCACGCTATGCGTTTTCAATTTATTAGGGAGATGATTAACTATTCTTGGTCCAATTACAGAGAGAAAAGCTCTGTTCGGGATATATTTTCGGGAATTATATTAATCGTATCCGTTAAACGTTGTTTTCGAATAAAACTATATTTAAAGAAATCGTGAAGGTTTTTGACAAAAACTCTTGTATTTTGTTTATACAAATCAATAACCCAATTCTATCCATTGTATGAAATTCCGATTTGCATCTCGGATGCAGCTGCAGATGTATAAACTTATGAATACATCGCACACACAAAGTTAGACATCAACACGGGCAAGTTGCACTCGAGGTGACTTGAATCCGGTACAAAATGCACGACAAAACCGCATGCAGGCGTCCGAGTTGCAAATTAGTTTATGATGAACGATAGAGAACGTGTTGTTAACATTATTACTCAAATATATCGTACTAACTAAATCCGGCAGCGCTTCATTGAGGCTGATTCTGTTATTAAAATCAGGAAAAATCTCTAACTTTGCAGATAGCAGCTGAAAATCATTTGTCAGGCAACTACAACGGTTATCATAGCAATCTATATATCAAATTACGTATATCTAATGTACTATTTTTTTAATATTTCCTGTTCCTGTGGTAATTTCGAGATACGAAGCATGTACAAATACTATATGAATAATTTAATAAAATTGCAAAAATACGTTTGTTCTGAAAAATTTATAACCCGCTGTGGGTTTCAACGAATGACACATGTAAAAGTCAACTACGATATAGGCCTCATACGTAAGGATTTGCATAATCACTACTCTCAGCAAGCGGATTCATGTCGCAGAACCAGCTATCTCACACCTTGGAAGCCGCACCACTTTACCAAT
Source organism: Sericinus montela (assembly GCA_029286605.1). Classification (NCBI taxonomy): domain Eukaryota; kingdom Metazoa; phylum Arthropoda; class Insecta; order Lepidoptera; family Papilionidae; genus Sericinus; species Sericinus montela. The sequence goes on from JAGSMR010000044.1 coordinate 6,250,431, forward strand.
TTTTTTAATGGTGGTTTGGTTTATTTTGAGATAATTATACCGCCGTATATCGGTTGCCATAACGGTATTTAAAGTTGTCCTTTAGTCGGCTCCTACGACACAGGAATGAAGTAAAAAAATATTCTTATATTATTCCATCACCTTCTTCTTTACATCCTATCAAGAGTCCACTGCTGCACATAGGCATCCCCAAAGCTTTCCACGAAGAACGGCACCCAGGCACCTGTATCCATCGACTTCTTGCAACGTCCTTCACTACGTTTGCATATACGAGGTTGCCACTCGAGAACCTTTTTTCCCTAACGGTTATCAGTTCGCCTAGCTATGTGGCTGGCCCAGTGCCAATCCAACTATTATATATTGAATATTTTATTATTATTCTTTAGTATTATAATATTCTACAGTTAATGTTTCACTTTCGCTACTCTTACAAACAACTGGACATTTTATTTCACCAACTAACACATATAACAATTCTTGAATACAAAATTCTTGCCAATAATGGAAGTGTCAAGTGTTTTACACTAACGCGAGCATCCGTGTCGACTACAAACTTTGAACATTTTCAGTATTTGTATTTGCAGAAATGTCCACAACAGATCATGACAGAATTGAAAATGCTCCATTTATAACAATAAATTTAAACTACAATAAATAAATTTAAACAAATATTCTCCTATGTCCGCTGCTAAAGCTTTACATAAAACACCATTGGTGCTATTTTTTTTGTAGAATGATTTATAAAATAGTTTATTTTTATTTTAAACCATGATGTGTTACAAGCATTAAACATTTACAGTATTTAGTTTTAAATTTATTTATACTTTTGAAGGTAGCTCCTTCTCCTTTTTTGCCCAGGATCCTTTTGAATCATTGCAGACGGGTATCATTTATAAACATTTACTCATTTCTGCCACCAAAGAGAGCGTAACATTTAAAGGTATAGAAAGTATGTAATTACGGGGTATGAAGAATTTCATCATAATCCTCGTGAGTTTTTGTCTTTCTGAACTTCTTTGTGTGAAGTTGTCTTTAGAACTCTTTGCTCTTTTTCACTACAATTTTATATAGATTTCTTGAAAGTGCTCCACCTTATAACTGTATATTATTATTTTTTTCATTAAAAAGTAAATGGCACTATAAATTTCAAAGTAAAGCTATAAATAGATATCAGAGGAAATATGTTATAATATTAATACTAGAAGCCACATAATTGTCGCAGTGTATTGTTACACGGTTCGAGCGTAATGAATCGTTATATATCGTAACGTAACGAATGTCATGTATACATCGATACGGCATCGTAACGAAGCAATGCAATATCTAACTACAACTACAAGTACTTACTGTTACAGATTTATTTGAATTGGTATTTTATTTGTTAATATACCAATTCAAATAAAATGTACTACCAATGAATTTATATATATGTATATAATTTAGTCTTCGCCCCAATACTGTGTAGACTTCTGTCTACACAGTATTCGGAATATACGTGATGAATATATTTAGTTATATATTTATTTTTACCATTTAATGGACCTTTTAGAATTTTTTTTTTGTTTTCTTTCACTTAAAATTATTGGTAAATATTTCAAATTTCTACCGCTTTCTATTTGCTTTCTCTTTGATATTCTAGAATTATTGTTGTTGTTTGATTTCTTGGATCTGAATCTTTACAGACTACATATAACTGTTGCATTCTAGATGTTTTCAGCCTATATCTGATTCATATAGGCTGAGGCTAGTTATTGTCATGTGAATTTAAGTACACTTCTAAGTTTTTCAGTTTCTAAGTTAAGCTCCACTTCTAACGCGTTATCTTAGCAAAAGTGGGTTGAAGGAAAGTGTATTTTCCGAGCTGGTCTAAAAACCAGTGTCGGGATAAGAACAACTTAAGTTTCTATGCCTCGATATTCACTGTGTCCTATACATATAATGATCTTAAGCTGCTTTCACTTATTTTAATTTGTGCAATATTATTTTATGTACTCACGATCGCAGAGTGGTTGGGTGATCAGAATTCGAGTCAAGAGACCCGATTTCGATCCTCTGGTGGTAGGTATCGCACTAATGAGTTTTTTCTACACTTATGTACGATTTATATCGTTGGCTTTATAACCATAAAGACTGCGTTATGCTGTACTGTGTAACTGTCACGTTATCCCAAAATATCTTCGATGGAAAGTGGTCGACAGGACTTAATTGTCTAGACCTCTGCCTACCCCAGTATTGGGAATGACGTGAAGATATATATAAATATGATGTTATGTTGTAAAATACCATTATGTTTTAGGTTTTTCGTGTATTTTCTGGTTAGACCGCGAACAAACGTGTTTGTTTCTTTTCTGTCTATTTGACGACGGTTATTGTTCTGTCGCAGGGGTGTCCCTGACGCCGTTCGTGCGGCACTGGCAGCCGGCGGAGTACGTGCCGTTGACGGCCGGCCGCCGTCGCCGGTCCCTGCCGCAGCACACGCCGGCGCCGCCCTCCCCCCAGCCGCTGCGCCTCTCCTTCAGAGCTCATAACAGGTAAGATTACGTGCGTCATGTTATTGCGATCTCGATGATATTAATTAACAAAACAAACTACATGTGTTGTAGCCTACAAAAGAATGATAGTGTAAAATCAAGAACAAACAAATATATAATTAGTTACATAAATTTAAAGTCACTAATAGTCACGATAGTCGAGTTGTTGGGTGGTCGGAATTTCGAGACGAGAGACCCGAGTTCGATCCCCAGGTGGCAGTACCAATGAGTTTTTCAAAAACTTATGTCCGAATTTCATCGTTGGCTTGAACATAAAGACGGCGACGGGCTCACCACCTGTCACGTTGTCCCGAAAATATCTTCGGTGGAAGGTGGGTCAAAGTCTTAATTGTCTAGACTTGACCTCTGTCTACTCCTGTATTGGGAATTGCGTGAAGATATTTTTTTTAAGTCACGATAGACGAGAGGGTGATCGGTATTATAGTCAAGTGACTAGAGTTCGATCCCCAAGGCTGTGCTGAAAGTCGACGCAGTTTTGTTAAAAACTTTTTGTTGAAACACAGAAGCACAAGGTACCAGAAGCAGAGACTGCTCCACGCCGGTATTTCGATCGAGTCTTACAAAATCTTTAATAAAAATCCATTGGTTTTTCAATCGTAGTCATATTTTGATTTGCACTTCGTGTTATATACATACAGCCTGAAAAAGTGAGGTTTTGACCCACTTATCGCCGTTACATCGCAACGCTCCGATAACCTGACAGTTGGTGAGCCTATCGCTTACCAACTGTCACGTTAGCTCTTCGGTGGAAGGGCAATCAATTATAATTGTCTGGACCTCTATCTATTGTACAGTATTGGAAACGGCGTGAAGATTTTTTTTCGAGGTGTTTATCACGCCATTTGTCGGAAGACAATTATACTTTTTACCCGTAGTCGCCTTTTGCGACACCGACGGGGAAAAAAATCTTCAGAATAGTTCTATTCAAATTGATGAATAGGCGGCTTAATATATCCAATTGTATTGTATTGTAGCTATAATTGAATATTTAGGACCTCGTATCGGGTTATCGCTGGTTAGATTCGCATTAACTGTTCTATACAGAGTCTATAAACGGCATTTAACATACGGAATAACAATGAGTATTAATTCATGAACAGTACATAATAATTAGTGTTAATTTATGCATTGGACATACGAACTAGAGTAAATTAATTTACTGCAATGTATATTAACTTGAACTCATTCTCTGTCTAGGAGTGTGTGCTGATGCGACAGTTATAAGTTGGTATGAATATAAAAGTCACGATAGCCGATAGGTTGGGTGATCGGAATTCGAGTCGACAGACCCGAGTTCGATCCCTAGGTGGCAGGCTCGTACCATTGGATGTCTGTCACGTTGTCCCGAAAATATCTTCGGTGGAAGGTGGGTCAAAAAGACTTAATTGTCGAGACCTCTGTCCACCCCTGTATTAGGAATGGCATGAAGATATTTTTATTTATAAATATATTCGGACATATTTATCAAACCACAACCCTATCTGCTTGGTATCAACGGAGTAATAATATTCCACATAATAAGAGGCGACTAAGAGAAAAGTCTTGAACAGCAATAGCTTACGTCAGATAGCCATCTCGAAAAATACAAGACAAAAATGAAGCAGAATGACAACGGGCATCATTCATGTTTACGTACCGCAGACCCACTGCCCGTTATTCTAGTAGATGTCTTTACTGCGTTTGCCAATCCGGTTGCCTAGCGATTATGACAAAACCTTCCTTAAGGGAGAGGCCTGTGTTCTAAATTATCTTCGGTGAAAGGTGGGTCGAAGGGACTTAATTGTCTAGACTAGACCTCTGTCAACCCCTGTATTGGGAATTGTGTGAAGATATTTTTTAAGTAATAACGCATACATAATATCCTGTTTTTTTAAATTGATGGCAAGCAAAAAATTAATTACTAACTTTTTACCTATTTTTATTGCTGATATACAAAATTAAATTAACATAATTTATGTATAAATTAACATAATTTATATATTATATTGTTATTATTTTAAAATAATCTAAAATTACAATTTTAATAATAAACAAACATGTCGTAGTCTTTAAAAAACATTGATGGTAAATGATATATCTCAAAACTTTTTTTGTTATTAAAAAACTGTTTTACATAAATTACATAACCATACAAATACTTAAAGCCAACAAGATATAAACTGTTTCAGGGAATAAAATATTTTTGCGGTTATTTTTCATAATTTATTTAATCGCCGCGCAATGTCTAGCTCCGGTTATTCAACATAAATTATTTTCACTTGTATTTACGAACATAATATGCTTACTTTAATTAATAATTAATTCAGACACAGGGAGTTAAGGATTATTAACGGTTTGTCCGTGATTATAACGACTCATAACTTTTTCATTTGAATAAATGAACACTGAATAACCTGAGTTCCACGAGACCCGAGTTCGATCCCCCGTTGAAAGACTCGTACCAATAGGTTTTTAAAAACTTATGTACGAATTATATCGTTGGCTTGGACATAAAGACGACAACGGGCGCACCACTTATCACGTTGTCCCTAAAATATCTTCGGTAGAAGGTGAGTCGAAGGGACTTAACTGTCTAGACTATACCTCTGTCTACCCCGTGAAGATATTAATTTATTTTATTTATGAATAATAGTGAGATGAAAAATAAGGTGCAAATATGATGTTTTTTTATTATTCGTAATAATAAAAATTTAAATTAAATTATTTTTTTCGTAAAAATAAATAAATATCTTCTCGCCATTCCCGATAGGTGAAGATGGAGGACAGAAAAGAGTCTAGATAATTAAATCCGTTTGACCCACCTTCCACCGAAGATATATTTCAGGACAATGTGACAGGTGGTGAGCCCGTCGCCATCTTTATGTTCAAGCAACCAAGTTTTAGTTTTTGAAAAAACCCATTGGTACGCCCGGGTACCTGGGGATCGAACTCGAGTCTCCTGACACGAAATCCGACCACTTGGCTATCGTTACTAATAATATAAATTTTATTATACTGATATATTATTTTTCAGAGTTATCGACAAACCGGAATGTAACCCGCTTGACCACGGATCAAACGTTAACAATATAGGCAACGAATTGAAATTGAAATTTCATCTAAAACCAAAAATTATATACTTTTTCTTCTATTTAGGAATGTCAAAATGAAATGCAGGAATGAATGAAAATTAATGATATCGAAAATAATTAATTTGGAATCAGATTTATGATATCTATCAGTTTATTTATCTATTTATTTATTTAAAAACACAGAACACAACACAAAAGTAGCTAAATCGATATTTAGTACAGACCGTAATTTATAATCGTTTAAAACATTTTCGTTTACGTAACAGAACTACACTCGCGTATGTAATCGATTTCCGACTCTACAAACATAGAGCGCGGTAAAACCTTATCTATCAGACACAGCGGCGATTTGTGGCTGAGTAAATCGAACATATCCCAGACTAATCCATTTGTAAGTGGTACGCGGAGCAACACACCGCGCGCCCTCCATTGCCTTAATTAAAACGTCCCGATCGGACCCCTGACCAATGTTTCATTGCTTTCATACAATAACGACTCTACCGCACGCACTTGGCCTGCCCTCGTTCGTAGCGGATAGTTTTATCGACAACTATTGTGCGGTGAATCCTTTAACGTATTCTAATTGATACTTCAACTAAACCTTATTTGTTACGTCAAGCTTATTGCCATCGTGCTTCGTTGGTTTGGCCATGTGGTTGTGAAACAAATATATAGCGCAAAAGGTAACATTAAAAGCTGTCGAGGTATACCAAGACAAACTTTCGAAGACCATGTGATCAAATTGCTAGAAAAGGTGAGTAGTGGGATATCGCGCGTATGAATAAAATTATGTATTTGAAAGAAACGAAAGAAGTATGTAAGGACATTTCGCCATCTGTTCTCTCTGGCTACCCCGTCAGGAACTGTGCATGAAGATAGGTTTGTAAATTTATTAAAGTTTATGTAACAAATAAGATAACGAAATAAACTAACTACAAATTTACCTTCTGGTTATTACAATAATTTTATTTATCATACTACTCGTAAAGCGCACGACTACGGCGTAGCGTTTTCGTAGCAACGGCTACGTACGAAGCAAATAGGTCTTTCATCAATTGTTGCTTGTAGGAAGTGAGTGATTGCGATGCAATTTATCACTTAGTAACAGTGGTTTGACAAATTGCTGTCTGTTATCCATCAAATGTCCATAGGGCGATTTAATATGATCTGATAGATCCTAATTGAAGTAATGTGATTCAAGCTAATGCTATTGACCCTTTTATTTGCTCGTATGTGTCAGTAGAGAAATACATCCCACTCGCCTTGGCTGCCCTGAAATACTCCTCTTCGGAGGAGCAAGTATTGTGTCCTTCTCTTCCAGCTGAATATAAGTTAAACTTATATAATAATAATAATACTAATAATGCGTTTACTTCTCCTCACATATTATAGACAATCTGCTATAGATAAATTTATAGGACATGACAATGACAATTATAACTTGTGAATGATTAATGATTTCCGTGGAAATTTTATCCATTGTAATTTTGATATTAAAATTCATTTGCAGCGATTAAACAATATTTATTTTGCAGAGTCAATTCATACTATGTAATATTTGCGTGAGGCGATAGCATATATCTGGCAATATGTTTTTAATCCTTTTGATTGAAATATGCTAAATAAGTGCAGTTTGTGAATGTAATTTTTTTTTGTTATTTAACAATACATTATTAAACACATTATTTAAGAGGCCAACGGCCCATAAGAGTCCACTTCTGGACGTAGGCTTGAGGTAAAGTTCGTGAATTTATGATTTTTTTAATTATAATTAAAATTCACGATAGTGGTGGTCGGAAATTCGAGTCAAGAGACCTGAGCTCGGTTCCCAGGCGGCAGACTCGTATCAATTGGTTTTTCAAAAACTTATGTACGAAGTATATGGTTGGCTTGGACTTAAAGACGGCGATGGGCTAACCACCACGTTCTCCTGGATATACCAATATCTTCCTGGAAGGTGGGTCAAAGGGACTTAATTGTCTAGACTAGACCCCTGTCTACCCCTGTATTGGGAATTGCGTGAAGATATTTATTTATTTATTATTTGTTTTAGAAATTAGAAATAGTAGCATTTTGGTATATTATACGTACTAGAGGTGTTTTTTTAATTAAAAATCATAGTGTCTATAATACATTACAAGCTTGGTTCGCTGGGGCAAATTTAATCGTTTTTAATTCAACACCGCACTACCATTCTCCCGCAGGAAGCATTAAATATATTACAGTCATTAAAGTACTCGGAACTGCTCGAAAATCGGATTGGTGGCAAATACATTACGTACGTAGGTTATGTACTTAACGTACGCTACGGACATTAAAGAAGTTATATTCTCTGTGGTAGCTACTTAAATAATTAAGAGGGTTTAAAAAATCACATTGGTCACGATAGCCGAGTGGTTGGGTGATCGGAATTCGAATCAAGAGAAGAGAATGGGTTAATTATAAAACTCATGTACGATTTATATCGTTGGATTAGATATTAAGACGGCGACAGGTTCATCACCTGTCACGTCGTCCCAAAAAATGTCTTCGCTGGAATGTGGGTCGAAGCGACTTAATTGTGACCTGTGTCTACCTCTGTATTGGAAATGGCGTGAAGATAATTATTACTTCTGCACCATCATGATCACACATCTTCCTACCAACTGGGTCTATAGTGTGAAGGCAGTATTGATCTCCAAATGCAGTTTTAATAGATTATCTCCGACAATGGTACGGGGAGATAATGACAAATAGAGCCATTTTTTAGCGTCCATGACTGCAGTTACCAATTGTCAGCTGAGGTTTTACTCCAAATATCCTGTATTATGATGCATTTTTACAAAATTCAACACATTTTTTTATTTTATAATTTTTCGTTTTCTTATACGAATTTTTTTTCCAGTACTAATTGGTTATTTCATGACAAATTCTCGACGTTGTAATAGTTATCTATCTCGTTCCAGTTACGTTTATTGTCTGCTAAAATATTCACTGTTAGCTCTCTTTTCTTCAACATTATGAGCTAAGAATAAATTACTTTCAAAACTTTTCACCTTTCGACGTCACAATTTAACTTTTATCTAAAGAAAACAAGACACTTCGGTCCGTTCAACAGACAATAAATATTAAACTTTAAGAAAGGTGAGCCACCCAATTTCGTTTTTTTAGGTATAATGAAAGCCATATTTTTTAATCAGCCATCTTTTTAAAAGTGGCAGAGTCAAGCGGCAGCTTTTTCTTATACGCGTATAAACAGGCTCTAACTGTCAGGCAGATGAAGTATTAGGATATTTTTCGCCTCTATGTTTCGTGTGGTGATGTAATAAGAGACCGTATACCGTATTCTCCACATTGTCTTTTTCTCCCGGCCCTTTCCCAATGCCTAGGCGGCGGTACTAAGTTTCCGTATTGATGAAATAGACGAAAAGACAATTCAAAGAACACAAATGTACCTATATCATGCTAATCTAAGTTCCCTCGACTGAAGCAATACTGGTGACGAAGACATCCTTACCAGGTGTTTACCAGGTCACGAACACCCGACATAGTGTTTTCTCAAAGGCCGACAACACACCTGCAGCATTTTATTTTGTACCAACAACTTTTATAGATACATATGTATTTGGGCGTCTATAATTATTTTCTATTCGGAGAACTGAATATTCATATTCGCCCTTCTTCGTGAAAAGATGCGAAATAATCGCATCGTTTGTTGTGTATTTCATTTAACATAGTACACATGTCTATACATGTGTACTATGTTAAATGAAATATTTACGACCATCAGTAGTAATAGTAATTTTCAACCGACCTTAAGGAGGGTTTTGGTTTTGATTTTTCGGGTTGAATATTCTGTATCAAAAGTCAAGTAATGGAAATTCGACCGTATGGTAACTTAAAGTGAGTAAGAAGGCGTTTATATGATTATTAATTTAATGTCCCACAGTAATCTTATTTGTATGCGATTTAACATAAGAAGTGCTGTAAGTGGCCAATTAAATGCCTCTAAACGTTCGTTGAACAGCGAATACTAAAGCCAACGTCACTGAGCTTGAGCTCAGATTAACTTCGTTCCGGCTTTAACGTAAAATTCCAATTCATGTTGGATACTTTGATGCCACTAACCCTCATGAAGTGTGCCATTGTTTTGAATATATCTAAACTGTTACCAATGAGTTTCATAATAACCGTTTCAGTTCCAATTATATTTATCACATTGGTTATCACTTTTAAAAATTTTATAGCAGTAAAATTTAATAATTTTAAAATGGTGTCGTGCATCCATCACGAGCATGCACACTCTCCTTTATGTATTAAATTAAAATTACTATATTATCTATTTAACTATGAAGTACCCATTGCTTAAGAAAGGCTTATAGTTTCAATTTTTTTTCTTATAAATAAATAATGTACGAGATATACATATACGAGATATATACGTGTAGATATACGAGATATTGTATATATACAGAAAATAAAACAAATTTTACTTTGACAGAATTTTTTCAACTGATCGGACAGCACACTACAACAGACCTGTCAATTACTCTTTTAAATAAAATAAACAAAACAGATTACTTAATTGATGTAGCCGTTCCCAACACCCACAATCTACTTAGCACTAAATTCCTTGAAAATTAGCAAATGGACAGATTTGAAAGTATAAATAGAACGCTTATGGAAGCTGCAAAAGGTTAATATTATACCGTTAGTTTTGTCAACTACGGGTGTAATTCCTATTCAGCTCCTTGAGGCCTTATCGAGCCTGGAACTATTTAATGCAACTTTGCCAGTTTAAAAAAAGCTGTTATTTTGAATATTTGCCGATTAGTGAGAAAATCTTTACTATTAAAAATTATTATATCTGAAAACACGGTACCTAAAGATTATTAAATTATCCTTGAATTATTCCTGACACTTGACTTTTGCCGTAAAACCCCGGTTCTAGTAAACTGAGAAGTATAAGAAAATTAACATGATAATAATAATTAATTTTGTTACTGTTTTTACATTACATAAGCTTCAATCACTGCTAGCCTGACTGCTAAAATAATTTACATTAAGATTTTCATTGAAATTCGTAGTTCAAAGAGAATATATAAATAGTAACAATAGTAGTAGTTGGAATTAATGATAAATTTTAAATGCTTCCTGCTCGTCGCTCAGCGCGGCAAATGGCACAAAGCTAATCCACAACTAGGAATACAAAATGTTATCTTCAAAGTGCCTTTTGGCCGGATTTATAACGTGAATATAACAAAGCTGCTTTTACACATCTAATGTCCTCAATAAGTACTATTGTCAAATATCCGTCTTACAAATATATAAGCTAGCGATGTCCAAGTGATTTGGTGCTTGTTATCGGTTTACGCATCTGGAGACTCGATTTCGATTTCTGATTTAATCACCTGTTATATTGTCTGGAATAAACTTAAAACTCTACGAAACTCCGGACAGAGTTACCATCACTATAGGATTGAGTTGTAAAGGTGACTGCTTTAAGAGCTGAATATGTGCTGATATTAATGTAAAGAATATAGTTATTTATAGAATTAATTTGCCTTGTAGTATTGGTGTAAAAATATACTAACTCTTTTTTTTCCGTGAGTGTAATAAGATACGACATTCAGCTGACAGGTGGTAGGTGTCTGGTATTAGATCGCCAATCCGCTTGCCGAGCTTGGAGATTATAGCAAACCATTCCTTACAGAAAAGGTTTATTCTGCTGTCGACTTTTGTCGGCCTTTATATATATTTTTATAGAATTGATAGAATTGCAGGGCCCTTATGAAAATGTAATACTTTAAAAGCATTCTCAGTTTTCAGTCAAAAGGTTTCAATCATATACCCCAAGACGAAGTCATTTGTCATTTATTTCATTATTTTGACTTAAGCCTCAATCACTGCTAGCCTTACTGCTAAAGAAATTTGAAAAGAATTGAAAAGAAATAAACATACATGAAAAATAATTTTATTTATTTCATTTGTAATTATTCGGTGCTACTTTTACTCGTTCTCGTCTCGCAAAATTTTACCGCGAGTGTAAAAATTTAAAACACACGAGCAAGCAATAACAAATGATAACACGCTTCTGTATGACTAACGATGGCTCCGATGCTTTTTACCTCACGTTGGAAAGTGCCCGCGGCAACATTAATCATCACCTCTCTTGACATCTAAAACGCCACTCGTGACTTACATGTAACATCGAAGCTCGTCCCTTTTCATACATTTAATTTAAAAAGTCTTTTCCAAAATCAAAAGTAATTTTTTAATAATTAATATAAAATTTTGACATGGCATTTTTATCTAAAAGTTTGTAATTATCCTAAAATTCCCACGGCAAACGGGAACGGAATTTGTATTGCCTTACAAAACTGTAAAGTAAAATATTATTTTGTTAAAATAAAAATTAAGTCAATTTAGTTTTATACGCCAATGGACTAAATTGATTGACTCTTACAGATTGTTTAGAGGTTCGCTCTTTCGAGTCCTGCTGTGTGCATTCTTTTATTCTTATATAGATATACATACATAGACAGGGACATCATCGCATACTTTGATCCCAAAGTATGAGCTTAGACCCTTGTTAATTGAATCATAAAAAATAAGGTACCACATATACCCAGACCCGAAAAAATGCAGAAAATGTGTTTCCTACATTGACGCGACCAGGAATCGAACCCGGGATCTTAGAGCTGATGACACCGTGAAAACCAATGTGAACCCTACTCTTCCACGGAGGTCGTAGAACGGAAAGTGGATGTTCATATATCTTTAAAGTATTTTTAACTGTACGTCGTATTTGTTTTATTTAGCATCCAGTTTCCAAGACACAGGAAATCCCACTTTGGGATTTAATGACGTGAACCTAATGTACAAATATATGTTATTCACGTAAGCTTTTTAAAGATGTTCGAATATTTATTCGCTGTGTTACTTTTTTCATGTATTTTTAACGTTAAATATCTTATTTATAGTTTAAACAGTGAGCCTCATGCTAAAATAAGTGTCCGAAGTACGCTCTAAGTACTCACTGAAAATCATTGCTGAATTTACAGCTGAGTGGAGCTTTTTGCGTATATGCTTTAGTTAAAATACACGGTTTGTCAAATTTAAAATATTGATAGTTTACATTTTACATTTAATTTAAGAGATAATTTATGTTTTAAGTAAAATTTATCCACTTTTTATAGTGAAATGCTGTATATTGACTTATTTAATTCTATCCTATTCCAAATATATTTTTGTTATGAAAAATATTCAAATCGAGATTTGATAGTATCTGATAGTAAATAGAATAATAATAACTGGAATTTAAATTACTACATTAATTCCTACGCTACTCTACAATTTTCCAACTAAAGCCTTTAATTACTATAGTTAAAACACTGGTAAAACGGTCGGAAGTTTGATTGGCGGCAACCGAATCGTAAACGTTAGGGTAACTAATAATTATAACGAAATTGTTACAAATAGTTTAGATATGTTATTACAATAACATTAATCAAGCACCTTTGGATTCGTATTCTGTGGTAATTTGGTATCATTTTTATGCGTCAAATGTTATAAATTGTCTAATGTGGCTATGAAGTAAAATTATACCACCCCATATCGATCAAGGGAAAAGCATCGAAAATACCAATAAATTGCAGAATATGAACTTCTTAAAAAGACCAGGTCAAATTTCAGCAGGTCGGTGATGGGCAACAGCGCCCAAGGTGCTAGGTGTCTTGTCCTGCGATCACCCTCCCTCGAACCCTCCATTAATGAAGAGGTTTATGTTCAGTAGTGATCTTTTTCAGGCCGTTATGACTGTATGTAATGTTATGAATGTGCTGTAAGATAAGTTTATCTCTGTCCTTGCGCTTTTGCGATCACTGTATTAGATAATTTATAAATGAAAAGAAAGGAAAAAGAGAAAGAAACTTTATTTGTTGCACAATATTAAACTGTTAATAAAATATAAGATATTTAAATTTTTTTTTAAGTGGCAACAAAACGTTCTACGCTCAGCATTTATCAGAGGTCTCCGCAACACTGATTTTCAGCGTAGCCTACAGTCCATCTTATGCTGATAGTAGCACGGAACATAACTATAGAAAAATAAAAATACAATTGAACGCTATGTTTAACCAACGTTAGTTTTCCATTACGGTATTCCTATATCTTGGGACACCCCGCTACCAAATACATACATATTATTCATATATAGATAGACACAACATCTCATACATTGCTCCGAGCCCAATGTAAGATGCTAAAGCACTTGAGTTATGGGAATCGGAAACAATGAAAGCACCACAAACAACCAGACCCGACAAATTGAAGAAAAAGTAGTTTTTCTACATTGGCCCACGGGAATCGAACCTCGAGATGGTGACACCTTGGAACTGGTGTTTACGCCACTCGTCCACAGACATCGTCAATAATGTGTGATTATACATCCTCACGGTGATATGCCTCAAAGAATATAACTATTGTAAATACAATACCTGGCGTTTTGTTACTACAGACATCGAATATTCAAAATACTCGAATAAGTTTTCTGTATAATGTTGTTAGTAAATGAAGTAGATGTGTTGTATCAAAGAAAATGTTGCTTGCTTAACATAGAAAGGCTCCTAAAGCACTCAACTTTTCAATGTTATGAGCTAAGAAAGAATTACTTGCAAAATTTCAGCTTTTTTTGTAATTTAACTTTTATCCTAAAGAAAACAAGATGCTTAAGGCCGTTGACCGCGCAATGAATATAAAACTTTGTAAAAGGTATAAACTTGATGCCTTAAACTTTTTACCTTACTAACGCACGTACATTATAAAGGCGATGTCGTTAATAATATTCGTGAATATATTAAGAACACACTGCTTTCCAAAATACATTGAAGGCAGCCAAGTTTTTTTTTCTTATTGGAGTAGGGTGAAACATGAGCTAATAGGCTGCGACTGGTGCAGCCCGTAACATCTGAAAACCACTGAGGATTACAGATACTCTATGACCCCCTAAGAATAAGAAGCCCGTGATTACACTATCTATACCCTAGCTGAGTTTTGACGGGAACAATCGGTTAGTGTAGTACTGATCCAAACAACTCCTGGGTGGAAAAGGAGATTGAAAAATCAGTCCCGCAGACACGGCTTCGAATGTATTATGTCTTTGTATTATCTAATTATTCTAAACTAAAGAGTTTGTTGCATGGTGTCCAAAAAACGTTATTCGTAAAACGTGGTTTTTATATTTAAAAATTTACTTTTGTAAATTTTTAACATGAAAAGCAGACTGAGGTTTTTGTTAGAAAATAAATTCCCCTGTCAATCGAAATTTTTAATCTCTTTATTTAATGAATATTAAAAATGTTCATAATATCATCTAAATTTTTAAACCCATGTGACATCAAATTATGAGTGCGCACGTGCCTCGTCACAAGTTAATTTCATTTGTACCTGTTTAATTAATTTAAGTCTGGACCCGATGTTTGTAAACGAAAACAAATTTCGAGGGATTGCAAAATGAAAATGTATTTTTAAAGATAAATGATTGTTATCAGTTCACTGCAAACCTTTCATAAACTATCGGTGCAATATAAACATTTTAATACTCATAGTATTAAAATGTTTATGCTTATACGAGTAGATCTCTCAAATAAAGGCGGATTCGTCATAATCGCCGAAGTTTGGAAAGCCGATTGGCGATTGCAATAATCAGCATCATCATCGCATCAATAGTCTGGTACTCACACAGCTTAGACGCAGTTGCCAGTTACTACTCTCACTACTTAAACGTTGTTGCCAAATTTTCGAGGCCTTTCCCTAAATCGCCTCGCATAAGAAATAGAATAGTGAATTCTTATGACAATAGCACACAGCATAGAATCGTAACATAAATTGTTCTGATCCCGATGTCTAAACTTGAGCTTATACTTACAGTATTGAATTTTTAACTTATAGTATTGAATCGGAAAAAGGTAACCCAAACACCCAGACCCGAGAAAATGTAGAAAAAGTGGTTGTCTTCATGGACCCTTCGGGAATCGAACCTTATTTGAGAGCTGAAACGATGACATTTGATGAACACCATGGTATTCATCAAATTTCAGACTTCATGAAGTCAGCGTAGGGGATAAATGTAATTGGTTGAAATTGGTTATGAAAAATCTATGGGAGAGAGAGAGAGAGAGATCTATGAGATTCTTGCAATATTTCAGAACAGACTATGAAAGATGTTAATTGATATTTCCGTAATCAATATAGATATTGTATCTGTGATTATTGAGTATTCATGTTTTTTTCTTTTTTATACACGGTTTGTACATTTTGTAACCAATTTCCAGTCACAGGTCTGCTGGAAGAAATTTCTAAAAAAATAAGCAGGTCCTTTGTGCAAATTCACCTTATAATTATATTTCCGCATTCTGTGTTTACTGTGTACATAAAATATTAAACAAGTAAATTTATCAATTTAAATAATGTTTTATATATATTTTAGCTTACTTGCATACAAGCTTAAACTTCGCAGTGTAATTGTAACGTCTTGGTATTTATTAGTGATCCAGTGGTCAGTCGCTCGGTCTACTCGTAAGTTACAGTTGAGTAAGTTAAGGTTTTAGCTAGTGTAAGTTTGATGATGTTTCCCCGCAACGTCTCTAAGACTTAGAAAGCGCAATAGCTTCAATAATTTCAATGTACAGGTTACGTAAAGTTTTAATGAAAACCTTTAACGGTAATCTACTTGTAATACTTTCCAGCAATTATGACTGTATCGTGGTTGTCGTAGAGGTCTAGTTGGTTGTTTGGTTGAAAAAATTGATGACGTTATATATATATATATATATATATATATATATATATATATATATATATATATATATATATATATATATATATATATATATATATATATATATATATATATATATATATATATATATATATATATATATATATATATATATATATATATATATACATATATATATATATATATATATATATATATATATATATATATATATATATATTTCATCCGTCATTATAAAGTCGACCTCCGTGGACGAGTGGCGCTAACACTAGCTTACAAGGTGTCGCCAGCTCTCAGGTTCCCGGATTCGATTACCGGTCGGGTCAATCTACAAAACACTTTTTCTGCATTTTCTCGGTTTTAGGAGTTTGTGGTGTCTTCGTTGTTTCTGATTCAATAATACATGTGCATAAGCTACTAACTTTATTGATATTGTGCCTATCTATGTATGTATGTCTTCTTCTTCGTCGTCGTTACCACAGAGCTGAGGAGGTTCATGACAACTATAGTTCGCTATCTTCAATACAGTTCTCCAGGCTACTATGTTTTGCGCCTGGTGAAGTGCAGTCTGGGTGCTGTAGTTTACTGCATCTAGGAGACGATAGTGCCAGCCAGTTGGAGCTCTGCCTCTATTCCTTGTCCCCTCCACGCGGCCCACCAGTTTCAAGTTTTCCAGATTGTGCGAGTAACATCTCGCTACATGATGAAAAATTGAAAGAGCCCTACGCAGACAGATCACAGAAATACTAGTACACAGAAATACTACATTTAACTGGCTTCGTATTGCGGCATTGGTGCGGCGTTCAGTCTATGACACTCCCAGCATATTAGGCCAGCACCACATTTCGAAGACGTCAATCCTTGCCCTCGGCCTAGCCTTCAGAGTCCTTGTTTCCGAAGCGTACAGGAAGATGAAAAATATGGGCGTTCACGTCAGTTTAACTTTTGTATTGCGGTAGATCCGGTTTCTCCATATCTTCAAACGCTTCACTGCTGCCTTTGCACCACAAATAGTACACGACGTACCATTTCGTGTAAATGTGTCTATATTTAAGAGTCAGCAAACAGCACCTGGATGTCGTAACAGGATTTACAGCTCTATGATAATGAAATGTAATTCGACGTATAATATAGACTACTTCTGAACAACTACAGTACATCCATGAGCACCTGCTACTTGCCTTGGCGTCTAGTCATAATTTAGCAACCGTTCCACTGAGTTATAAAATTACTACATCGCTTTTCTTTCTACTAGTCCACTTTTAATTATTAAAAAAATTAAACAGTAATCAGTATTGTAGCGTAGCACCTGAATGAGCTGCGCTGTGAGAATTACTTTACTTTTTCCGAAAATAAGACTCTGAATATACAATAAACTTTAATATTAAAAAGTATTTATATACAAAATCTGGCCAATTGTAGTATAATTGATTGAATTCAAAAGCTAATAGTAGAGATACAGAAATCTAAATGGTTTCCAATTCTTGTTCACTTTCTGAAAGATCTGAGTTTTTACACATGAAATGATGATGACATACATTTAATCAAATAATAAGTGATTTTAATATTATTTTTGACATTAAATTTGTATTTTGACATTATGTTATTGAATAATTGTAAGAAGTGAATTAATCGTATTGTATTGTAATAATTTTTTTGTTTTCTATATATACTCCAATCCCTTTTCTTTTATATTTTGCATGCTAATTAATTATAATAGCTGAATAGAGGATAATTGTTATAATGATCAACTTAAAAACCTATTCAAAGCAAATAAATACTTTGACTTTGAATTCACCCCACTTTGCAAAAGAAATCGGGCGGCTGCGTATTAAGTGGCGTAGTGATTGCATTGGCGATATCAAGTTTTCTTCGTAACTGATCTCGTATTTAGGTTCGTCGTATTTAGATTTAGGCGTTTATACAAAATAAAATATCACTCGTTTCTCATTTGTTTGTTAGTAAAGTTACCTCGATGAGGAATATAAAAGCGTGCGAAAAAATTAAGCTATTTTCTTTCTTCACATCATTACGTGCACGAGAATTACATCCTTTTATTATTCAACCAAACAAAGGACAATTTCCAAGAGAATGCGTGCTCGGCGTCACATTTTTGAGATTAACACAACACGTATTAAACATTCAACAGTCGCGAAGATTCCTCGGTGGTTTGCATTTAAAATTTTATATTACCTTCACGTACAGCAACAAACGCCACAGCCGCGTACTACATGGCAACCCCGCTGCTTATTTAATTAAAGTCAACACGCGCAGTGCCGCGTTGTGCGTTGTTCCATATTTAGAAAATATCACAAGAACACCTCAGGTGAACGGGTTATTACTGAGACATGCTGCGTGTATTCGTCTTAATTAACAAAGCAGCTACCGAAAACTTACGCAACATCACCGTAAGCGAGAGAATGAAAATCAGATGAAGTAGTTCATTTTGAAATTTGACTAACCAGTTAAATGATTTGTCGTTCTGTTTAAATGTCGAAAAACTCGGTAGAAGGTTTGAGCGATAGATAAGTTGATGTATTATCAATATAGGGTGTAACTTGTGTACTTATAGACTGCTGATAGTTAACGTTAACTTCTTCTACAAGCTGTTACACCTATCTTCGCTCGCGTGGAAACCAAAAAATTATTCTAAATGAAAATTATTGTGTATATATTGTATTGTATAATTATTGTCCTTCACGCCGGTATTCTTTGAGGTCGTGGTACTTCCCCGGTCGAGCCGGCCCATTCATGCATTAAAAAAGCTGATGCGTGGCTCTACCACTGTCAAAAGACTCAAGTGATTCAAGAAGCTAAAATAATTTTCGATTCTCAAATAGATTCAATTGTCATGAAAGCTAACAGAACTCTTAGTTTCGTCATTAGGTCTACCTCAAATTTTAGTAACATAAAGGGTATAAACTCTATTGCTCTTTTGTGCGTAGTATTCTCAAGTACGTCTCTCAACTATGGAATCGACTCTATGACACTTACATAAATAGGACAGAAGCCGTCCAGAAAAGGTTTTTAAGATATCTACAACACAAATGTAAGCAGTACGATCTCAACTATGAGGACAGATGTAAACGTCATCATCTATTACCGCTGGTAGTCAGGCGTAGTATAGCTGATGTCGCCTTCCTTATGGGCATCGTGCAAAATAAGTTGGACTGTCCACAGCTACTTACCAATTTGAATTTTTTCGTACCAACGAGAGCTGTTTCTCGACGGCGACATCTTTTCCTCTCAGTTGCCGCTCATTCAACCAATTATCGACAAAATTCTTACTTCTGCCGAGTGGCTAAGCTGTATAACAACTACGTTGAGCAGTACGACTTTGATGTATTTAATACAAATGTAACTACCAACAATTCGTTTTAGTTTAAGAATTATTGTTGTATTCTATAAGCTTTAGAACAATACATTACCGTTAACACAATTCGTTTTATAGATATTTAATACGTGAAAACATGTTAATAGCACTAAGTTATTTTTAATTATTATTTTTTTACCTAAAATTTTATTTAAAATACAGCTGTATGTTTTCCAAATAAAATAATATAAAAAAAGAATAAAATATTCTATATCCTTCGTCGAAACGTAACACACAAAGAAATCGACTGAAATACGACTGAATTATATGCGTTATTGCGATGTTAGTAAAGAAGTAGATAAGTATTGTAGTAATATACTATATTATTACTCCAAAGTTTTGGTCAAACGTTTTATGTACCGCAAAAAGTACATAATAAGTTGTGTGTACTTTCACTGTAAATAGCTGATGTTATAGAGATTAACTTAGGTAAATGTTATTTTAGAAAAATAATTAGTATTCCGCGTTAAGAGTTACACCGCGCGCGGGTTAAGCCGCTAGTACAGCTAGCTTGAAATATAATTTTGATAATTTGACCACACATTGTACTTTAAATACGGCGTGCATAAAATTTTTCAGTTTTTGAAAAGAGATGCATCTGCATTTCATAGGCTTAAGTAATGATAATTACCACGCAGCGTAGTGTACTCTGTGATGGGATATGATGAAAAAAGTCCACACAAGATAAGTTGCGCGCGAACATAATGCATTACGTAACGTCGAAAGTTTCATTTTTCTTCCCCATAAATTTTCATACCCCGGGTAAAACATCTTCATCACTTGTCAGAGCGTTGCCACTGCACGGCAAAAGTCACAGATTCGGATCCCGACGGTGCCAGTTGATTTCTCATTAATTTAATGACGAAAGTTCAGCATGACCTACACTCTTTAAAAAATCATAGAATTGCTCGTAGTAGGTATTTGTATTGTATTACGATTTATACACATGACGGTCTGCAGAGAATCAACCACACAAGACGGGGTTTGTATGGACGTGTGCAATCAAGCGATCCTGTGGTCTGTTAGCGAAGTTTAGTTAGGTCGGCGGACAGGCGGGGTGCGGGTGGTGAGGGGTATGTGTCTTACCCATAGACAATATTACCATAGATTACAGGATATACAGGATGAAATTAACATTGTTCTGGAAACAGAGAGTGCGCTTATCCAATGCCTTGTTGGGAATCTACTACCATCAGTATCAGAATTCAAAAAATGTATAATATGTTTTTTAATTTCAAAATTCAAGAAATTAGACTTGTCGTAAAGAACATCAAAGGACATGTATACTTAGATAAAGATACAATATCAGTATGTTTATTGCCGCAAAACTCGAAAACGAATCAAGAGTGTCTTGAAACGTTCACAGATCTTTGAAGTTTTACCCGAGAGTATTTGTGTATACTTGTGCTCCGATGTTGTCATGTTGACTGGAAATAATTTGTTAAATATACAGCATTAAGTAATATACCTATTTGTATCATTTGATTTTTGTGACAAATAATCTTTTGATTAGTATTTTTAAAGTTTATCATTCTTTACACATGTACTACAAATCGGTTGAAATATAATAGTTGATTGGTGCTAAAATAAGTTTTCTCAAGAATCATACCTAAGATTCCTGTTTCTTTTCTTTTTTATTACTTGTATTTGTGGTGTACAACAAAAGTATTATTATTCATTCGTGGATTTAAATCGTACATGTTGTATTCGATAACAATTATACCATCACAATATATTCAAATCCTCTAAGCTCAAGCCAAGATTATATAAAATGAGAGGCAATGAATGCTCTGGATTGCTACGCCTACAGCATAGTACGGAGACAAATTGCGGAATGCTCTGCTCACGTGATGAAAATGACTGGTTCAGAAGTTTACTGAATCAGTTCGCAATGATGAGTTGCAAATAACTGTTCAAATTTGCAAAAATGGTATCAAATTCTAAACAAGACCCGATAGCGTAATTGATAGGTGCCCGGTCTTCGAAGCTAAGGGTTAAAGACCAAAACTTGTGTGATGAATATGAATGTTTATGCTAAAGTCATGAATAGTATATGTAAGTATATTAAATATATGTATATGTATGTATATATGTAATAGTATATGTAAATGAATGTTTATACTTATGTCATGAATAGTATATGTAAGTATATTAAATATATGTATATGTATGTAAGTATATTATACAGTTAGCCAAGACATTAAGTCGGTGACAGTCTTACTCTGTCTCATCTGTCACGTTGTCCTAAATAAGCTTCCGTCAAAGGTGAATCTAAAGTATAAAAGTCTAGACCTTTCCCTACCCCAGTATAGAAAATTTCTTGATGATATATTAAAAATAAATAAACGTAAGCAACTGAATTTTATTATATGTAAATTGTTTAGGTTATTTAGGACATGAAATTAAATATTTTATTAGCTCTTAAGTTTGTTTGAAAGTAATAAAATATTATTATGCTCAAATTATAGAAAAATACGTTAAACAAAAAAGTGCTTGAAACAAACATGTTTATTCTTACTAGCGCATTTATTCATACAATAATAAACATAACTTTCTTTAGTCCCCTCAAGTTCAAATTAAAAGTAAGTTGGGACACTATTACATTTTGTCCTAATCACAGTTGTACATCTTCAAGTTTTTTTGCAGCGGTGTTACAGGATTGAACATGTCTGTGTCTGAAATGAATAATGACTTTGGAAAATTGCGTCCGGCGAGGGCTTCTTACGAGCTTTTTAGTTTGATCCACCTCTGAAAATGAGGGGACGACGGTACAAGGGGCGATTGCTTAATAAAACTTTCTTATTTATTCTGCCAGTTAAAGATGATATATCGCATTTATTAATGCTGAATTTTTGTGTGTTTAATTTGTTTTTTTTTTTTTGCCTTCACGCATTTTCTAGTACTGGGATAATCAGAGGTTTAGACAATTTAGTGCATTCGACCAACACTTTACAGGAGCTTTTTTGGGACAATGTGAAAATGGTGATCCTGTCTATGTCTTTGTGTCCAGGCCTGCAATTGAAAACGTACATAAATTTCAAAACTGATTACTATGAGCCTTTATGCTAAGGATCGAACTCGGGTTCCTTGATTCGAATTCCCATCACCCAACCACTCTACTCTGGAGTGTAATTTGTGTTTGATATATATTAGAAAATCTGGATAGCTTTGTATTAAGTACTTACTTAATGTATTGCCCTACTCCGCGTTTTACTGTACGAAGCTGCCACCCAAGAACTTGTATCCTTAACGGTTGTCAGTAGCACGCTGGATGGAGTAGCAACACTTTGGCATGCTGCTCCTATGTCGATATAGCATCTACGGATGTAGCTATGTCGGTTATTTTTACCTCTATTTTATCAAATAGGTTACATCATTTTATGTGTCAAATTCATAATGAATAGTATTAGAACATCGTCTGGGAACTAATTGAGCACTTCACCTTTTACTGGATCTTTCGAAAAGCCATGCCTGTATCCTAAAAGATATAGGCATGGCTTTATAAAGGTATACATGTAGAAGCTAATTATTTCTGAAAAGCCAAAAGAATATTCCAATTCGAAGCCTTATATTTGCGCTAAGAGAGTTTTTATCTCAAAGTTGTTCCCCAGGTCCCCGAGGAACTTTAGTCGGCAATCTATTCAAGATTATTCAAACATAATACTGGAATTACTTCCAACTAATTTAGCGAGTCTTGAATGTTTTCAGTTAATTAACATGATCAAGCGAGAGTCAGCTTTTTAATAACGAACAAGGTTACGACACGCTTAATAATATTTATTAAAAATATTTTTGCCGAGATTTTGGTTATACATGAACATGTTCATACTAAATAAGTATTATATCTTCACGCCATTCCTCCAACTCTGGTAGACAGAGGTCACAATTAAATGTATGTAAACTCCCTTCCACCAAACACATTTCTGGGACAATGTGACCTGTTTTTCGCCCGTCGCTGTTTTTATGTCCAAGCCGACGATATAAATTCTACATAGGTTTTTTCAAAAAACCCATTGGTAGGCCTTGGGGATCAAACACGGGTCTCTTGACTCGACTTCCGATAACCTAACCACTTAGCTATCGTGCTTTTTTAAATTATTAGATTCTAATACTACTGTTTAATTATTTTACTTTTTTAGGTAGATGTTTCATATCAATATTAAAGTCCATAGTCTTTTATATACAAAATATACAGTATACCATATTTTGTAGTGTATTCCTCTAAAGTGAATTTGGAAATTTTGTTATATGACGATACGACCACTGCATATCAAGCTTAAAGAGCACGCGTTCAATTAACGGACTGGTTAATTTAAAAAACACTTTTCTATATAATCTCGGGTCTGGGTAAAATCTCGGGTTTGCGGTGCCTTCGGTGTTTCTGGTTTCTTTATACAAGTGCTATAGCGACTTTCTTTGGGATGAGAAAAATGTTCGTCGCGTTGACATTTATTTATTTATATTTTTATTTGGTCTAGTGTAACAATTAACCACGTCTTTCTTATGAATGTAGTAAGAAGCGATTAAGAGAAAAGGTTTAAATATTGACGAATGGTAAGAAGTCATTGACAGCGATGAAAGTTTGTACTCGAAACTTTGATATTTATTTATTTAAAAAATAAAAAAATATTCTAGTCTCGACAATTAAGTCCTATCGACCCACCTTCCACCGAAGATATTTTTGGGACAACGTGACAGGTGGTGAGCCCGTCGCCCTCTTTATGTCTCAGCCATCGACATAAATCGTACATAAGTTTTTGAACTCGAATTTTGATCACCCAACCTATCTGGCTATTGTGACTTACTTATTATTTATTAATTTTTATTTCCTATTATTTATTCAGGTACGAGTAGTTATATATGTAGCATACACCTCATCACCATCCAATTCCCAAAACACGGGAAATCCCAGTTTGGGACCGGATGTCGTAGGTAATAGTGTAATAGGTCAATAAATTATTATTATTTAGTCACGTCTCTGGCGACCTCAGCTTTTAGCCGGTATTAAATACATTTGCGGAGTTTAGTTAAATTAGTGAAATTTATGTTGGCAAAGAGTTTATATATTGAGATATTTTATTTTCATGTATATCTTAAATTACTATTTTGCATTTCTTATAATGGCAGCTTTTTAAAAGATAACGTAGAGTTTCATTCAGATCCAGCAATTTTAAACTGTGTCGAAGATCGTGAGGTATATTGGCTGTGGTGGCTTTTTCTTGTCTCCAAATTCTAACTCATTCTCTGAGAAAACTCGGCTCTGTTGTGTTTGGTCACGGTTACGATCTCTGGAAAGTACTTATAGTAAGACAGTTCCCGGTTCCGGTTGATGTGAAATTATTTGATGCAAGATCCTAGCTACAAGGTTGTGTCTATGCAGCTAATCAGAGTTAGAAAGCGTAGGATACCCGGAGATAACATGCCGAAGCGACTTTCCAGAATGGCCACAAGCTCGACCGATATCGACGGTGCTATCCTTTTGGATGTATTTCCGATAGTTGTTCGACTCATTATTTTCGTTGAATTATTATTACTACGGACGCATAAATGATTTTGACAAATCCTCCTTATAATAAAGATCTATTTAAATATTGTTACGGTAATATAGGCATCGTTTTAATAGGGTTATGGCGAATGTATAGCGTTGTATAGCGAAAAGGTGTACGCTAAAAATAACCGTCTTGAAATGAAAGATAGAAAAAGAAATCTTACACAATAGACATAGCCTGAAAGCAAACGCCTTCGCTTTAAAAATGCAATTCAGAACTTTGTGCGTCACACAACCGAGGTCATTAAAAAAAACAAGAACAAAAGGCTTCGGATCAAAGAAACTGACAATGTCAAGAGAAATCTTTGCAGCGACCATTTTCGTAAAATCATTCGAATGCTCTTTCTTTAAACTTGCGCCTTTGAAAATCGATATCAAAGCTTTGTATTTACTTACGGGAGAAACTGAAGCACCTTCCTAGTGAGCGTGCCGAAATACAACCTGCAGGATATCTCAGAATATCTTTTCTATATTTTAGTTCCGATTTCGATACTTGTGATTCTGTTTTTACGATAAAAATATTGCTTCTTTTTTTCCAACTCAAAAAATTTATCATCCGTATGAACAAAATATCTAATATGCATTACACTTTTCAACTTTCCCCTACTGTTGCCTAATACATGTTTGTTTATAAATTAAAAAAAATACATTACACTATTCCCAATGCAGTTATATATGAAAGTGCGTGAAGTTAAACAAAAACCAAATGCCAAACTTTAGATGTCGCTTTGGCTCTTCTATTTTTGGAACGTAACTTTGAATATATTGCCCTGTTGGTGCTTGAAGTACAACGTAGTAAAACTAACTTCGTACAGTGTGCACTAATTATGATTTAATGTGCCTCAGTGATCCCCAGTGTGGCGGTACCGCTCGTAAATCAGGCTTCAGTTTAATACTGACGAGCATTCACCACGTGACCCGATCCTGGCGTCACTGCCTTTTTCAAATTAAGACCTTTATGACTTGTCCCGAGGTAGTATTACTTAAGCAATCTTAAATAGGTTTTATGGGTAGACGTTTTTACAGACTCGTCTATACTCTTCCTTTTTCAAGTAATGAAAGCTAAATTGTTTATATATGTGTGTGTATTACATGGGTCGCACTGAAAGTCCACAGTGAATAAAAAACGTCCATCTGGAAAGTTGTCAACGCTTTTATTGTTAGTAGTGTGTGCTTTTATTATTGTAGTATTGTTTTATTGTCGTAATTACTAATAATCAGGAATATCCGTAATTTCCGGAATAAGAAAACAAAACTCAATTTGAAGTGTGTATGAGCTTTTCTTAATACAAAAAATAGGCCCACTTTCAAGAGGCCAATGTAGTGTTGATAAATAAATAAATATTTGAGAAATCAACTTTTATATATATTTACTACTCATCTGTTTTCGAGCAGACTCGAAACACTCGGGGTGTTATGCTATTGATGATAGTTAACTTCATTATGACGTTGACAACGCGTTTCTGCACCAGGAACACCCCGTGCTTAAAGGATTATTTAACAGTTCCGATAATTTACAACCTACTTTGGCGAGACGCCGCACTCTCCGTAATAACAATACCTCCTTTCCTCCACAAATAATGAAACTTATTATAGATTAAAATTAATTACAAATTATAGATTATAATTTTCAATATAAATTTTTAATCTAAACTAAAAATATTAAACGTGTTGAAATATATTAGATTTTTTTTTACAATTATAGAGTTAACGGCGCAAAACTTTCATAGTGTCAACCCTATTCGATGTGTCTGACAAATCTATCATCGACATCATAAGGCAGGTTGTTTAAAACCTTAAGAACAAATAAAAAATCTTCGTAGGTCATTTGCAGAGACAGCAGTAGAGATTGATGAAAAAATAGCGTTGTCAATATCTTCTATACTCATACTTTTATATCTGACGGAGAACACGCCACCCCTTTCTTTACGTGGGTGTCGCAAGAGGCGCCTAATTCAATTGAAAAACTAATTAAAAAAGTCTTGACATATTCAATGGTTATTGACAGAGGGCAGTATAACCATCTCGAAATGCATGACGAAAATAAAACGACCAGTGATGGCTAGCGGCATCTAAGGTGCGAGACGTCCGTTGCCGCGATCGCCAAGTCACCGAACGTGGTGGTTATGCCTCCCACATGAGAGGCTTAATTGTTAATTAGTATCTAAAACAAGAACACAAGGTTCGTTGTGCTTAAAATAATTATCGTCTTTGCAGGGAGTTCCGACTCGTGTTGCGACCAGACCCCAGTTCTGTATTCGCCGAAGACGTGCAGTTTCATTCTTCGGCAGGTCCCGTCCACTACAACCCCGCCCAGGTGTACTCCGGGAAACTAGAAGGTATGTATTCAACATTTTTTTTTATCATTAACTACTGTAGCAGCAGTAGTTAATGATAAAAAAATTGTTTTTTTTATTAAACCAATAAATTACATAAATAGGATTGAATATTGAATTGGGTAAATACTTTCCATAAGTACTAATATTTTTCTCTAGCGGAATTCGAAATCTATGTATTAAAAGGCCGTCAACGCATCCGCTATTCATCCGGTATTGCAGATGTTCATGGGCGGCGGTAATCACTTACCATCACGTGTTCCTGTACCTGCTCGTTTGCCTCCCTCTTCTATAAAAAAAAAGAATTTTTGAATTTGTAATGAGCCTATGAGGCCGTCATTTTGTTTTTTTATGTAATGAATTGATGCACACAATTTGTCATAATGCATTAGAAATCATTTAACTTTCATCCTTCTTAAGTTATGCTCAAACACGATTTCTTATATCTTTTCCTATGTATTTTATTTCATAGCTTTCTTTTGCTCAAAGTTTGCAATTAAATAGCAACATATTTTACATTACATTATTTATGTTATTTATACTTTATTGATATAATATTATATAAACTCTCATTCATACTCGGAATCCATGCGTTCTGTCATGGTTGTAGTTGTTTTTGTACATGTTGGACTCTCACGGATCACGAATACGAAGTATCTTCACGCAATTCCCAATACAGGGGTAGACAGAGGTCAAGTCTAGACAATTAAGTCCCTTTGACCCACCTTCCACCGAAGATATTTTCGGGACAACGTGACAGGTGGTGAGCCCGTCGCCGCCTTTATGTCCAAGCCAACGATGAAATTCGTACATAAGTTTTTGAAAAACTCATTGGTACTGCCACCTGGGGATCGAACTCGGGTCTCTCGACTCGAAATTCCGACCACCCAACAACTCGGCTATCGTGACTGTTGAATACGAAGTATCTTAATGGATTTTAAAAATACTTCTGATATGCATTCATATACAGATAAATATTCATATATACATATAAACTTCCTTTACTCAAGTAAAAACATCATAATCATCACACAAATGTTTGCCCCGAGCGGAATTTTAGCCCGCAACCCTTACCTTCGCAGGCTGGGCCACTATCAACTCGGTTATGGGGTCGTATTAAATAATAATAAAAAAAATTATTCGTATTAGTGTAATTGTTATGTATGAATATGTAACGTCACAAAGTTACTCAATTTCACGGTATTGGGACCTGCGAGCCTTAAATTGGTTGAGTTGGAGGGAAACTAGGTGTGAACATTCAACTGGAGTTTCGATGCTGCAAATCAAGTTATTAAATAAGAAATCAATATTATTAAATAAGAAGTCCAGCCCAAAAGTAGAATACTAAAATATTATAAAATAGAAATTAATAACATTAATAAATAAATTAATGAATGTATTCAAAGATTGATCAGAGATTGTTGTCTCTTGGTGGAACTTCATCTTACTTATACTTGCGATACAGGGGTAGACAGAGGTCTACACAATTAAGTCCTGTCGTCCCACCTTCCACAGAAGACATTTTTTATATGTGTATTGTAAAATGCCGTAAATTTTAAAGTTTTTAACGTTAATTTCCAACTTGGCAGTAGGCCCTTGGGTGTTGTTGGGTTACTTTCCCATAACTTATTTATCCCATTAACTGTAATACGCAAATCCATAGAACTAGTTAATTCAACTGTAACGGCGGTCGCAAACTGCTCGATAGTAAAACTTCACATAATCCCCCCCAGTATCAGATAAGATTAGTTACGCAATTGGGTCTCAAGTTGTTATAAGAATTGATAGGGCTGCCTCAACGGGGCCGAAAACGATTTATTTATTCACATAGCTTGCTTAGATCACTGTACATGGTGTGGCTTAGCACTTCAATAAAAAACCAAATAGAAGTACAGATTCTTGTCAAATCAAATCAATTTATAAGCGATAAAGCCTTGCGGCAGCTTCAGCTGCATGAGCTGGCTCCACGAAGGCAGGAACGCGACAGTGACGGAACACATGGGTACGTCTTATGCTTTTGTTTTGTCCGGTGAGTGAGATACTGAAGTAATACATCTGACCCTCTACTTGCTGATTTCCTAGCCCTTTCTAAATACCATATTTAAAGGGCTGTAATCGGCTGCTCAGGTGTTGCGGAATTTCTCGGGCGTCGGTTATCACTTAACATCAGCTAAGCCGATTACTCGTTTACCACCTTCTCTCCTTAAACAGGGTCACTGACGTAAAATAAACATTTATATATAGATACAAATATCCAGGAGTCGAGGAAAAATTCATATTTATCACACAAATATTTGCCCCTAGCAAGATTCGAACTTGCAACCCCTTGCAGCTTTGCAGGGACGTCACAAGCAATTAGGCTATCGGGTGATGGACATTATTTAAGTTGAAAGCAAATGCCCGCCTTGAATTTTCTTTTCAGATGTTTCCCTACACATCTTCATAACACACAATAATTCAAGTGTTTTGCGTGGCTTTGAAATGGGCTTATAACCACATACTGCGATCTCTAATAAATACCTGCCCAGGTAGTAGTAAGTTGTTCGCACAGTTGACACAGGACAACCCTACATTATCATAGGAAACCAGGTCACGTGCCCTGCGGCTCGTCCGTCCAATTCATGCAACCTTCTTCAATACACGACACGGCATAATAGTATAGGATGTTGTTCGAGTAGTAGATATATTGTTGTGAGCACCCTTGTAAGTTAATAAATGTAAAGTAAAAACTACTAGCGAACTTCTCACATTTGATTTATTAGTATATACTAATAAAATAAATACCTTCACGCATTTCCCAATACAGAGGTAGACAGAGGTCTAGTCTAGACAATTAAGTCCCTTCGACCCACCTTCCACCGAAGATATTTTCGGGACAACGTGACAGGTGGTGAGCCCGTCGCCGTCTTTATGTCCAAGCCAACGATATAATTGGTACATAAGTTTTTGAAAAACCCATTGGTACGAGCCGGCCATCTGGGGATCCAACTCGAGTCTCTTGCCTCGAAATTCTGAACACCCAACCACTCGGCTATAGTGACTATGAATATATATACTAATAAGATTTTTTTAAAACAAAATGACTTATAATTGTGGTATCAGCGTAAGAATATATCATCCCATTTATTGTTATGGTTGTCTTAAGAGGCAACATTGGAAAAGCCTTGAAATCTGCGTAGCTACCGAAAGATGGCGACAAGAAAGCTGGTAGTGGCGTATCGCAAGGTATACTCTTTCCTCTAATTTTCTCAATTCTTATTGATTATCTTACATCAAGTATTGATTGTTCATATCACCTGTACGCAGGCGACTTGCAAATCTATGTACAAGCTGAATTCAAGGGGTCTTCATAGTGCTATTGACACTTTAAATACAGATTTAATGTTTCTGTTAATCCGCTAAAATGTTAAGCAATAATGGTTGGTAGCTCGAAAATAATGCTAGAGTTGATTTCACAAATCTTCCTCCCATCCACTTCAATAACGTCGTAATTATATTGGCTAATACAGTAAAGAACCTCTAGATATATCGACAACACTTTATTACAGTAAATATGTCACCAAATTTCTGCTATGCTGCGAGTACTTTACTATCTAAAAAAATTTGTACACCACATAAATTAAAGTTATGCTTGTTCAGACTCTCATTGTATACTATGCAGATATATTCTACGCAGACCTAAACAAAGATCACCTCTTCAAGTTAGATTGACTCAAACTTAACAATTGTATTCGATAAATTTTCGGTCTGCGTAAGTACAACCATATATCTCAACATCGTTATCACCTTAAGTGGGTTACCGTAGAACAGAGACGCAATTCTATATAATTCAGTTTATATTATTTTCTATTTTAAAGCCTTTGTTCAGCAGTGGGCTCTTGATTTAAGAAAGAGTAAGAAGAGTAGAGTAAAGAAGATTTCTTTTTTATTAAACCAATAAAGTTTTAGATTCAACACACAGTCTAATAATTATAAATCAAACCAGCTGAATTGGTTTTTCTCACCAATTTACTTCCTCTCGTCACTTGTGCCAAACTCCTTGGGTTATTTTCCACTCCGTTGATACAATAAATTAAACACAAGAAGAAACTTCTACATTCTATGACTAAGTTAATGAAATGGAATTACGAGGTGCGTCCCATCTGGCGCTCGCAGACAAAGTGAATTTTGATGAAATTAGTTTATAAGTTTAATGGAGTATGCTCCCTTAGACTTCTCATAAACACGCAAATACTTGTGTTAAGTATTGCTTATTATACATATATTACAATCAAGCAAATACTTAAGACAGAATATTATTAGTAGGTTGTTTTGGAAACATCATATAGTTGTCAGAGGCAAACTGAGGGTTTCTGCTGCAGTAGGAATAAACTTTCATCCAGAGCCTCGCAGAATGCCGGCGTGAAGATGTTCTCGACGATTTACAAATCTTGTGCTTCGTTTCGCCTGATTATTATGGGAACACGAGGAGAAGTTTCATCTCTTCTCCTTCACCTTCTTTTCTCTCTCCACAATTCCGTCTTCAAAGAAAAACTTCTCATGTATAATATTTATGGACGTCTGTCCACTTTTCTTTCGAGAAGAGGCAGCGGCTCATGACTGACTTGACATTGGCAGAATTCTAAAAAGAGGGGCCAAAAATGTAAGAAAGAAAAAGAAACGAAGAGGCAGCGGCTCATTTAATGTGAATATTTTTTTTATTTCACCTAATTATGCGAACATTATAGATTCTTTGATTACTTTTACCGCTCCTTCTTTACAAAATACAGAGATGATTATTAATGTGTAATTCGAAAGACGAGGGGATGAAAACGGTTCCGTCAAATTGCACATAGCCATTACTCAAACTCATTTGTTTCAATTCCTATTCAGCCAAGCGCTTTGAATGTCTTTGTTGTACCTGGCGTTGTGATGAATCCAAAGTAATATTAAATTTTACAAAAATAATTTCGCTGATTTCATCTTACAAAGAGGCCGCAAGAAAGCTCGTTTCACACCAAGGCGATTTCTTTTATCAATCAGTGGGGGTGAAATGGGCGAGGGAGTCTGTAATTACCTTTATTTGTGAGCGGTTGCCTTTTCTCCCTGCGACTGCAAGTTGTGATTTTAATTCGTACAAGTCCCCAGGCTCTTTGCACCTCGAATTAGTTTGCATAAAATGTTGCCAACATTTGAGCGTTACTTGTGCTTATTATTATAGAGTAACCTAGACAACAATACAAGTACTGACATAATTGAAACTGTTTTCGAAGAAGTAGCGATATATATTGATTATGCATTTGTTATTGAATTTTTATAGCATAGAAGAAAACTGTTGTTTTAGAATTATATCGTATCTTTATTTAGTTTTTAAAAAACTATTTTACTTGAAAACTGCGTTCTACTGCGTGTGAACTGTATACACGCTTTTTATTCTCCATGGGATTAATTACTTGTGGCATTTTACATTGAATTCCTTTTATAGACATACGTCTGTATAGCCGTTGACTATGTTTTATTTGAATTAAGTTTATTTTATTTTTCATTGCAGATGATGAAACATCGCACGTATACGGCGTGGTCACAGCTGACGGCCTCTTTGATGGGACGATTTGGACTTCCACCGAGGAGTACTATGTGGAGCCCCTGTCTCGTTATAATGTCGAGCACCCTTCCATGCACAGCGTCATCTACCGCAAGTCCGACGTTCAGTATCCACAGAACAACGACGAGGGACAACCTTGCGCCTCACATCTGTTGCACATGAAACGAACCCTCGGACAGAATGCTGAACTCTTCAATTTCACAAGTCAACAGTACCCTAAAGAAACCACTTTCAGAAATTACACCGAAGCTCCGAACAGCGAAAATCATCAACGAAAGAAACGATGGCTCCCGGAAGACATGGAATCTTTAACGCAAGAAGAACAGCCAAAGAAAAATCCCGAACTGCCTTTGGACTTGGACGTCCCCTACACAAGCAACAGTGATCCCTTTGACAAATTCAGTACAAGAAAACCGAAAACTAAAATCGACAAAAGTAACCTCATTACGAAAGTGCGACTCGATTCGGAGGAATCAAGACCGAAACCAAAGACCCATGTGGAAGTCATTAAAACTAAAGCGGGTGTTGTAACTGTTAGTAAAGACGTGGTTAAGAAGGAACCAGTTGGGTTCACGGTGCTCACAGCAAACGCGACCGACGATGGAAGGCATGTAAATAAAAGGGCTACCGTGGATCCGAGGAAAACCACATGTTTAGTTTACTTACAAGCCGATCACATGTTTTACCAACGATACGGCTCCGAGGAAGCATGCATCGAAGTCATGACACGGCATGTACAAAAAGTTAATGCTATTTATAAAGTAACAGGTGCGTATTTACTTTATTGTGACAAGTATGATTTAAGTATGAGATTTTAAATTAAATAAATATGGACGACATTGTTCAGATCCCAAAGTAATTAGGTAAAACACAGAAACATCGAAGGTGGCAAAAACTCCCAGAACATCGGTTCATACACATCGGTGTATTCCAATTGAATGCGAAGATCATCAATGTACATTACCTGTACGCTGTAATTCAGACCCATATTGTTCATATTAATCTGAATTTAAATTTAGATTTAGATTTTTATTGAAATCATTGCCATATACCTATTTCAGACTTTAATCAAGACGGTAAACCAGACAACATAACGTTTATGATAAAAAGAATAAAGGTTCACACTTTAGATGCTTTGAAGGACCCCGCTTATCGATTCCCTAATAATTATGGCGTCGAAAAGTATTTGGAACTTTTTTCAGGTCGGTATAAAACTTTATATTTTGATTATATTTGTATCCGTTTTACACATAATTCTTTACTGTAATATACTGTACATAACGTCATTATGTTTTCATTCAACAGAGGAAGATTACGACGCCTTCTGCTTAGCGTACATGTTTACATACAGAGATTTCGAAATGGGTACACTGGGACTGGCTTGGACCGGCGACCTCAAGAATGCCGGTGGCGTATGTGAAAAGAACGGGGTAAGACTATCTTTTTAAATTTATCCGCTTTCTAAGAGTATACTCCTCGCCGATATTTTAAAAGGCCGTTACCCATCACACCCAGCTCATTCAGCAGGAAAGCTGGCAGCTCTACCACGAATAAATGTAGCATAATTTTCAACAACTATGTCAGTGTAAAATAGTGTAAAAGTAAGGAAATTATTGTATAGTAGTATGTAAATGCACCACTGCTGGACAAATATCTTAGCCAGATATCAATACCACAAGCTAAAGTTGCTCTAAGTTTCTTTTAAAACGTAGTGTTAGTTATATAATCACGAAACTCATATGTATATAAATTGTACTGTTACAAAATCGACATTCGTGGACCGTGACGTTCAAGAATTTTTTGTTCAAAAGTTTGCAAGTGGCATATTTCTTTGATATATCCTTAATGAAAAACTTCCCCTGGCCGATTGACTGAAGAGGATTTTGACAGATACCAATCTAACAAACACCACACAGATGAAGACCTAGCGCGGGACCAAAACACACTGTCTTAATATATAAATAATAAATAAAATAAATATCTTTACGCAATTCCCAACACAGGTAGTCAGAGGTCTAGTCTAGACAATTAAGTCCCTTCGACCCAACTTCCACCGAAGATATTTTCAAGGTGACAGGTGGTGAGCCCGTCTTTATATCCAAGCCAACGATATAATTTGTACATAAGTTTTTTAAAAACCCATTGGTACGAGCCCACCTCCCTGGGGATCGAATTCCGAACACCCAACCACTCGGATATCGTGACTTTCTTAATATATGTGTGTTGAGGTTTTTTGATAGTCTATTCTAGCCAGCCCATTTAAAGTGGTTTTTTTTTTTATATTTTCAGCACTACCGCGGCAGTATGAAGTCCTTGAACACGGGTATTGTGACGCTACTGAACTACGGCAAGCACGTGCCGCCCGCTGTGTCACATGTCACGCTGGCGCACGAGATCGGTCACAACTTTGGATCTCCGGTAAGAACTATTATTTGAACATTCTAATAATGTTATGTTTAGCCCCAAGTCTTACTTGAATTACTAAAAAAAGTTAATAAATATGAGATGATAATAGAAATAGTGTGGAAATGGAAGAGAAGAGTAGGTCTTTTTGGTTTTATCGCGTAATGTGGGATCTCAGACACTTTTAAAGTCGAATATGAGAATTTTTTGACAGTCACAGGTAATTCTTCATAAATTCAGCAGTTTTGAGTGTGATAAATACGAATTGGATAATTTAAGCCCATGTATTCACAGTTCATCAACTGTAAAATTATTTTAATAATTAAAAGTTGTTTACAACAAAAGAAAAAAGTTCGTATTTTCGATTTAAAGATGTTTATTTCTCAAACAGGAACAGTAATAGTTTACATATAAATCCTATTAATCCCAGTAATAGTTTACATATAATCCAGTAATAGTTTACATATATACTAATAAATAGAAAAAAAAAATATCGGCAATAAATGAAAGATGTTGTAATGAGTTAACTCAAACTGTGGAATACATTTATTTTGGGTGATTTTTAATGTATTTAATATCCTCGTCAGAGAGAGCGGGGATATTAAATACAATATAAGAAGATACAATATAATAAGATATAATAAGATAAGCCAGGGATACCAACAGAAAGAGAGAGGTAGATAGAGTATATATATATATATATATATATATATATATATATATATATATATATATATATATATATATATATATATATATATATATATATATATATATATATATTATTAAATATATATATATATATATATATATATATATATATATATATATATATATATATTTAATAATTCCTAGCACGATCCGGAAGTGTGCACGCCATTCGGCGAGGACGGGAACTACATAATGTTCGCGCGCGCAACGAGCGGCGACCGGAAGAACAACAACAAATTCTCGCCGTGCTCTCTGCGCGCCATAGACCCCGTGCTCAACAACAAGGCGCGCTCGCCCAAGGGATGCTTCACAGGTAACGGCTAGGTCTATATGGTGGGCACAGAAGTTACCGAATAAGTCCTGTTATATGTTAGCTTTCTTAAGAAATATGGGATGGATTTCGTGGCAAAGAAATTTATGTTGGCATTTTGCGACAGTTGCAGTAGTTGTTATCGAAAAGATTGAATATTATAGGCTTTTGCAGCCACACTAATGTGCCGCCCCCATCGGGAAAGTGCCTGTCTGAATTAGACACATCTCGCGCTTTTGCATTTCGTCCACATCCATCGTCACACCCATGTAGGATGTACTATAATGGATTATCCTTGAAAATTGTGATACATATGAACTTCTAGAGTTAATAACTTATCATCTATTGTAACCGATTGTTGTTGAAGATGCTCTATAAAAGTATAGCTCATCATTTGTATTCCCTGCCGCCCCCTCAGAGCCGCAGCCGGCGATCTGCGGCAACGGCGTGGTGGAGGAGGGCGAGGAGTGCGACTGCGGCTGGGCGTCCGAGTGCACGGACGTGTGCTGCCGCCCGCAGGCCGCGCGCCCGCACTACAAGCCCTGCACGCTCACCGAGCACAGCGTCTGCAGCCCGAGCCAGGTGCCCCCCACCCCACCTTCTGTGCTGCCGTTCGTCGCTAGCGATTTCAATAATATTTCTAATAAAAAAATCTTGTTGGAAAGATTTCTCGTAATATTTTTTTTAAAGATAAAATGAAAATAAATAAATATCTTCACGCTATTCCCAATACCAGGGGTAGACAGAGGTCTAGTCTAGAGAATTAAGTCCCTTCGACCCACCTTCCACCGAAGACATTTTCGGGACCACGTGACAGGTGGCGAGCCCGTAGCCTTACGATTGTGCGTTCGTTGTTTTTTTTTTTGTTTTTTTCGTGTAACTATAACTGTCGGGACGTGGGCAGGGCCCGTGCTGCACGGCGTCGTGCACGCTCAAGTTCGGCGACAGGTGCCGGTCGGACAACGGCTGCCGCGACGCGGCTCACTGCGACGGGCGGCGCGCCGGCTGCCCGCCCAGCCGCCACAAGCCCAACCGCACGCGCTGCGACCGCGACCTCGTCTGCTACATGGGGGTGAGACGCCGCGCGACGAACGCGCACATCTGCTAGAAAGAGACGCAAGACTGATAGCTAACGAATAGCCGATGGCCGACTACCGTCAAATAGTTCGCAGCACGACACAGGCCTTTTTCAATATCAGCTTTAGGGGATCTTTATCTTCATGTCATTTTCATCACACAGAGAGGTGTTAAAAAAGGTCTAGACAATCAAGTACTTTCGATCGAAGACATTTTTAGGTACAACGTGACAGGTGGTGAGTCCGTCGCCGTCTTTGTATCCAAGACAGCGGTATAAGTCGTATGTATGTTTTTGAAGAAACCCATTGAATTGAAGAACGAGCGTTGAGGATCGAATTCGGGTCTATTGACTCGTCGGCTGTCGTGACGTTGACTTCGACCAATTTGTTCATAATAATAAAGTATAATCTGTGCTGCTAACACACGTCGTACATCCGCCTCACTTTAATATTATGGGACGATTTGTTGAGGAGTTTGATTTAGTGGTGTGCGCAAACGCTTCACTTTAATATTATGTAACTATAAGAAGAGAGAAGAGTAGTAGAACTATAATGAGGTGCCCAACTGCTTGACTCTAATATTATGCGTCGTCACGTCGTATACCCTGCAGTGTTAGAGCCACGCATCAGCTTTTGTTGTTGCATGAATGGGCCGGCTCGACCGGTGAAGTACCACGACCTCACAGAATACCGGCGTGAAGTAGAAGTCCAAAAAACTTCTGCGATTCTTCTGGTGAGTGCAGGTAACCGGAGGCCCACACATCCCCCCCCCAATTCTGAGGGGGGGGGACACTCTAAGGCCGGCAACGCATCTGCTATGCCTCTGGTATTCCGGGTGTTCATGGGCGGCGGTGATCACTTACCATCACGTGAGCCGCCTGCTTGTTTGCCACCCTCTTTGTAAAAAAAAAGTCATTATTTGTGTGCTCGCAGGAGTGCACGGGCTCCATCTGCCTGGCGTACGGGCTGGAGTCGTGCCAGTGCGGCGCGCGCGCCGACGAGCCGCGCTCGGCCTGCGAGCTGTGCTGCCGCGCGCCCGGCGGGCCCTGCCGCTCCTCCTTCCGCTGGAACACGCCGCCCTACGACGTGCCCGACATGTACGCCAAGCCCGGCACGCCCTGCAACGACTACAACGGGTAACGCGCGCATTGCTATACATACATTGCCAACGACTACAACGGGTAACGCACGCATTGCTGCACCTATATTAACAACGACTACAACGGGTAACGCACGCATTGCTGCACCTATATTAACAACGACTACAACGGGTAACGCACGCATTGCTGCACCTATATTAACAACGACTACAACGGGTAACGCACGCATTGCTGCACCTATATTAACAACGACTACAACGGGTAACGCGCGCACTGCTACACCCACATTGCCAACGCTACAACGGGTAACGCATTGCTGCACCTATTAACAACGACTAACGGGTAACGCATTGCTGCACCTATATTAACAACGACTACAAGGGGTAACGCGCGCATTGCTGCACCTATGTTAACAACGACTAACGGGTAACGCACGCATTGCTGCACCTATGTTAACAACGACTACAACGGGTAACGCGCATTGCTGCACCTATGTTAACAACGACTACAACGGGTAACGCGCATTGCTGCACCTATATTAACAACGACTACAAGGGGTAACGCGCGCATTGCTGCACCTATATTAACAACGACTAACGGGTAACGCACGCATTGCTGCACCTATAATAACAACGACTACAACGGGTAACGCGCATTGCTGCACCTATTAACAACGACTAACGGGTAACGCGCATTGCTGCACCTATATTAACAACGGCTACAACGGGTAACGCGCATTGCTGCACCTATGTTAACAACGACTAACGGGTAACGCGCATTGCTGCACCTATGTTAACAACGACTACAACGGGTAACGCACGCATTGCTGCACCTATATTAACAACGACTACAACGGGTAACGCGCGCACTGCTACACCCACATTGCCAACGACTACAACGGGTAACGCACGCATTGCTGCACCTATATTAACAACGACTACAACGGGTAACGCACGCATTGCTGCACCTATATTAACAACGACTACAACGGGTAACGCGCGCACTGCTACACCCACATTGCCAACGCTACAACGGGTAACGCACGCATTGCTGCACCTATATTAACAACGACTACAACGGGTAACGCACGCTTTACTATACCTTTATTACATACATTACTACACCTACATTACCAACGACAAAAACGGGTAACGCCCGCATTACCACACCGATAACAGGTAACCCGCTACCTCCTTAACTAAACTCTTACGAGTGTAGTTAAGTAGGTAGCGGGTTACCCCCCATCAAAATCTGATCAAAAAATGGGATGGCCCCCATCAAATCTTTACTTTTCGACATAGGAACATACATTTTACTTCAATCAAACGTCATTATTGCTTTAAATCTACCAACACTTCGTATAAAGGTTCCTTTGGCGACAAAGAAATCGGATGAAGTTTCGTTGCTGCGATCTCGTAATTGAATTTATTTCTATTTGTAACTCTTAGCTATAACTCTCTTTTATGTACTCTTGTTATTGTATGAACTTCTCTTCTTCTCTTTCTTTTGCGGTAACGAATATATCTTGCGCTGTTTCGTATTCGCGGCATGAAACCCACCTGCGTTCTATCCATCACTCCAGCTACTGCGACGTGTTCCAACGCTGCCGCGAGGTGGACCCGTCGGGCCCGCTGGCCACGCTGCGCAAGCTGCTGCTCTCGGACGAGAGCCTCGCGGGCTTCAAGCGCTGGATGCTGCGGCACTGGTACGCCGTGCTGCTGATCCTGCTGGCCGTGTTGGCGCTGCTGGTAAGCCCGTCACTGTGTGTAGCATCTGGATCATTATTTTTTTCTTTTTTTTTCGCATATTAATATGTGGCCCTAGTTGCATGAATAAAGATATAAGTATATTATTATAAAAGAAAAATAAAAATAAATAAATAAATATCTTCACACAATTCCCAATACAGGGGTAGACAGAGGTCAATTCTAGACAATTAGGTCCCTTTGACCCACCTTCCACCGAAGATATTTTCGGGACAACGTGACAGGTGGTAAGCCTGTCGCCGTCTTTATGTCCAAACCAACGATATGAATCGTACATAGGTTTTGAAAAAACCCATTGGTACGAGCCTGCCACTTGGGGATCGAACTCGGGTCTCTCGACTCGAAATTCCGACCACCCATCCACTCGGCTATCGTGACTTACTATTATTATTATATCATTATTGTAATTCACAGTTTGATGACTCGATGCCTGTACCCTAGTGACCTTGCCTTATAGCTAAGGGTTGTCATTTCGAGTCCGGCTAGGGGAAAAATGTTTGCGATGAATATGAATGTTTGTTCTTGAGGCACGGATTTTTTGTCGTTAGTGCCTTGGACACTAAGACGGCGATAGGCTCACCACCTGTCACGTTGATCCAAATAGACTTCGGTGAAATAGAAAGGACTTCATGGTCTAAATCTCTACTTACCCCAGTATTTGATTTATTGCGTGCGTATTCCTTATTATATCTATAACATGTAATCAATTCGAACCAGTTAAAAGACTGCTATCAACCGGAAAATAATAAACTATCACCAAATAAATTTAAATAAATAGCACTAAAGGGCTGATTTTAACCAGGAAACCTGCCTGCTTTATCTGTCGAAATGACCTTTGAAATTAAACTACGTCTTTGTTCGCTGGCTTTCGCTTTAAGTCTTACTAAATGTCACTTGGTTCACTTGCACCGATTGTGAATTTTATAATGCAGATTTTGAGACAGCATTGAGAAAACAGACTCAACAACTATATATACCTACTCGTATATTAAAGAGATATATTAATTTTAATATAAAATATTCAAGGATTTAGCTACCTCATTGGGTTTTTCTGTAAGAATAGCGTAAGTTTAAAAAAAAATAACAAAGCATTAGGTAAGCCGATTCTAAGAAAACTAAAACATGGACCAAAAGTTAAGCGGATTAATTGAATGAATTAAGAA
Source organism: Sericinus montela (assembly GCA_029286605.1). Lineage (NCBI taxonomy): Eukaryota > Metazoa > Arthropoda > Insecta > Lepidoptera > Papilionidae > Sericinus > Sericinus montela. Next base: position 6,292,204 of record JAGSMR010000044.1, read on the forward strand.
TTAAATGCAATTTTATTTTTCTTAATAGCGTTGCTGCCGCATTCTCGACACTGATTTAGAGATTGACACTAAATGCTAGTGTCATCTTTACCTTTATTTTTAAGGTATTGAAACTTAAGTAATCGTAAGCTATTGTGTGGCAATCCTATACTGAATTTCTCATGAATTTTAAAATCCATTAGCAATCCGCTAGGTTTTGCTATCACGCATATCTCATATTTCGCATCATGTCTTATCTTCTTAGGTATACTATAAAAATCAGCTGTCGATTATAAGATTGTTCATTAGCTCGTAACTAAATAAATCTCTAAATTAATCTCATATATCCATTTCATGTCTAACTACAATCTGAACGGTCTTGTTGCTATTACGTTTGTGATGTTTGTCTATTTACATACATACATGCATACATACATGCATACATACATACATACATAACGGCATATTAAAGTCCACTGCAAGATATAGGCCTCTCCCATAGAGAGGATGTGCCATAATCGCCACGCTTCACAAGCGCATTGGCGATCGTGGTCTCAAACACCTTGCACCTCAGACGCTGCTGCCCATCTTCGGTCTGATATCTTTTGAGATGGTTATCTCGTCATCTACCGGTTGCCACAACGATGTTTAAGGCTGTTTCCCTTAGGCGCCTCTTACTACACCCACTGGAAGAAAGTGAGTGGCAATATATATATATATATATATATATATATATATATATATATATATATATATATATATATATATATATATATATATATATATATATATATATATATATATATATATATATATATATATATATATATATTCTTCCTATATAGGAAGAATGTAAATCTATATAGATATTCGTAAATCTACGCATTGAGTGAAGACCATAAAACGCCCAAATCGTCTCTTATACTCCAAATATTATTTCTTACACTGGCACATTGCAGATATAACATCGGATAATACCTTTAAGGAGTGTAAAAGTTTGTCCATTTATTGTTAGTAAATATTGAAAATGTCTTGCGTGTGCGTTTCCAGTTCGCAAGTACCCGTTTCCTCGGCCGTCACGGCAAAAAGCTCAAGTCCGTCACAATCATCCACTCGTCGACCACAGAAACCGTCCGGCTGCCCGACGCGCCCGATCAGGGCCTCATAGTGCACACCGCTGTCAGGTAAGTTATACACGTTAGTTGGATTAATTGGATTATGTACATGGGTTAAATTAAAAAAATATATATATCTTCACGCTAGTCCCAATACGGGGGTAGACAGAGGTCTAGTCTAGACAATTAAGTCCCTCGACTCACCTTCCACCGAAGATATTTTTGGGACGACGTGACAGGTAGTGAGCCCGTCGCCGTCTTTATGTCCAAGCCAACGATGAAATTCGTACATAAGTTTTTGAAAAACTCATTGGTACTCGGGTCTCTCGACTCGAAATTCCGACCACCCAACAACTCGGCTATCGTGACTTATATGTAATAAATAATAGGGGATAGTTACAGATAAACAACCGAACTGAACGTACGGTCGTGTACTTTTGTGTAACTTTATCTACATCGTATTATTTGATACCCCTACAACGTACAATTACTACAGTTACGTTGTAAATATTGTAGCCCGGCCTAAAGAAATGGAAGTCCTAGTAAAGTAAATAACAAGCGATTGGGTGATCTTAATTTGAATAGAGAAAAAATTTTATCCTCATTTGTAAAGTTGCATCAATGGGTTTAGTAATTTTAACGTTGGTTGGAACACTAAAACGGCGAACGAAGTTGTAGCTAAATAAAATACAGTGAAATGTGGGTTGAAACGACTTAACTGTCCACACCTCAAATCCAACTTAAACAATAGCGAATATAAATGTAGTTAAAAAAATTTACTTGAAAGTTAATCGATTGTCTAGTTAATTTTCTATTATTAAGATAATAGTAACACCGCGTGCAACATAAATAAAATGAAATGGTTCTGTTAACTATTAACAAAAATTTAATTTCTCAATCTTGAGTCTTGAATTTCTCGAGTCTCTCGGATTCAGTGGACGTATTTACGGCATATAGGAGAACCAAAGTAGTAAAATCACTTTTTGTCTTAACTTCGCAGATCCAAGCTCCCGCTTAAGAAAAAGGTGGCGTTACGAACACGCGCCTACCGAAATAAGAAGGACCACCAGAACAAGCAAGGGGACAAAGCTTCTCCTTCTTACAATGCTAATAAAAAGAGGGTAAGAATAACAGATTTCGTTAAAATAAGTATGTCATTATGGTACGAAATAGTTGCAGTCTTAAAAAATCATATAAATACATACATCGCATACGCTGCTTTGATTCCAAAGTAAGCAGCTTAAGCACTTGAATTATGGAATCAGAAACACCAAATGTACCAAAAACACCCAAACCCAAGAAAACGCAAGAAAAGTGTTTTCTTCATTGACCCAACCAGGACCTTAGATCTGGCGACACCATGAAGACGGGTGAGTGCGCCACTCGTCCACGGAGGTCGTCTGTAATCTGTATGTAATACCTCGTCCCGCAGTGTACAGATTTGTCCGAACCCCCCTCGTTACCTGAGCTCGCGACAGACTGTTGCCGTTTTAACTACTTTAGCTTAGCATGTGAGTTGCTTTTTCCCCTATAGAATTGATTCCTATGCCACTAATTTATTTTTCCCACAATCTTTTCACTGTTTACAAAGTAAAATAGCAGCCTTTAAATGCGCAATGCTGGGCAAGTGCCTTCTCACATATTTGAGAGAGATTAGAGCAGGATAATGCAGGTCACGTCGCTAAACGGACTTTGCACTTCCTCTAAATAATATATTTTCTATGTATATATACTGTATATATATATATATATATATATATATATATATATATATATATATATATATATATATATATATATATATATATATATATATATATATATATATATATATATATATATATATATATTTTATAAAGAATACTAGCAATGCCGAATAACATTACTAGTATTCCTGTAAGCTGCAATGCTTGTGTCTGGAGTTGGTTTACGTCAATAGTCGAATGGCGGGGCCCGAACCTGCGACGTCATGTTTCGCAGTCAGCACCCTAAACCATTAGGCTATTGCCGCTCTATATATACTGTATATATATACTGTACTGTATATATATACTGTAGTAATAATACTGTGCTGTTTCAGAAGCCAAGCAACATATCAAAGTCTGAGGAGACCAACAAGGTAACAAAAGAAAGTACAGCGGTAGTAACAAACCCCGATGGGAAATCGCCTAAACACATCCTACTGTCGAAAAACAAGGGCAAAGTGAAAAAGCGTAAAGCGAAAGTTAAAAAAGAGACCATTGACTACAGCTCTATGCAGAAACATCCCTCGTCCCCGGTCAAAGACACAGAGGCGTTGTCCAAAGTTCAAAAGTGGCTGCTCAGCTCCCCGCAACCCACTGCCATACCTAAATCTAAATCCATACCGTTAGGTCTCACGGAGAGAACCAACAGGCAAGTCACGAAGGGTTCCAGAAAAACGCGAACGTCGAAGAGTGCGACGAACCTGCTCTCAGGCGAAAAGGCCAGACTCCAGGTCGTTTTTAAACCACCATTCAGGTTTAGCCTGAAAATATGCAAGAGCGATAAGACAAAAGTTGTTTTAGACAAATCGTCCAAACCCGACGTTGAGAGGAAACGTCAGGACTTAGCGCAACAAACGTGCTCTGCGGACCTCGCGAAAGCCAACGCGTCTAGTAACAGAACCAAACATTCCAATTCAGCTAAAATTAATATAGAAAACGCGACACCCACTGCTAAATCAGAGAACACTCAGAGTTCAGAAAAAGTGGCTCACGGCTACGAAAACCTACTCCCGCGTAGCGCGAGCGATTGCAAATTGGGAAAGAGAATTCCAGATGGGAAACATCGTAACGGGCACAAGAAGAGTAATTCCGTCGGTCAGAGGAGAGAAACGACGGAAAGCAGACAGAATCTCATATCGCAGGACGACTGCGACGCGAACGCTCACGTCTACGAGAACGTGCTGGTGACGGAAGAGAGCTTCGTGCCGAGGAGCTGCAGCATGCCGCGTCGCGGAACCACCGGCGGCGGCAGCCACGGACAGCTGCCCCGGGTTCAGTCCCGGCCGCACCGGCACAGCGCCAGCAACGTCAGCAGGCCGCGAACCAACAGCGCGAACGAACTAGAGCATTTCTACAGCGTTATAGAGAGCCTGCGCCGCGGCAACACGAACGTTTGCGACACAAACACCAGCAGCTCGTCGGGCGGCAGCCGCTACGGTACGAAAGCGTCCGCGAAGCGAAGCGGCCCACCCGCGCAGGGCAGTCTAGTCGAGAAGTCGCGTCTCAGCCCGACCGAAGCGGGCAAACTGAAGCGACAAGCTAGCGAAGCGGAATTAGGCAAACCCCACGTAGCCGATAACAGCCGGGGCTTCCAATTGGTGATGGGGAAGGAGAAACTGAAGCGACAGTTAAGCGACAACGAGCTGTCGAGATCGCGCCTGCATTTGGCCATGCCGATGTCGGCCGGCGCGGAGCCGCGGCAGCCATTTTGTTGGAACAAACGCGCCAGTCTCGACTGCGAGGCGTCATTGCCGGCCGCGCCGCGCTCCTCGTCCAAATCCCGTGGGAGCAAAGTGAAAACCACTTACACATTTGGCGAACTCAAAAATACCGTCCCCAACTCTACTGACGCAACCGTTGAAGGTATCCACATTTCACCGGAGGACTTCCTAAAAATTATAGACAATTAATACATTCCATGGACTATTAGGTATAAGTTTTTTTTTTTCAATAACGAACAAATAATCAATGTGGTATATTCGATATATGCAAGGTGAACCTATTGATGGCTGATGTAAATATTGTAATTTGCTTATAATAATAGGACTAACATAGCCTGCCACTGAAACAGGCCATTGCTGAGTTATCTGTGGAAAAGTAACAAATCATTAATTAAAACATTCAACAAAAAAAATTAACTGCTTTTAACTATAAATAAACAATAAAAATTTACAATTCATAGATAAACATAGTATGAAATCTATATAGATGATATGCAGACTGTGCAAATAGGTCGTGAATAACCATTTTCTATTAGGAAAGGCTAATAGCTACAACGCTTCCTCCGATCTATGTACCGTTTGATTGTAATATTTATTTTATGAATTAACTATTTCACATTATAATATTAGAAAGTGGTTCAAAAGCCTTCGGATTCCAGCGGTATTGGTAAACTAGCAATGGTCTCGTTTCACTGTAACGATTTCTATAAATGAATCTCTATTTTTTCTACATACTATGTACCTATTGTACAAAATTTACTCATACATTTGTAAAGTGTTCATATGCTTACCTTAAAATAATAGCCATATAAACAGAAGTAAGTTGATGCATTTCCCATTTGTTTTCTATTTTAATTTTTATTTATGCAATAATTTCTAATGTGCTTAGTACAATAACACTTCCTAAGAACGAAGTCTATTTTTAGTACCTAATTTTCTTTTAATAGCTGTCAATTATTATGTCAATCTGTTAACTTAGCGATAATTATATCCTCATACTATAAAACATTTCCTAACAAAACAATTTAATAGAAATATTAAAATAACGTTGATTTAGACAAATAAAGATATCCCAATGTTACTGTTTTGTGTAAAAACTTATTATTAAAACAAAATAATTTATTTTACCCTCTTATAATTTTAAAAATAATCGTCGTTATGGGATACTATATAAACAATAAACTGAAAAAACTCATTTCAAATACATAGTGTAAGATGAAAAAGGAAAATGAATTGTTTTAATAGTACTGAGAATATTTTTCTATAAATATTTGGAATCAATTCAAATTAATTATGACCAACGAAGTCATGCTGCTTTTATTATCTTTAAGTTCTGCAATATCTGGGATGAAATATTACTAGAAAATTCGGCGTATTAGTGTGACAATATTAAAGTACATACGGTGTTATTAATGTTAAAATATAAGTGAACGATGTAATTGTTGATAATTAATATGCTATCTAGGTATTAGGTACACCAGTGACATTACTAAAGTGGCTATTAGACTTTTTACTATTTTGCCCCTGTGTTTTAGTGCGATTTAAAATATGTGCTAAAATATTATAATTTAAATGTTGATATATCGTATACTTACTATGCTGTAAAGTTTTCAAGTTCATAATTTATAAGTACAAGCAATAAAACGATGTAATTAAAAAATATATATGATTTGTCAAAATATTTGTTTCTTAAGTATTCATGCGCTTTGTTTGAAATGGATCCATATTTCGATCTCAGATATTAATCAGAATGTGTTCCAATAAGCAAGTCGTAAATATATGACGCGAACGCTTTGCGGCTATGCCACATGGCACAGCGTCTATGAGCTTCGTCATAGGAAAGTAAGGGTATAAAATAAAAAGCTAGATATTCTAATGTATAAACCTTATATTTAAGATGATACTAAAAGTATTGGAAGTGTTACAAATTTGTATTTATGTTTTCATTACAATATAAGAGTAATGTGGGAATATTCAGGTAGATTTTTTCGCCAACGCTTTTTGCCCCTATGTGCGTACATTGAATAATTAGAATCTTAAGATAGGTTACTAAACATCCATTTGTGTCATCGAAATTCTTACAATATCTCAATACAATCGGTACAATAATGTTATTGTACCGATTTTTTTAGATGTAAACACTCCATGTGATTGATTTTATTTATTCGTATTATAGCTACATAGTATTCACGATTTTATATAGATAGATTGACTTAAGTATGTATTGTGAAATTCATAAACTAAATGTGATTAGATTCTATAAACTGTTTAATAATTTTATAGCTCTTTAATAAGCTTATTTACGTTAATGGAATTCCAGATTGTATAATCTATTATTTAAAATACTGTTCATTATTTTAATGATATAAGAATCATTTCAATGTTATCAGGTGAATAAAAATGTACCATCTGGCCATTATATCTATATTTGTTCCAAGTGCCTTATGAACAAATTGATGCATTCCTATTACTAATTTAAAGTGATTTTTATTTACTATTCATTAAATCTTTTTTCTGTACTGCTATCAGTGACAAAGAGATCCCTTTAATACTCCAAAAAATAATAATAATTGTAGCATTTAAAATATTGTGACATATTTTGTAAGTATTAAATTTTCAGTACTTAATTAGACTGTGATAGATTTTTTTTCATTATTATAATATGTTGTTATTACAATGTTAAAAACAAATAAGAAATAAGTTCGTCTAATATGTTTTTTCTGAAAGTTACATCTCATACAGTGTATCCATGAAAAATACAAATTTGTAATAAATTCATTTTCTAACATTTACTATTTTTTCTGTATTTTAAACAATTAAACAATCCAGTAAATGCTGTATCTTTTTAAAGCCCCGCTTATAAACCGACGCGTTCTAACCTCCAAAGTTAAAGAAACTTAAGCTCTGCGGAAGACTACACAATTTTTGTGAATAAAATAGCCACGATAACCGGGTAGTTGGCCGAACCTAATTTGATCCCTCTCCTTAAATATCAATTTTCCTTAGCTCACCGCATAATTTCGCATATATAGTACTGCTATGATTATGTTATATTATACTGATGGCGACAGTTATCCTTATATTCCTTAAGGCAAATTTTGCCAGAGGTTTTCCAGAGCTGACAGAGATAACCACCGCTAGAGGTGAAAACCTGACGACATCTTTGTCGAAGTCAACATACAAATCGTACATGATTGCGAAAAACTCTATGGTATGAGCCGTTCATATGGTGTTTGATTTCACTTTTCTTGATTCGGCCGCAGATCTAACCAATCGTAGCATTTTGGCTACAAAAGGAGGCAATTTATTATAAACATTTTAAAAAAATAACTCTCCAAAAGAACAAGAAAGCAAATAATAACGTTTTATGTAAACTAGTTACTTTAGTTTTAGATAAACTTAAGAAGGCTCATATCATCTAGTAGAAGGCGAATTTGGTGGTCTAGTATATGTTGCTGAGAATGACTATGTGAACAATATACGTAAATGTACCAATCAGTCGATGGAAAATATAAAAAGCTCAATTCGGCATTATCTGTCGATAAATCGAATATTATTGCTTATCTCTCAATCTTCAAGGATTTTTTTTTTCCAATTTAAAAGAACCGAAATACTCCAAATGTTTATAAAATAATTATAAAATTTGAGAACTGTCTGATTTCCTTGGATCCTATCAACACCAGACTTGCTAATAGTGGAACTAACTTGAAAAATATATACCCTTTCAAACAAAAAAGTATTTTGAAATAGGTTTATATATAAGTTCCTTTTACTCTTCCTTCCATGAAGGAAGGAATATCAAAAATACAACCGAATTGAGAACCTTTTTTTGAAGTTGGTTAAAATTACTACTACCATTGTCAGTTACTACTGTCTGTTAAAGTTACAGATTACAAGGCATATTATGCACCATTTATGATGCTACCAGCAGCGACTCCATGTGAAATAACTTTTAGGCGTTTAATCTTTCTTTCCCCGGTACTTCAGATGACGCAATACTAAAAAGACCCTTAGTTGCGGATATAAGGTTAAATAGAACTTTCTAGCAGAGTTATTTGACCTCTTGCCGTTGCGAAATTTATAGCAGGCTTCTTACTATACCCACAGTAAAACTAATTATATTATGCTGTGTTACGGCCACCCAGATAGTGATTATAAATTACTTGGCCGCCCGACTGGTTACTGGGTATGTGTCCGGTGGTATATGTTGAGTCAAAGAGTATATGACCACTACGGGTTGCGTTAAGTCTGCGTTTGAATAAAATGGCCTATCTCAAGACTCTCCTTTCACAAGTACCTATCCCCAATATCTCATCAAAATCAATTAAACCTAACATATACGTACATTTGTGTTCTACCAGTTACTGCTCGTAACTTCATCTGAATATAATCTCACGCGAAATCCTTTAATTTTCTGGAGTATAAAGGAGTCCTATGACCAAAATTCCTGTTCAAAATAATCAATGTTATAAACTATCTGTATGCTAGGTTTAATTTTAATCTGTATTACCATTTTCGCGTGATTAAATATCAAACAAAAAGTATTATATTTGATCCTAACTTTCTCATTTTTTATTCCCATTAAGTAAAAAACAGTTAATATGACTTTACCAACACTTTTTTAATTTTAGCTTTTTATATAGATAAAAGCTTTGAATTCCCATCCACAGAATAATAAAACTGCCAGTGTGGCAAATAACAGAACATCGTCGCTATAAAAGACCTTGTAACCGGAAGAATGTAGGACATCATTCTTTGTGGTTTGTGGCGCTCATTTTAATTTATTTTCAAAATTAATAGAAAATACTCATATTATATTCATATTTTCCATTAAAATAGTTATTTGTAAATTATTTACCATTATTTGTTCCATGGCACAAAGTTATTCTCTTCATTATAAAATAACACTGGTGTACTAATTGCCCGTTCCTTTAAATATCTTAAAAACATTTCTGTATTTCGCTATTCTTTTGTTTTACCTATCAAACTCTGTGCTGTCAAATATATCGCAAACGGACCGCATGTATATAACTTTCACTTGGAATGGCACCAATACGTTACAGTCTCCATTATGAAGATTACTCAGAACACCTAATGTCCAGATTTGGAAAACTTTTACAAATGCAATCCCTTGTGGACATGACACTAATGTGTAGTTCACACACTTTACGAGTCCACAAAGCAGTTCTTGCAGCAAGTAGTGCATACTTCCAGGTACACTCAACATTGTTTGATTTTATGATAAACATAAGTAAATTTATTTCATTGTTTGGTTATTAACAATTTCGCATCTGTAACCGCAATTTAGTACCTGTAAAAACTTAACTTATTATTTATCAGGAAGTGTTACAAAAGCAATCTGGAGAACCCCTGATTATACTCAAAATGCGCTTCGGAGTACTTAAGTCACTAGTAGAATTCATGTACTGTGGAAAAACTCAATGCTTGGAAGAAAATTTGGATGAGTTAGTTTCGGCAGCACAATTTTTAAAAATCAAAGGTCTATCAAAAGTAACGAAAGAAGGACTTGGCATCACTAAGCACAGTAAGTTGGTATTGCATGTATCGCTTTAAACAATATTTTTATTTTGTTATTTTATTAATTTAATAAAATAAGTTGAAATTTGTACTTCTATAGAAACACCTGGATATTATACAGTGTGCACTAAATAGGTTAAGTTAATAAGGGTTAAGTATTCTCGTATAACATTTGAATAAATAACACCAGATTTTCTACACATCGCGAACGCAACATCTTTCTTATAATATGTGGTGTCTTCGTTGTTTCCGATTCCCAGCATCTTACATTGGGATTGGAGCAACATATGTAATGTTGTCCCTATCTATATATGTATTATTTATTTATTTATGATAATGTATATATTTTATTACGAAAAGGTTTATTTGTCGAGAAATTAACAAACACGTCAAAAACTAAAAAGCGCTCACTGCCGACTAGATCACTAACTAGCACGAACTGGGTCATCATTGATTTGGTCAGCAAGATCTTTCTTAATATTCATCACCCTTTGAAAAATTGAGAATTCAATTAATGTTCTGAATTAATTTAATTGTTTTAAAAATATGTATATTTTTAATATAATTGAGCTCATTTTTATTGACATGCCTTTATTTCACTAAGATATTTGAGGCTCATGCCTTTTTGGTACTTGAAATGTCTGTGAAAGGTTTTTTGTGTATAGAGATGGTATAAAACTTGTGTTTTATACCATCTATGTATAAAACTATGTATATACCATCTATGTACGATATGTACGGATCAGAGTGCTGGGCAACGAAAGTGACGGATGAAAGAAGAGTGCATGCTGCAGAGATGAGAATGTTGAGATGGATGTATGGAGAGACTAGAAAAGATCGCATAAAGAATGAGTATATAAGGGGAAGCTTGAAAGTAGCACCAGTGACAGAGAAAATGAAGAGTGGTAGGTTAGCATGGTTCGGGCATGTAATGAGGAGGGAAGAATGTAATATAGGCAAAAGAATGTTAATATGAGATGAATGTGGATTGACGAAGAGCTATGGGGAGACCAAAAAACGATGGATGGATTGTGTGAAAGAAGACATGAGAAAGAAAGGAGTGAGTATTGAGATTACTGGAAATAGAGGAGAGTGGAAGAAGAAATGTTGTGCCGACCCCACATAGCATGGGATAAGGGCAGGAAGAAGAAGAAGAAGAAGATGGTATAAAACGAGCATTTAGAGTTGCGGTGCAGCCTCCTAGGGCACCAAACATCGATATTATACTTTTGCGACTGATGAAATGAGAGGGGCAGCACAATTAAAAAAATCAAAGTTTTAGTGAATGCATATTAGATGCACTAGTTACTATTACTGTGTACGATTTATCGATATGCTAAAATCGGAAGTTTGTACAGACTGGAGATGTAAGACGGCTAAAAGGAATTACATTTACGTTATTCAAATGAAAACTATTGTAATAACTATAAATCATTATTATATTTTATTATGTTATAATAAAATTAATGAATCCGAAGAATTTGGTAGAAGACTCTGCAAGGCTCTTGTTAGATTTTATGAAGCACTTGGCAGTATGGTGGACAAAAAAAACTGCCTATAACCGACGAGCATGGAGGTGGCAGAAGCAGATGAAGAGTTTCAGGGTTATGCCAATACCGTAGTACATACATAACCATCTAGTCTAGACCAACAGCTTGAAAGTAAATATATATAATTATGTTTCCTGGCAATAATACGAAGGTTACATCGTTTGAACTAGTTAAATTTCTCGCGAATGTAAAATTCAAAGCTATTCTATACTTAACGCTACAATTCCTGTACGTAGTATTTGAAGTGTTTTCTTTAAAGGTGATTTGCCAGTGTTCACTCCGCCAGTGGTAATCAATCGCCCCCCACAATCACTCATTGACCTACACAAACAGGTGAATATGAAATTGATTGTTTTAATTATCACGTGATTTTTTTTTATTTAGTAGTTTATTTAGTAGTTAGTAAGAAGTCACGATAGCCGAGTGGTTGGGTGGTCGGAATTTCGAGTCAATAGACCCGAGTTCGATCCCCAGTTGGTAGGCTCGTACCAATGGGGTTTTCAAAAACTTATGTACGAATATCGTTGGCTTGGACATAAAGGCGGCGACGGGCTCACCACCTGTCACGTTGTCCCGAAAATATCTTCGGTGAAAGGTGGGTCGAAGGGACTTAATTGTCTAGACTCGACCTCTGTCTACCCCTTTATTGGGAATTGCGTGAAGATATTTTTTTTTGGACATAAAGACGGCGACGGGCTCACCACCTGTCACGTTGTCCCGAAAATATCTTCGGTGGAAGGTGGGTCGAAGGGACTTAAATGTCTAGACTTGACCTCTGTCTACCCCTGTATTGGGAATTGCGTGAAGATATTTGATTTTTATTTTTAGTAGTTAGTAACTGCTTTTCCAAAGTTGTATAAATGTATTTCTTTGCGAAATTATGAAATTAAGAATAACAGAAAAATTTTATTTAAATTTACTATATTTAATAATTTTTATATTGTCTCGTGTTATATCATATCATGTAAAATATTCTGAAATTGTACTTAAACTAGCCGCCAGGTGCGCTTACGCGATACTTAAACTGAGTTTGAAGTCTAAACATTTTAAAACGCATAACTAAAACAGTATACTATGTACAATTTTAATGGCTTAAACTTACTTATAATTGAAAAGAAATTATTATAAGAAGAAGAAGAATAAGAAGATAATTACAAAAAGTAAAGTGTATGTAAGGTTGGTTACATATAGCCAGTTTTTTTTTTTTTTCAAAAGACCAAACATTGAATTTTGTTACAAATTTATTCATTTTAAAATTTTATTAACTACTGCCGTAGTTCGTGCTCAGGACAGTCGTGTCGAGATTATCAGGGATTAGAGACTCAAAGTTGCTAGGTAGAGAATCCTGTTGTTAGCCTAATGAATTCATCAATGGTTTTCAACTGATTGAAAAAAAATGCATGTTTATGTCATCAAAGGATACTGTCGAGCAAAAACCATCGCCACCACCGTCGCTGCCCTTGGTACAATCCACTTCAAGTCAGCCGGGAGACAGTCTCAGTCGGACCAACAAGGTGCAGATTGTATTCATACATCCAGGTATACTTTTCAGTACCGCGCTAAGCAAATACAACATATTTCATTTGCTTAGCGTGGTATTAAAAAGGAACCAATATGTGCCAGATTTTGCTAGTATTTAGCAGACAAATATAAATTGCCGAAAAAAAGAGGTCCTGATAGATAATCACTAGTGGTTGGGTAATCGGAATTTGAGTCAAGAGACCCGAGTTCGATCCCCAGTTTTTGCAAAACTTATATACGTTTTATATCGTTGGCTTGGACATTGAGATGGCAACAGGCGCCCACCTGTCAACACTGTCCATAAAAAATGTCCTTGCTGAAAGGTGGGTCGAAAGGACTTAATTGTCTGGACCTTTATCTTCCCCCATATTGGGAATGGAGTGAAGATATTATAGTTTATAATTTGGGACGTTATGGAGGCTGTCGTCGTCTTTATGCTCAAGCTCACAGTAAATCTGATACGTCTTTACACCCATAGGATATGGTGGTTCGAATACCGTTCGACATTGAGAATGGTAGTATTGCACCAGCCAATGTGGACTACTCGGGCTCCCCGCGTGCTATAAGGCCCAGGCGGGGCCGGCCGAGCGTTAGGGTAAGTTATACATAAGTTATACTATATGTAGTCTATACTCCAACTATATAGTCGTATCAATTTTTGTTTGTACACTTTTACTGTGATTTGTGATTGTAATCTGAATGTCGGAATAAATATCTTTATGTCTTTATATGTATAAATGTCATAGAAGGTAAGTTATGGAATGTAGATAAAAAAAAACCACTGATATGTCAAGCAATTGTTCTCTGACAAAAAAATTAAATTAATACATACATTGATAGTGCTTTGATCCCAAAGTAGTGTGGAATAAGAAACAACGAGGGTGCCACAAACACCCAGACCCGAGAAAATTTAGAGCAAAAAAAAATATTCACGATATGCTGCGACGTTGAACTGCGTTTGTAATGAAGACACCCCGAGGAAAGCTGCATGTTTTAGAAATAATACTAAAAAATATTTCGAAAATGTCTGGTACGCCATCCCGCATAAGAGCGGCGTGTCGAACATTCCCCTGCACTAATCTTTTAAAGGATATATTAGAGAAGGGCTTTGCCCAACTTATAAATAAATATCTTCACGCAATTTCCAATACAGAGGTAGACAGAGGTCTAGTCTAGACAATCAAGTCCCTTTGACCCACCTTCCACCGAAGATATTTTCGGGACAACGAGACGACAGGTGCCCGTCGCCGATCCTTATGTCCAAGCCAACGATATAATTCGTACATAAGTTTTTGAAAAGCCCATCGGTACGAGCCTGCCACCTGGGGATCGAACTCGGGTCTCTTAACTCGAAATTCCGACCACGCAACTATTCGGCTATCATGACTTTATTTGCCCAACTTCAGGCATTTTTTAAAGAAATACTAGCAATGCCAAATAACAATACCAGTATTCCTGTTAACCACTTCAACTGAGCTGCAATGCTTGTGTCTGGAGTTGGTTCACGACAACAGTCGGATTGCGGGTCCGAACCTACGACGTCATGTTTCCCAGTCCACTCCCTAAACCATTAGGCTATTGCCGCTTAATTTATAGGCACCTTTGCTATTGTGATCTCTGGTACTTGCTTATCGAGGCGGGTAGTTTTTTCCAATATTATACAGACATCATCAAACGAAGAAGTGTACACTATCAACCTCTGATAACAATAACCTAAATGAAATAAAATAAATTCAGCGATCGACTGGTTGGGGGGATGGCGGCAGTGCGCTAGGTAGGGCGGCGGAACGGGCGCTGCTCCGGCGAGAGCAGGACTCGCGGAAGGCCATACACCAACTGAAACACCTTCAAACTAGACATATGCAGGTTATAAACTAATTAGCGTCTTTTTCTTTACAAACATTAATATATCTTCACGCCATTCCCAGTACATGAGTAGACAGAGGTCTAGACAATCAAGTCCTTTCGACCCACCTTCCACCAAAGACATTTTTTGCGACAACGTGACAGATAGTGAGTCTGCCGTCTTTATGTTCAAGACGAAGATATTAATCATACAAAATTTTGGTTAAAACCCATCGGTACGAGCCGGGAATCGAACTCGGGACTCTTGACTCAAATTCCTATTACCCAACCATTAGGCTATCGTGACTCTTTTTTTTAGCAAATTCAATTTGACTGCTAAATACTAGCACAAATTTTTCCTTTTTTAATATCATGTTAAGCAAATGGATTGAGGTTTATTCAAACCGGGGACGGGTCTGAGGTGCGAGGTGTCCGTTACTGCGATCGCCAA
The DNA here is from genome assembly GCA_029286605.1 of Sericinus montela. Taxonomy (NCBI): domain Eukaryota; kingdom Metazoa; phylum Arthropoda; class Insecta; order Lepidoptera; family Papilionidae; genus Sericinus; species Sericinus montela. Next base: position 6,307,669 of record JAGSMR010000044.1, read on the forward strand.
GTTATTCGTGGCGATAATGTCAAATCCTCCTCGCAAAAAGTTTGTGCAGTGGACTTTTCCAGGCCATACAATAAACAAACTGATCAAAGAACGCAGGGCTGATACCACGACTTTAGTGAAGCCGCTCTCATCACTATAATTGGGGTACGGCAAATTAAGCTGGACTTTCCGCCTTCGTTGTTCTCGCGTGATCGACAGATTTAATTATAAACAATTGTTATATTATCGTGAAAAAGATTACTCATTTATTTACTTACTTATCTTCACGCACAATCCCTGACAGGGTAGCCAGCGAGATCAGATCGCTAAGTGTCACGATCCTTACCTCCTCTTTCGCTTCTTTCAGATTCATCATCTTCATCTAGGTATCAGAGTACTCTTGACCCTCCCCTCTTCGAGCAATTTGCTCACATGGTCTTCAAAAGTTAGTCTCGGCCTGACTCGACACCTTTTAAAATCAACTTTCGCGCTATATATTTTCTTCACCATTCAGTCTTCACTCATTCGCTCCACGTGCCCAAACCATCGAAATACGTCCTTATCAATTTGTGTGATAAGGTCATCTCTCAAACCTACCATACCGCGATTAAAGATTAATTAAATAAATAGTGTTTGACTACAGGACTACATGGACCGAGTGACTCTATCGCAAGCGGTCGACAGCATATGCGACCCGGTATCCACCACTAACAGTTACCTGAACATCGACAGCGACCTCATGTACATGGATCAAACTATGTCCGCTAACGCCCTAGATCAGTCTATGAGTTTCACCAAAGATTCTTTGATGAACGACAATATAACATCGAGTTTTGCGAACACAAGTACCACCAGCACCGCCAATGATACTGGCAAAGGTGGTATCAGCACGGCCATGTCACAGTATGTAAACGCCTTAAAAAATGCCGGATTACCCACCGACTTGCCAATTCTCTTCGAATCTGGCGACGGCTCCTACATCAACGTGAACGAACAGGTACTTTTAGATATGGTGCAGAGCAGCGAGATACAATACGAAGTAATCGAGCAACCGAATATAATAGAAAAAGTTGCGGATCCAAGTGAAATAAAGAGCATAGATGACCTGTCCAAGTCTATTGAGAGGGGCGAAATGCTTATAGGGTCCAAAAATTATGACAGTGGCAGTTACGATAAAGAATCGCAATACGATCGTCATGAAGACGCTATCAACACCCTGAACTCTATTTTACCCGACAATTTAGAATCGTTTGCCGAGCAGCAAAATTATGTTGTCCTCGGTCAAGGGCTTCAAGGAAGTCAGTCTAACATGGATCCTGTCAACTCGCACGATTTCTCGTGTATTGACAGCGACATGCAGTTCTTTACAAAATCAATGAGTGATGATGTTAAAAAGTTTTACGAAGATCAACAGCTAAACGACGCCAGAGTGATGGAACAGCTTTGTCCGAGCACGTCGCTGGACACAAGTTTCAATATGTCCCTTTTAGACTCGAAAATTTCACACCTCAATGAAAATTTGTCGCAGTCATATAACGCGTTAAACAATGAAGACTTACGCAGAAATGATGACTGCTACGATTTTAGCTTGCAACTAGGACAAAGCTCCGACTTCAAGGAAGATCCGCTTGATTGTTTAATCTCCAGTTCGAAACGGAGAGATGATGCAACGAATGATTACAATGATCATGATGAAATACAGAGAGCTAAAGAAACAGATGAATTAATAAAAGATCTAATGAATATCGAAGATAAAATTAATATGGAGAGTAGCGCCGATGGTATTGAAAGCGTAAAGGAAACCATCAAATCTAATAGTGATTTTAACGTTGAGGAGGTTTTTCAAAAAGAGGTTTGTAATATCAAAGATAACCACGATGAAACAAACACGGAATGTTCTACAAAGTTAGAGGAATTGAAATGGGACAATGTGAATGTAAGCGATACGGTAACAAACAATGATGGTGAACCTGACAATATCAAAGACAATTTAGACGGTATAGAAAATAATGACGACACAATCAATTCTAAATATACAAACGACTTGGTGGGTTTCAAACAACCTATAAATCTAAAATCAGATAACTGGGAAAACATATTAAATGAAGATAACATTGATGGAGCAGATAAAGAAAATATAGAACATTTTACAAATAAAGAAAATTCTACATTGGAAGGGGACATTCCCTTCGCTGTCGGGTTACTTCCGCTAAAACAACTCCAACCAGCAAATGACGATACGTTAATGTTAAAAAGGAAAAACTCTAGCGACATCGATACTTTAGACACTGTAGATTCAAAATGTTTAAAAAGAAAAGTTAAATATAAAAAAATGTGATAGTTAAAATTACTAGGATATTAAATTACAATAAATATATTATATTTTTATTTAATTACAGCCAGAGGGTGAGTAGTAACAGCATAAAAATATGGTACTCTTTACTCCTTTCTTCCGGGTGTTGTATGAGGCGACTACGGGAAATGACAATTTCTACAGATAATTGGCGGGATTTCGATCTCGAAACGGACCAGATCAAAATTAATTAGACGGGTGACTGACACTGCGGTCGTGAATTCGCCTGACAAGCATGGCGGTGTATGGGTACAAATAAATAAATATTTTCACGCAATTCTCAATACAGGGATAGACAGAGCCTAAGACAATTAAGTCCCTTCGACCCCCCTTCCACCGAAGATATTTTCGGGACAACGTGACAGGTGGTGAGCCCGTCGCCGTCTTTATGACCAAGCCAACGATATAATTAGTACGTTTTTTTTTTTGAAAACAAAAACATGTACGAATACGAGTACGAGCCTTTTTTTTATAGGAAAAGGGAGGCAAACGAGCAGGTGGCTCACGTGATGGTAAGTGATTACCGCCGCCCATGAACACCCGCAATACCAGAGGCTTAGCAGATGCGTTACCTCCCTTAGAGTTCCCCCCTCCACCATAATTGGGGGAGGAGGGTGTGTGGGCCTCCGGTTACCTGCACTCACAAGACGAAACGCAGAAGTTTGTTAGACTTCTACTTTACGCTGGTATTCTGTGAGGTCGTGGTACTTCCCCGGTCGAGCCGGCCCATTCATGCAACAACAAAAGCTGATGCGTGGCTCTACCACTGTTAAAATACCCTGCCACCTGGGGATCGAACTCGGGTCCCCTGACTCGGAAGTTCCGACCACCCAATCACTCGGCTATCGTGACTTTATATTTATCGTGACTTTTATCGGTGTATGGGTGGTATGTTAAATCTTTATGAGAGACGTTCTTCATAACAACATCAAAACAAAATATATCAAGACTCCGTATGACCGTTGGATCTCCAAAAGGGGCTTTCGAGAGATGGCTTTATTTCTTTAACCATCGGATTAATTTGCAGTTTCACTTGTAGAATCCGCGTTAAAGGTAACTTACATTGCGAACATCGAAAATGACTTGTTATGAAACAAATCAAATCAATGAAATAAATATGAAACAATTAAATTAAACAATATAGTGTAGGTCATGTTTACTGCAAACGTTTATTTAAGACAAATTTGAAGAGAAATTTTAGTAATCAATTAAATGATACAACTTTATCGTAGAACAAATAATTGCTATGAACAGAAAACACTACTGCAGTTTTTGAAGTAGTATTTTATGTAGGTCTTGACTTTGTATGTTAAGTACACACACATTCATTACATAGAAAATATCAAACATTAAATTCCTTAGGTTGTACTGCTCTTACATAATATAAAAACAAATAAATATAGAAATTAAAATATACCCAAGTTTATTACATCTTATAAACTAAATTGATGTTTTACAAAATGGCTCGGATTCATGGTTAAAATGATAAGCAGAACATCTAAAACATTTTAAAGCTTAAGATCTAAGGAGATTCACAATATGATATGGACTTTATAAATAAAACATTTGTTAAAAATTACAATGTTACAGTATATTATATTATAAAACTAGATATTTATTGTCTACTGTTATTTTCTAAGTATAAAAAATAGTTTTAAGTTCTATAATATAAGGACATAAACCTTTAACAGGCAAAATTAATAATCAAGCTTTCCAAATATCAAATTTTATATTATATAATTTATGCAGAATGTTTAAAATTGAGATTCTGAAAATAGATAAATAATACACTGTCAAACAAAATAAAAAAAAATCATAAAACACTGGCTCAAAAATGCATAATGGGTGGATATATTTAAAACATCACAACCTAATAAAAAGCTTCTCTGATATAGAAAACTTATGAACAATATTCGTGATAATCATGAAAAGATATAATTAGGAACATAATGTATACTAAATAAAAAAAATATGAGAGCTTCTATTGTAATGCACTTATTCTTAATAGCTGAATCTCTAACATAATAACCGTATGCATCACTGTGGTAGTCACCCATTTGGAATGTTATAGGAGGTGAGGACATCCTTCCATCACCGCCATTAGAATATGCCAACACTCGTAGGTTGTATGACTTGCCTGGTGTTAGGTTGGTGACATAAGCTTCTAACTTATGTTCTACTGGTACAAGAGTATCATTGGCAGTACTCATATCTTGATCTATCTCCCAAACTCTAACCTAAAATATCAAAAATTAAAATATTTTTATATAAATATTAACATATATAATATTTTTTATTTTTTATTATGCAATTTTATTAATTTTTATAGCATACTAGCTGACCCAGCAAACATTGTTTTGCCATATAAAAATAGGGGTTGATCGTAGGGTGGTGAGAATTCAGGGTTTTATGTATTTTTTAATGATATGATAAAAAAATATTTAAAAATTAAAAAAAAATTAGGGGTGGACCCTTAACACTTAGGGGGGTGAAAAATAGATGTTGTCCGATTCTCATGCCTACCCAATATGCATACAAAATTTCATGAGAATTGATTGAGCCGTTTTGGAGGAGTAAGGTAACTAACATTGTGACACGGGAATTTTTTATATAAGATTTATGCTGAACTTTTATGTGATTAAATTAAAGAGAAAAAAGCTCTTAAACTCGGAGATAAGAGCGTTGCCGTTGCCACGGATCGGCGAAGTTCGCAGGTTCGAATCCTGCCCGTGTCAGTTGAAATTTTAAAAACTTTTTTCTCCTTAATTTAATCATATATAATATTTGCAACAAATACAATGCACAATCTTTGGGGTGACAATGATCATATCATTCACATTTATTATTATTATCAGTATAATAATGTCATAAGTCAACCTCCGTGGACGAGTGGCGTACACACCGGTTTTTATGGCCCGGGTTCGATTATTGGTGAATATTGTAACATTGACACTTAACATTAGAAAGTGTTCTACATTTTTACGGGTATCTGTGTTTGTGGTACCTTATTTAAAGTTAAGTTTTGAATTTGGGAGATTTTTATAATTTTTTGAAACTAAACTTACTGAATGTGAGTCTCAAAAGCCATCTAATAAGAAGACCAGAATTTAAATCAGGAGCGTCAATTTCGATTCTCATAAGACTTAAAGGCTAAGCTGGTTGTGAGTCCTTTCATTTTATGTATTTCCCATTATGGCTTGTGATGTCAAGGGTTCTATGTACACATACCAGGTATAGAAAGAGTTTTTGAATGTCGAAACATGGTATTAGTTTTGACCATAAACTTCGAGTTGTCATTTGTTATAAATATGACACCTAGGCATTATTTATAACTATTTTTACCAACTCTCCAAATTTTTAAAAATATTAATTATTTATTTATTTAAAGCTACAACATCAGATACGATTTTAAAATACTTTTTGAAATTGGTTAAGTATATGTATTCATACTGGTAAAAACTATTTTTAGTATCAAAAAAGTAACAGACCTTGTAACCTATAAGTGGTTCCTCTTCATCTGTGGGCTGCACATATCGCCATACAGCTCGAACAGTGCTGGGGTTTACGGCCCACACATTTACTGAAGCCGGAGGCTTTTGTGGTGCCTTTCTGAATGTCCGCTCCAAGTATCGCTCACTTTCAGGTCCTTCCCCAGCAGAATTGAAAGCCATTACCTGGAAATTTTTGTATATTTTATTCAGTTTCATATTATCATTTTTATACACCTTATACACAAAAATTACAAACCCATTGTACACCTTAGGTCTGACATATACATATTCTAAAAAATAAACATGATTTGAATATATCCAATGCTTCTTTGTCGTTTAAAAAAAGAGTATAGTTAATGAAGGATAAGATAAAAAAGGTTCAAGCTTTTTTGATAACTATTATTATTAATCTCACAATCTAAGAAGAATTTACGAAACGAAACTCGTTTTTGATATACATATATTAAATTTGTATATTAAATTTTTATGCTTAATTACATATGTTTTGTAGAATTATGTCGTTGGTTACAACATCCACTGTTCCTCTGTTGTCAAAAATTAGCACAATTTTTCCCCAAATACGCCTCACAGCTGAAGCCTGTAATATCAGATGTACAAGTTTTATTCTATGTGTGTTAGCCGAGTAGTTAGGTAATCGAAATTCGCGTCAGGAGGACCTGAGTTCGATACCCTGGTGGTAAGTTTTTTTCAGTCTTCAGTGGAAGACCTTTGTCTACCTACCTTGGCCTACCTACCTATATTGGCGTAATGGCGTAAAAATATTTTTTTTTAATTTTTCTAATAAGTACTTAATAACAAACTTTTCCAATTAAATGAAATAAAAATAACCCCTTAATACTTTACCTTCACATAGTAATAGGTATCGGGTTGCAATCCCACAATAAGTGCCCAGTTGCGAGTTGTTCTAGATAAATAGTAAATACATTCTTCTTCTTTATTTGCTTGTTTCCAATATTTAAGACGGTGGCCAATTAACTTGCCACGTAGTCTGTCTCGTGATTGGTCTATAGGATTCCAAGTGACGTTAAGAGCAGTAGAATTGAATGATCGTGAGTAAACTTGTTGAGGTGCAACTTGTGGCATGTCTTCAGCAGAGTATATTGTCACTACTTCACTTTCCGGTCCTGCTCCTAAATTGTTCAAAGCCTGAACTTTCACATTATATGCAGTAAAGAAGTAGTTTAAAGAAACATGGACTACATGCATGCCAACATTTCCATACTCCTTGAGCAAAAGTGACTGGTATTCAACTTCAGTCCCATTGCGCCGCCAAAATATCTTATAGTGAATACCCGGTCCATTCTGAAGGGGTGGTGGAAGCGGAGTCCAGGTAATTGTCAAATCTCCAATCTTTCCTCCACCACCACCAACATTAGCAGGGGCCTGATAAGGCTTATCAGGCAGGGTTGAAAACTGTGGACTTGGTGCTGATGGTTTGCCTATTCCCAAAGCATTAACAGCTTGCACCCTAAATTCATACACAGAGCCAGGCATAAGAACGGTATTTATTATTGCACGTTTACGTCCATTGTACCTGTCCACCTCCATAACATTTGCTACATTATCACTTATAACAGCCCAGGTTGAATTCCACTGTGTACGTCCAGTAACAACATATGCAGTTATAGGTCGACCATTTGCATTACTATCTGTCCACTCAAGAGTAACAGAGGATCGGCCAATGTTCATTATTTGTAAACCACCAGGTGCACCTGGAGGCCCTTCTATTCGTAATTGGGTGCGGGATGAGATTCGACCGATGGCAGATTTAACAATACACTCATATTCACCCACATCAGATAAATTAACATCAAAAATAGTCAATTCCCCACCATCTATTTTGATCCTTTTATCTGCATACATATCAGATTCATCTTTGATGCGCATGCCATTGTGATTCCACAGGTATGCAGTATCCAAAAGTGGATCAATTTCGGCATTACAATGAAGAAAAACAACATCACCAACTTGAGTCGTAATTCGTGGAGGCAAACGTTCTAAAAATCTTGGAGTTCTTAATACTATGAGACGTCCACGACTCTCATCAGACCCATACTGATTTTTTGCCACACATGTGTAAACTCCTTCATCATCTCTGGAAAGCTGCCTGATGATGAGATTACCAGTTTCAGTTATAAATCTTTTGCCTCCAGCACCAATTACAATATTGTCCTTTTTCCAAGTGAAGGTAGGTTTTGGAGCTGCCTCAGGATTACATCTCAATGTGACATTACCACCTTCTGAGCCATATGTTTCAGATTCCATAGGCCGTTTCTTGAAAGATGGTTTCAAGGACAAAACCCGCAGCTGGCCTGTTGAATATTTAGCTTTTAATTGGTTCTTTGCTTCACATTGATACATTCCAGGGTCTCTAGTAGGATCTAAGAATTTAATAATTAATACATTATCTTGTATTATATATCTATCCCTGTCTTCATCTTCCAATGTATCCATAGACAACTTAACACCATTTTTCCACCAAGTATAGTTCACATCAGGAATACCAAATGCTTCACAATTCCAATGTAAGTCTCCCTTATTATCCATGTGTTTGTTAGCAAGAGGTATAGTAAAGTTAGGCTCAGCTTGAACTTTCAAAAACACACTGTTGTGAATATTAGCTCTATCATTGCGTACATCACAAACATACTCACCTTCATCCTCTACAGCTACATTAGGTATAGTCAGAACACGGTCAAAATTACTTAACTGAGCCTTTCGTGGAATATTACCATTCCTTCTTGTCCAGTTATATGATGGTACGGGATAACCAAATGAAACGCATTCCAACCTCACTTCTTGTCCTACTACTGGAGCATCCGGGAACACTTTGGGAAAATTGTTAGGAAACTTTAGTTGTTGATAGTCTGAATGTGGATAGACAAATAAAGGAAAGAAAGGTCCATTTCTGCCGGCATCGGACACCTTGCTCATTACATTACAACTGTAGTTACCCCTGTCTATGGTTTCCAGGGCTGAAAAATAAAGGCCCCCATCATATGATACAAATACACGCTTGTCTTCCTCCACCAGATTCGGGAAATAATTTCGAGCCCAAAGAAAATTGACAGCTGGATAATATGATGGAGCATCACATGACATTACTTTACCCCAGTACTGATTCCCACTTTCAACAGATCTTTTCTGATTGAATTCTCTGATGAAACCAAATGAAAGTCTTACGGATTCAGAACGAATTGTTCCAAATTTATTAGAAGCTGTACAGTGATACTGAGCATTATCTGTGTCTGAATTAGGGTTATAAATCATTAATGTTCCTCCACTCAGAATTAACCTTGGATCTGACAATGGATCTATTTCTGTAAAAACTAATTTATCAACTTGATAATCCTCCCTGAACCATTTGTAAGTTGGAGCAGGAAACCCACCAGCTATACATGTCAATTGCACATAATGATTTCTTAGTGGATCATATATTATATCTACTGGCTCTCTTATTAAGTATGGACCTCTTGGTATTCTTTCAGGATCAAATTTTTCTAATCCGTATGTAAATGACCTCTCTTCTTCTATTAAATAATGCAATCTTTGAGTTTGTCCCTCACAAATAAAATGATAATACTGCGTACCTTCCACAGGTGCTAATCCCCAGCGACCCTCTTCTTGCATAAACCTATACACTAAATAATCAAGTGGATAAAGATTGAAACTTGTTAATGTCAGTTTCTGATCATCAAAGAATGCATTATCTAGACCTGTCAGCTGCGATCCGTCACCTTCATTAGCCCAATACCCGGTGATTGCTGATGAGCACTTATGTACCATGACCCTTTCTGAGGATCCAATTTCATGAGATTAGTTATAATAAAACCATGTTCTTCAGGACTATTGACTGATGCCAGGTCAGCACTGTATGCTTGGCATATTTTACGTGCTTCATTCCGAGGGCGATCTGGTGATTTAGTAAACCGATAGCACGATTCCCTATATCGTAACCAATTAGGGGGGCATCTATATCTTTCTTCGTAGTCCAAACCAGCGTAGTAATTTGCGGTATTTTGTGGATCCCCTTCCGTATCACCATATGCATCAGAATTAATACTATTCTGATAAAAAGAACTCTGAGGCGGGCTATATTCATTGCCGATAGGGAAACCACCGTACGGGGCTTGAGAATTTTGCCTGTATTGTGATCCATTTTGGTTCAAATCGGTTTGTTGTGGATAATTTGGATTATATGGTATTGATGTTTCCATACCCTGACTATTCACATATTGAAAAACGATTAGCAAAGGGATGATATTCTTCATCTTTTATTTCTAATTAGAACAATTTTTTTTTTAAATCTGTTTCAAGACTAACTTCTCACTTCATATTTTACTCACATAAAATTTCATTACTATGAATATAAATTACTAAGTAACAAACAAAAAAACCAGTAATAGGCAAGTAAATACGAAAACAACCAAAGAGAATATAATATAAGCGAACGTTGATGCCCCGCCCTACCGTCTTCTTTTCACCATAGATCAAATACCAAATAACATATTCACAGCGGTTTGTACTACCAAAGAGTAAAGAGGAAAAGATGTGTATGAAGTGTCAAAACACATTTTTTTATTTATGGGGAAGGGAGGCAAACGAGCAGGCGGCTCACGTGATGGTAAGTGATTACCGCCGCCCATGAACATCCGCAATACCAGAGGCATAGCAGATGCGTTGCTGGCCTTTGAGAAAGGTATAGGCTCTTTTCTTGGAGGTCCCTAAGTCGTATCGGTCCCGAAAAACCGCTGACGGCAGCACATTCCGTAAAGTGCAAGTGCGTGGAAGAAAATTCCGCGAAAAACGCACTGTGGTGGAATGCCAAGCATCAAGATGGTGTTGATGGAATTTTTGACTATGCCGTAAGGTTCGATGGTGAAATTCAGCGGCTGGGATTAATCCGAACAATTCCTCAGAGCTCTCCCCGTAGTAAATCTTGTAAAAAAATGCAAAGAGATGCAAAATCTCTTCGCAATACCAGGGGATCTAGCCTATCAGATAGAACATGGTCGTCGACGATTCGAGCCGCTCTTCGTTGGATACGGTGAAATGGAAGGAGCTGACACTGGGGTGCCCCCACCCAGAGATGCGAACACTACTCCATGTGCGGCCGAACCTGCGCCTTATAAAGTTGCAGGCGGTGGGCCAGCATGAAGTACTGTCGTGCTCTACTAAGCACAACTCAACAACTAACAAATCATTGATATGCAGAAGAAACAGCTGAGTTGCTGAGGCAACTAGGGGACTGCTCTCAAAATGAGGTGACATGACGAAAGCCGTACTGGCGGTCACTAATCAACTGGTGCTCCTCCAAGTACCTTAAGAGCTGGCAGTTTATAATAGACTCCATTATTTTGGAGAAAAAGGAGGTGATAGCGATCGGTCTGTAATTGCCCGGATCTGAGCGGTCGCCTTTTTTAGGGATCGGGTGCACCAAAGCTGTCTTCCATGTCATCGGGACGACGCCTTCTGAGTAGGAGTACCGAAAAAGACGCGTTAGAACCGGTGCCAACTCTGGAGCACACATCCTCAGCACAATAGGAGGGACACCATCGGGCCCACCCGACCTCTGGATGTCCAGGGAGAGGAGTGCTTTTCGCACTGAGCTCTGAAAGAACCGGATGTCCGGCATAGAGCACTCACTGTACGGGATGGTCGGCGGTGAGTTCCCCCTGTCATCGAGAGTCGAGTTGGACGCAAAAAGAGAACCTAGAAGATCGGCTTTCTCTTTTGCGTCATGGGCCAGCGAGTTGTCCTCCGTGTGCAGAGATGGTAATGATGGCTGACTGAAATTCCCTTGGACAGCCTTGGCGAGGGACCAGAACGCACGAGTTCCCGAAGGAAGACGAACCAGTTTCTCGCCAATTCTGCCAATGTGCTCGGAATTTGCCGCAGCAACTACTCTTGTGAAGGACCTGGCGGCAGAGTTATACTTCTTCTTAAAAACGTATTTGAATCCCGGGACGCCAATGCATTAACCCAGGCCCGGTAGCATTGCTGCTTTTGACGAGATGCCATTCTGCATGCGCTACCAAACCAAGGCTTAGATCTACCACCGATAGGCACCACAGAGGAAGGAACGAAAAGTTCCATTCCACACACGGTGGTGGCCTGCATATCGCGACCGCAATGGGCACATGATATGTACTTTACTCCGAATCAGGCAGTGGTCCGATGAACCCAAAAGGGCATCAACGGAGACCACATATCCGTCCGGATGAGAGGTCAGCAGAAGATCCAGCAGGGAAGGTGTATGATCTTCAACATCCGGAACCCGCGTTGGCGAAGTAACCAGCTGTGTCAGATCATATGCTAAGGCAAAGTCAAAAACAGATCTCCCCGCATGATCAGTGGTTCGAGATCGTAGCCATATGGCGTGGTGGGCGTTGAAGTCGCCGAGTACCACGATCTCTGCGGATGGGATCTACTGTAGCACGGAATCTGCAGCCATTTGGATGCGGTTGATGAGTCGGTCAGTTTCGGCATTACCGCTGTGGGATTTATAGAGACACCCATAGACGCGAGGGTGGTCGTCGCTATCTATGCGTAGCCAAAGGATGGACAGGTCCCTACCTTCAAGGCTGCCGAGGCGCTGAGAACATATATCCTCTCTGACGTAAACACAAACCCTGGCCCGTGGCACAAAAGAATGTTCAAGCTTGTACCCCGGGTAGGTAAGATAAGAGGTATCCGCCGGAGAGGATATCTGCGTCTCGGTGAGAAAAAGCAAGGCCGGCTTTGCCGTCTCTAGATGGTAGTGTGGACGGCATTTAGATTGGAGTGTAGTCCCCTGATACTGCAGAGATCCACAGCAAGCATGATAAGGGGTGCCGAAGGTTTTTTGCTTCGTTTGCCTCGGTCATCGTGGGAAAAGAGCGGAACTTTGCCCCCCCCCCCCAGAATACGAGGGGCAGCCTGAGCATCCACACTCAGGCAGCGATTGGTTCCCCGAGCACGGGTGCCCAGAGGGGGATTCTTCAGTACCGATGGTGCTGGTGCCCCCCTGGGGTAGATTTTTTTTATCCACTACCATGTTTTGGGGGAGAGGGGTGTGTGGGCCCCCGGCACTTTCAATAGGGTAACGCTACGATAGCATTGGATAAATTCTTAAAGAAGGGTCAAAAAACTTAGAATAAGATTAATATTAAATAAATAAATATATAAATATCTTCACGCAACTTCCAATGCAGATAGACAAAGGTCTAGTCTAGACGATTAAGTCCCTTTGACTCACCTTCCACCGAAAATATTTTCGGGAGAACGTGGTGAGCCCGTCGCTGTCTTTTTGTCCAAACATACGATAGAATTCGTAAATAAGGTTTTGAAAAACCAATTGGTCGGGAATCGAACTCGGGTCTCATGACTCGAATTTCGAACAAAATAATTTTAATGACATTGCCTACACTGGCAATTTATTAATAACTTCGTCTACAACAGCTAAATTTATATTATACAAGGCGGTTCTATTTATATATATTTATTATATATATAAAAGTGTGTGTATGTAGCGTTACCTGTAAAAGTACTTTTCATGTAATTAGTAAATTCCTTCGAATAGCTTAGGATCATTGGATTGAAGATATAGTCCAGTAAGAAAACAGTTTCCATATTCCGGCGAAAACGAGTCCTGAGCTATGATCGAAAATCGGAGATACTTATACATGCACAAACTAAATATGAATCTTATAGCTAGGATTTGTATTTGCTTAGTTGTTTAGTTGTTCCACAGTTAAGGCATGGATATGACATGGTCATGTCAAATCAATAAGTAAAAATTATAATCTTATTTTGCTTCGTATTATATGTAATATTCGGCCGTTTGTATATAAATACATACAAAAAATTTACAAAAATAAAAATTATAAAAACTAAAAGAATATTACGAAAACAAAGAATTTTCTTTAAGTTGGCAACTATCAGCGCAAAGAACTCTATATCTTTTGGTATTATTATAATCTGTGGTCAGCGTTAGCTAAAAACGTAGCGATAAATACTCTTCCAAAGAGTACTCTTCGGTCACCAACGAGTATTTATTTGTTGTTGTGTGTGTTTAATTGATGTATTTAAATTATTTGCGTTTTCGAGATATTTCGACATATTTGATTGTCTTGTATTATGATAAATTTTAATATTGCTTTTCTAAGGTAATATTTAATCTGTGTTAAAAAACAATTTTGATGTAGTAGGTTTGGTCTAAAGGTCTAGATACCAGGCCATAAACTATAAAAAAAATGATGTAGGAAATCTACTACTATTCATAGATTTGTATTTTACAAATGTTTTACTTTTTCATAAGCAACATTGTTAAAACATTTTGTAAGCAAAAGCATACCAATATATGCATTCTTACGAAATTATGGGGCAATAAACTCATTACATTACGTCTTACTAATTGTACACGACATTTTTATACACAGAAATAAAAATCATTTCAATTGATCACTTTTTTATTTTAATGTTACCAACAAGAAGTATTGTGTCAATAATTATTATAATAATACTTATATTGTATGTACTGCTTATAACGGACAGGCATTGTGAAAGTATACAACTGTATAAATTTATGAGTTACACATTCAAAATTTACTCTTTTCACATCATTTCCGCGCACATGGGTACTCTCCCTAATATTATTTCATCACAGATTTATCATGTACTTGTTCGTTTTTTTTTGTCTCCAGAAAGAAATAAAAAGGTGGAACGTGGTCTCAAACTGCGGAATATAAAAACTGCTACTTTTATACAACTCTCCAAAATGCTATATGGTATAACATCCATCTAAATGCTAATAAAATAGCATGTCGTAGGTAGGACGTCATTGACATTTCTTATTTCTTAGACAAGATATCACTTTAGAATAAGTTAAAAAATAATTTTATTGTTTTTCCATATTTACAGTGTTGATATTTTTTTTGCGATATGCATATTATGATTTAATAAATTTTCCTAATTTCTTATTGCGTTGTATAAATAAAAACATAAATTGTTTTAAAATCATTGAAAATAAATTGTACAATAATAAAACGTATTTCGGGTAGACAAATATAGGCAAACATAACAAAATGTACATAAACAAAAAATGTACACACTAAATAATAGAAGATACAAAAACATATTTCCTAGCATAATCTCAAAACAAATGTAATGACATTATAGTGCAACATTTTTTCAATTATAATAAAAGAACACAACAATTTATTAAAAAAGCAGTGATGTCATTGAAATGTAGTGATGCAGTTCACTGGATAAACCAGAGAATTATGGACTTAAATGAGATGACCACCCACATTTATTCAAGAGACTGAGGCAGTGATGTAGTCTGGCATATTGACAGACAAATTATATCTACAATGAATAAAATGTCTGTTGCAAGGTGCAAAGTTGAAAGCAAAGGATAATTACTTTGCTATAACCATGAGTGATGAAAACGGCCATTGTAATGTTCAATATAATATATATGACAACCCACGACAACGTTCAATAATGCCATTGATGTATATATACTATTTCATACGAACCTGTTACGGCCATCTCTGTTTTACAAAAAATTCATCTACCCATTCCAACGAGACTTGAACATATACTATTGCACACATAGATCAAATTATGCTAACATCTTACATTATATTATGGTAACTATATCTCGTTAATTTATTACCTATAATTACACTATCAAGTTGCCTAAGCACTTCATTTACCTATGAACTAACTAACCCAATAACCATACACCAACTTTAAATAGCACCCATGAGAATATCATACATTTAAAGCGACATTTATCCTATTTACATTACACTAACACTATATACATAATGTACAACAACTGATTTGAAAGTCTCTCACTCTATTCACTCTTATGACGGGAAAGTAAATTGATTGTAATGGCTGCCTTAAATTATACAGTCTCATAAATCGAATATTCTTTGTTTGTTCCTAATTGAGATACATAATTGTTCATTACCATATACCAGTCAAATCAGGTCGAATTTAAGATCGTGTGAAATGATTATTTCTGTTTAATAAATAATTTCTTAGCATGATCATACAATGTACTACCTCACATTTATTTTCTCAGTGATTATTTGTGTTTTATCTTAACACAAAGAGATTGCCATGTTAATGACAATTTAAATGAAGATTAATTCAATCATAAAAAAATGACATATTACAGCTCGTGGGTTTTCTTTGTTTTTAAATAACTTTTCACGCTATCGAAGTATTATTGTATGTAAACGTTTGAAAACACGGCGATACATTGTCTATGAACATGCCATTAAGTAGTAGTAATTTAATATCAGCTAATTAGTACAGTTTCAATCTTTAGGAGTTGCCGCAACTTGTCAGTGACCCTGATCAAGGCCACTTTGGAAGCCCGCACGTTCACTTTCTCCCCGGCGCACAGCAGCTGGTGACATTGCGCCCTCTCTAGGAATTCCTGAGTTCGTATCTCCCGCAACAATTCCTTCGGAGATCCCGAACCGCAGTGAATTTGTTTCAGTAGGCTCTCTTTAGATTTGATCTGAAAGGAAAGTGAGTTTTTCTCAATTACTTGGTTGGTAGATTTAATAAGTATAAAATAACAAACTTATAAAACATCACCAACATGACAATAGTCTCACTAACTGCCAAGTTATTCCAAAACTCTGGTAAAATGTGGGGTGGTAATACCAAAATTATCAAGACATCTCTTGACCTCTTCAGATAACTCATTTATATACGTATTTTTTGTGACGTCTGTGTATTTGTCACAATAGATTGTACGAAAATATTTTTTTAAACAATTTTAAATTACTAAAGCAACCGGCTTAACTTGAGATTAAGTCATTAAAAAGTGATCTTAATGAGGAGTTTAATCGATATTTATAAACTTTGTCCAAATACTTAGTTAACTTTATACACACATTTATACAGTTAATTAAAAAGATTATATCTCTATCCGTCTATTACGCCTATAAACTGCTACACTGATTTTGATGAAATATTATAAAAGTCCATTTAACAACCACTTAAGAGATATATGTAAACATAACTGAATTTTTTGCTTAATAGTGTATTAAGTTTTTGTGGTTATACCTGTAATAAGTTAGTGATGTCTTGCAGCAGGCACCATAATCCTTCTGCTGGCTGCCCTGAAGTTGATCTTAGGCTATAAAAAGGTGGTAGTGGCGCATCCGTGGTTTGTATCTCGATGGTCGAGTCTGGTGGTGGTGGCGGCGAAGCGGGCGGTGGCGACGACAAGGGGTCACAGCCGAGCTCTTCGCGATCTGTAGGTAAACATTGATACAGAATTATGATATGTTACAGACAAATACTGTCAAATAGAAGATAAAGGATTTATTTTTATCAATGTATAATTAGCAATAATTGCATTTTTGACTGAAAAATCTTCCGCGCGTATATATTGTATTACACTTAGGTGTTAGGAGAAGCCTTAAAAATGGCAGTGGTTACTGACACATGACGCTATAAAAATTCTGGTAAATACTATGCCAAGCATAGCAGACCGGTGACCGGCAGTAGCGTCCGAGTGTGGTATCTGGTACTGCAAACTAATTTGCTGATGGACAGAGTTATTTTAGACACCAGTCTCCCTTAGAAGACTATTTGTTTAATTTACGGCAAGAATATAAAATTTAATCAGGTGTTCCACAGTTACTATACCGCGTTACTGTGTTTTTTTGTATGGCCGTACGAAAGTAAATGAATATTACTATTATTCAAATGGAACTTCTAATATAATCTCAAAAATTTATGTAATAAAAAATATGATCAAGGCGTTATATAAACAGATATATCAAATTCAATAAAAGTTGTTATGAAATAAATTACATAATATTTATTCCACTCACCAATAATATCACCAAGAGGAGGGAATCTCCAAGGTTCTACAGCGTGTCCTTGCACATCGGCTATATGTAATCGAAGCAATACTTCGGCCTGACCTTCGGCTAGTTCTTCTGGGGTTTGTCCCGCATAAGTACCCAACAGTGGATCCGCCCCGTAGGCTAATAGAAGACGTATTACTTCCACGTGACAATTCTCGCACGCTTCGTGCAGTGGTCTGGAATTTTTTAAAATAAATAAGAATAATGTATTTCCTACTATTAAACATGGCCATTCTGCCCTTTTTTTCCAGCTAGTGTCGTAAGAGGTCGTCTTTTACTAAAAATTAATAAAAACATCAATGATAAGTACCTGATACCTCCTTGGGCGGCAGCAGATACATTGGCACCATATTGAAGAAGTAAGCGCGCAATCCGGACATGACCTTTGGCAGCCGCAACATGTAGTGGTGTAAAACCGGCATTGTCTTTCGCGGATGGATCCGCTTCCATTTTCTCCAAACAATATGCGACACAGTCCTGAAATTTATAACGTTTTTATTTCCATATACACATTCATATTTAAACATAATAAACCTAAGCAAAGTAACACTTACAGTAAATCCTAATCTGGCAGCTCGATGCAAATGTGTTTCTCCAATGCTTTTATTGATAAACCAACTTTTAATTTCTTTTTGGATATCATGGACGGACTCGGGACTTGGCTTAGGTGCCGGCCGGCGGATCTTATTACAATTATTGTCTTCTTTTCTAATAATTTTCTTCTTTTTTCTTATATAGTCAAATCCAGAACTAAATTTTCTTCGTCCAAATAAACGTTTGAATCTTTTTTTCGGATTTATTTCTGCTGTTCCAGGCGTACTTCCTTCTTCTTTTGCATTGTTTTTCTCATCTGGTGTAGGGCTCTTATCTTTCTTTACCCTATTTGCAGGATTCTCCTTTCGTTTTGTTTTAAACGTTTTCATTAAATTATTTCGCTTTTTCAGACGCATCAGTCGCCCTTTAGCGTCATTACGTTTAAGTGATTTAGTACTTCTTAATCCGTCTCGTATTGAGCTAGATCTCCTTTTGAGCTTTTCTTTTGTTATGTTTTTGGGTTTAAATTTTGACTTGGGTTCTGGTTCTGCTTTAACTTCCACAATTCTTTCTTCTTCTTGTTCATGTTCTTCGTCCCTGCAAGAAATTGGCGGTGCTGATGCTGGTCTTTCATCCCCAAACACTTCTTTTATTGTAGCTCGCTGTTTGAGAATACGACTTTCAGTTCGCGTTCTAGATTTTAATACAACTGGTGCAAATTCTTCTGTTGCACCTATTAACCCTTCGGTGTTCTTTATAAAAGCATGCCGAAAAGCTGTGACGGTCTCCTTTCGAAATGCTCCTAAGTAAAATATGTCTTCCATCAGTTTTTCCTTCTTAGCGCTTAAGTTGCCTTTATTGCCATTTTTTAAGAGACCTAAACTTGGTGTAGGTAATAATTCAGAAACATTAGAATTTTTTCGCATAACCTTGGGGGTTTTCTCATCTTTATCTTTTAATCTCTTTTTTGAATCTTCTTTTTTTCCACATTTTTGTATAAGCACATCTACAATTGAGCTGGATTTCTTCTTCACTTTACTGGCTGAAAAAACAGTAGATGTTGATGCTTCCGAATCGTAATGAAGTCGATTAGGAGCTGAACAACTCGAATTTGAATCCAGGTCACTGTCCAAAGTCATTTTATCGGGACGTCTAGCGTAAAGGTCATCAGTAGCAGCAGATTGAGCGGATGACGGTGCAGGTGAAAGTGGAACAGAATCCAAATCTGGAAGTGAAGTTGAACCCCGTGTAAATAATGTCCCTGTCCTTTTAACAAATGGGCCACCCGACCGTCCTCGAGGAATAGCTATGAGCCTCGTAGGCATTCGTAAAGATCTTTTATATCTGTATAACTCTTCTTCCCATCCAGGATGAAAATCGGAACCATCCCCAAAACCCGGTTTACGTATTGGTGTTGAGCTATTGCTTGCACTACTGGTGTCTTGTTTTTTTGAAGGAGAAGATTTTACAGGAGTCTTATGAATCTGAGTACTTTTACAGTCTTCTGTTTTAATTCCCTTGCGTACGCGAAGTCTACTTGCAACACTCATGTCATCGTCATCGCTGTCTGAACTTGAATCATTATTTTGTTTCATAATTTTACACTCAGTGGATGATGATTTAACTTTTGATCTTGACATCCGCCTGTTACTCTTTCCTTTACCGTATTTATCTGATTTATCTTTAGGTACAAGTTCAGTAGATCTTCGACTGTTTACACTCATACGTTCATCACAACATTCTAATTTCACATATGCTGACTTTTCTGACAAATCTTTTAACATCTGATATTTGAGAGCTCTTTGTACTTTCTCTTTGAATATTTTGCTGTTTATTAATGGTTCATCGTCATCGGTTGATTCTGCCTCTTCTTTGATAACTGTTTTAATTGCTTCATTTTCATCATTGATTGATGACACTGAAGCGGTTGGTAATGGTTCTTTCTTACCCGAATTTGTTTTACCTTTTATATGTACTTTTGATTTCATTTCTTTATCGTTTTCCTTTTCAGATTTTTTTTCGTCATTTATTTTAGCTTCTTCTATTGTTGTATTTAAAGAATTAAGCGATTCTTGATTAGCACTAGAATTTAACGTCTCAGTCTCTATTTTCTCAGTATCATCAATTGGTTCTTGTTTAATTTCAATAGCGGGTATTGGATTAATTTGAATTATATTTGTATCACATTCTTCAGAGTCAGTTTTAGGACATCTTTGTAATCTTGATTCACCCTCTTGATCCATAGTATCATTACGTTTTTTATACGATTTCTTTTTTAAACAACCAGATTTAAGTTGTTCCATAAAACTGTCACAGGCATTGGCCCAATCTAAGTCTTCGGGAACTGACTCTTCCAATTGTGCGAAATTATCAGAATCTACACTTTCTAAGACGTTTTCAGTTTTTACAGCATCTCTTTCTATTTCATCAATATTCATTGGTTCTGTTTTTACTTTTGGTATAAATTCATCCATGACCTTTTCATTTTTTATTACAGATTCTAATCTCAGATTGTCTTCTCTTATTTGATTAAAAAGATGCTGTTTCTGTGATTTTGGAAGTAGTTTGACCTTGTCTGATTCTGAAGGCGCATTTTCCAAACCCTTGTCATGTTTCAAACTACTATCTTGTGATGGTGGCATTACTTTTAATTCTGCTTTAGTCCTGATTCTTGACGCAACATCGCTTTCTGGTGATTTACTTTTTTGATCAGTGTTGCAATTTTTTTTATTATCTACCTCGCTAGCTATAGAATCTACAGCTTTGGGCATTTGAATATGATGAGCAGTTGCGGTTTGTTGAGTTTGTGAATTATTAATTTTTAACAGTTCATTTTCAGGATCTTTAGTTAAATCAGTTATTTCTATTACGGAATCATCAACGTCGTCTATTACAATGAGGTCTGGTATCTGTTGTACCGATTTTGATGACTCAACGTATCCCGTTTGCTTTGTTTCTAAACTATTACGAAGAATACTTAAAACGCTTTTGTTGGCAGGCCCATTTTGTGAATCTAAGTGATGTGGGTGTAAATCTCTATGGCTCGGAATTTTTTGTATAACATGACGACTACTAGACGGAATTCTATCATGATAATGTGCATGATACTCACTGGTTTCACGGTTTAGTTTTTCAGGATAAAGACTACGTGCATGTCTTTGACTTGTATGGACATGATGTTCACGGTACAAATTAGACGCAAGTGCTCTTTTTTGATCGTTTTGATACGCTTCAAATCGTTTATGACTACTATAACTATATACAGGTCGACTCATAAGTTCATGTTGTTCACGGGCTGACTGACTCATGCGTTCTATCCGGCTATCTGAAGACCATGTCTCGTATCGTACTAACTTTTCAGGAATGTTGCTAACTATAGGTCCAGCTGATCGTTTTCGTTCTTCTATAACAACTTGAGGATCTCGAATTCTCTCTGTATGTCTTTCATCAATGACTGGCCTAGTGAGATCTATTCTTGGAACATAATCACTTCTAGGTTGGTTTGGACCATTATATTTACTACGTTCAGAATAAACGTGGTGCCGAGATTCTATGGGATAAGGTTCAGGAACGGGTCTAGAAGTTTCATAAGCTCCATTGTATCGCATTGCTTGGGCAGGCACTGCATTTCTTTCTCTATACTGTGTAAAATCAGGCGCAAAATCTACTTTATGTGATAGCACGTAACTCGGCATAGGTGGTGCATGCCGACTAGTTGAAGTTGGACGTGGTTGTAAAAGAAGTGTTTTGTTTTCCATAGAAGCTGAATCAATAACATCATCCTGGGTGGTAGAAGAATCAGCGGAGTTCTTTACAGTTTTGACAGACAAATCAAGAGGCGATTCTCTCTTTTGTTTAGTCTGATTCAATTCATTAACTATAGATGTCACCGACACTGTCATTCTCGTTTGTTGATTCGCATATCCAGCTTTTATTGAAGAGCGCGATGATGACGTTTGCACTTGGTTTGTTGCTGAGTAATCATACTTTGTCTTTGGAGTAGGTACTGGTCTGTAAGCTGACCTTGGTGGAAGTGACGGATTATTATGAACTACCGGCATTGGTGCACTAGGTGCAAATCTAACATTTGAAGTTGACGGTGATGCGTAAGGGTAACCAGTTCTAGAATCGACAGATCTACTTTTGTTCTGGAAATCTACTCGAGATGGTATACGCGTAGCCTCGTTACTGTGTGACTGGGGTTGGGAGTGTCCGCGATCTAGCGGTCTCGCACTGTAATGTGTATTCATAACTTCGGCCCCACTATGCTTGTACTGCTGAAGTGTTTCAACGCGATGGTTCTGCAAAGATTGCGTAGCTGCTAATGAAGGTCTGTAACCAGAATACACTTGTTGGGGATCATACTTCCGCGGTGGAATTACAGTATGCCGCTCGTAATGGGACGTTCGTGACATAGATGATTCGCGACGATGCGGTAGTGGGAGGTAAGCTTGTGCTGAACGTCCTTCTATGGCGCCAACTTTTTGTACTGGCGGTGTCGCTTGCGGATGATGAATCGGTGGAACTCGATCATTATGCGGTGGAGGTGGTTGCGTAGGCTGCATCGAATAGCGTGATGCCGGTGGACTGTGCGCAGCAGATTCGCGAAGGCGAGTAGCAGTGTGTTGAGGCATAACACTTGATAATCTTGCATAAGTTTGCGGACTGTGTCGCGCAGAGGAAGGCTGAGGAGAAGGAACCGCTGGACCATGCGAATTTCGACCACTATCATGTATATTTGCTTCGTATTGATAGCAGGTATACGACTCAGGGGGACGCGAAGAAGCGTATGGCTCCGGAGGTCTACTGGGTGCATATTGGTCAGGCGGTCTGGTTGTTGGAGTTTGTACGCGTTGGATAGATGGCCGGTATTGCACGTGTTGTTCTATCTGTGGCTCGGAAGTGGGCAGAAGAGGAAGCGGCGCAGAAGAAGGAGGCCGCGCAGGCGATGGACAAGGCGCAGCAGGTGCGGGCGCTGGAGACGATAACGAGCGTGGCGTGGGCTTGCGGATTATATGCGATGGCGGAGAGAGCGCCCCTATTGGTTCTTCTTCATCGTCTGGATCTGGCATTTCACGCCGTTTCTGAGCCGCCTCGCGCATTACTGTCGCTTTGTGAATAATGTGCGGCTCAGGTTCAATGGGCTCCGACGGCGGCCTAGGTGGAGGTGCGCTCAGGCCGGGAGTAGTAGAAGGTGCAGCGGCAGCAGAGGGTGGGCGTGAGGATGGTGCTGGAGCTCCGGATAGGGCTGGTGCTCCTTCTTCTGGAGGCGGTGAACTCGCAGGCCACACGGGTTGGCCACTGCCTTCGGCTTGAGCTTGCTTAGGCAGCCCCATGAAATATTGGCGCGTCCCTTCCAGCACATTGTTGAACCCGAAGTCCATACTACGTTGTTCGGTTCCACACCGTCTGAAAATAAGAGATGATAAAAAACTTTATTATTTATTACAACAAAGGCTATTAGACTGTATATGATATATGTATATGTACTTTTGCATGCATACACGTATTGAGTGTAAAGTTGACGAAGTTGGGGTCGTTATCCGCCTGTTGCCCTTGAGCGTACTTCGCCCTCGCGCGCTCGTCTATCTACTACAATACATAAATTACACGCGAACAATAAGAAATATTTCCGCGATTCATACGTGGTCTGCTAAAAAATTGACAAACCTTGCCAATAAAACGGTTTAAAATAGCGATACGATTTTATCTTTTTACCAATCAACGATACAGTACGATGAAAATAAAAAAAATCTTTAACGATAGAATACGACTAATAAAGTAGACATAATTATTTTTATTTCGTTTTCATAAAACTAGTTCAAACATTAAATCATAGATCGTTGTCTGTGGCGAGACCCGGGCAGCCAAGGGCGGAAGCTGTCACCGTGGCGACCGACCGAATCGATTACATCCCTGGACGATACCGCCTCTGACACGTGGGACCTTAATACAGCATTCCTTCTTGTAAATATTGTAGGGAACTATGAAAAATATAAATAATAATACCTTTTTGCTCGTTTTATCAATTAATAATAATTTATATATTATTATTATTATTAATTTAAATACGAAGACTCATTTTAAATTGAATTTTCCGGTTAGTGGTAAGTAAAATGGTGTATACTTTGAAGTATTTTTATTGCTTTTGGAACACTTTCAAGAAAAGTACTACCTATACATATACGACCAAATAAAAGCTGACATTGCCAAAGAAACGAACGTTTTAAAAATGTTTGTAAAGAAGCAGAAATCGATAGGTACTCATAATGATTGGTTAGGTTTATCAGAATAATACACACGCTACTTTTTATCGAGAAAAGAATTTGGTGTTCTGGTAAAATTTTAAGCCGTTGGCAAAATCTCTGGGTGTTGCTAGTATTTTAATGTTAATAAAGAAACAGAGATGTTTATATGTTTCTTTTGTGATTTTTTACCATATTATTAACTACACAACTTATTACTACTACTACCATATTATTAACTGCACAGTAATTACTTTTATTTGGTAATTGAAATATAAGCCCATAAAGTTAAGAACATAATTTCTTTCAGTGGTATATATAAAAAAGAGTTTGAGAAGTCGTTGACAAAAAAATAAAGAAAATACCTAACATAAAACACATCTAGGCAGAACAATAAGCAGGAAACTCGGAATACGATCCGAGATGAATGTAACCTTCAATGCGAATGAGAATTATTTCGATAGCGTGAATCATTATCTGCGCCAGGGTCGCGGCTGCCGTGGATACCTACTGCTGCTTAGTATCTACATGTTTGTCCTTAGGCGATTCTCACACCTAGCAACCTTAAGCCGCTTTCATGCAATCTTGGCGGTAACGGCTGTTAATTAGATAAAAATTTTATGCAACAAAAATTGGCACAAACATTTATTCAATTAAAGAATTTTAAATTTCAACTGAAAAACCGGTACCGGTACTCGTAGACTGTCGGTACGTCAAAGGTCCCTGGTTTGAATCCCGTCGTGTCAGGTGAAATTTTTTAAAAATTCTCTTTAATTTAATAATAACAAAAAGTTCAGCATAACGTAAATTCTTTGAAATAAAATTTGCATAATTTGTCATGCATAAAATTTTTGATCTTAATATAAAGAAAATGTATTCACAATTTTATAACTATCTGTGTTAGTTAAAAACTAAAATAATCTTTTAGCTAATTCATGATTTATTATAACCATTTTTGTGGTCGTTGTTTAATTAATTTATATAAAATTTTAGTGCAATTAAAAACAATTTCTATCGGTCAATGTAAAGATACAACATATTGCCGAAATTAATGTATCTTACCTATATGATATTTTCTTGGCAATAATAAGTGAGAGAGTAACAGCCACCAAAATTGTACATATATTAGCGAAAAGAAGGATAGTGGAATCTTGAAGAATAATTATTAAAAATGACACATACTCACCTTCTAACGACAGCTACCCGGCTTGGTGTGAGTGGCTACTTGTAGACTTGTTCATGACTCTATGTTTTTTATTTTCGCCACCTGTAATAAAGGAAGGTAATGTTTTACATATGTTGCGTTATGAAAAGCAAAAATAGAATATTTTATTTTGTGTGTAATCACTAGATCCATTAGCCGACCTACAATTGCATTTGCTGTTCGCTACTTCATTTTGTCGTAAGTAAAGTTAATAAAATTATTAATTTGTATGTACAGAACAGCGTAATATTCGGAACTTATGATCCGATTTTGAATATTCTTTAACACACGCTCTTTGTTATTAAATGGAAGGCAAGATTGATAAATCAGCGGACATGGGCGGCATTCAAACCAACTACAGTAAGTCGGGGTTATATCGCGTTAAATTCCTTACAATAAATTTTAATACTTCTAAACGGATGACGTTTAAAAAGTTGAAATGAACACTTATTGGTATTAATAGTTTTCGCAGCGGTATTGTAATTGTAACATTGATAAATTAGACACCTGCCGTTGCTATTCATAAGGGATCCTGTCGTACCCGCCTGGGCATCTTATGTATGCGATCGGGATCTGATAAGATCGTCGTCCCAGGTTAATAGCATCGCTGCGTAGTTTCTTTTGCTATTTTAAAACAAAGTCATTAGTTTTATTAGTGGTTTCATAACGATAATTGCTTATTGATTCGAGGTAAATGCAATACCGATTAATTAATTTAAATAACATAGTTATTAACAGTAGCGTTATGTAAAAGAAAATCGAATACACGAGAAAATATAAAAAGAATATGATAGGTTTCAAAAACATTGTTACAACGTGAACTAAGAAAAAAACGTCCAAAAGAATAACTTTCTACTTCAGAGTTCAACTGCATTTGTATAGGAGCAAAGTGAACAAAAAATTTGTTTAGCACTTTACTGCTTCTCTGACATTAATGGAGCTGACATTTTACGAAAAAGTTATGTTATATAAGATTTTGAAAGTCATATTTCACTTTAAGATATTTATTTGATTATTTAGATGAATCTTGATATTGAAAATAGTATAAAATGTGAATAACATTGTAAAATTGAGTGATGAAAAAATTTAACCTGATAAAAAAAAATTAAAAGGACTTTACATATAAATGTTACTATATTCATGATTCATCTTCTTTACATCCTATAAAAGGTCCAATGCTGAACATATTCATACTAGTAAAAGTATATGTAAAGGAAGAAGTTTACTTATATAGTCTACTTATTTAGGTATATATATAAGAGCATTAAATTTTTAAAGAATTTTTATAGAATATGTCAAAATTGTGAGTGTAGTATGGAAAAGTATTGTCTATTCTTAAATAGGATGTAATAAAAAAAAAGTTGCAAAAGTAATAAGGAATAAAAGATCAAGCCACATAATTATGTCATATTATAATACCCCGAGAAACAGTACCTTTTTCGTGTGTACCTGCTTATGTATTATATATTACGTTGCTACCTCGGGTTCCATAATGGACATTGACCCACATCTACATCCGCCGACAAGCTATTCAGCACATCAAATGAATTGACTTGTAAAACGGTATTGTTGAATAAAAAAATCGCATAATAGTACACTTTACATAACCTACGAGATTGTAAATATGGCACATCTGTTACAAAACGTTCAAATAATTTCGATTTCGAATCTTTAAACGATTTCAAAAAAGTGAAAGTCATTGATTGGGATATAATTTTTTTCGTATCAAAGGCATCGTATACATTGTCGTTTATATTACAATTTTCGTCAACTTTTTTAGCAAACAGTGTTTTTGTTGACAAACCGAGGAACTGGTACAGGGACAAAGTGATTGCGAATAATCGTATTCGAATTCTAAACGAATTCGTATGTCCCGAGAATATCTTCGGGATAATGTAATTTATTTTCCCGTGAGTGTCGTAGAGGCGACTAAAGGAAAAGCTTTAACACTGAAAATACCTATCGACTGTATCTAATAACAAAATATAAATCGAAAATTAAATTATATGGAATATATAAATTTATACATCATTGTCACGACAACTGAAGTAATGATTTAGCCAATGTTTTGGATTAAGATAGTGTTTTACAGTTCAACTTTACCCATTTGACAAAAATTACATCCGATTTTTATATGAATTTATAGCATCATGAATTTCTTCACAAAAAAACTTGGTTTTATTAACTAAATAACGAGACCAATAGATATGAGATGTCATAAATTCAATTTAACTAACCAGGGTAGAGTGCGTAAGCTTTCAATATAAAACATTTTTTATCGAGCGCACAAACTAATCGGTTGTTTATACCTACTTACATGTGTGCAACACTATTTACGTATAGCGCTTACAGCTGTGTCGGGTCATTGCCCTCGCCGCGCGCGAAACAAGGTGAATCCGTAAGTCCAAAGCTTTTTTGTCTCGTCCGTAACTTGACTCCGCGATGTATACTTAACATTAAGTAAAATATTGCCAATATTTGCAATGATGAAATTAATTGTGCAAATAAATCATCGTAGTCTTTGGTAGTAATAGTATTACTTCCATAGAATAAATAGAAAATGTGTAAGGATAAAATTTGTTTTTAGAAGGATAAAATAAATTGGTTAAAACGAGTTTCACACGATTCTATTGAAATACTGTCGTACAAACCGGTGACACATAGCCCATCTGTTTAATACACATCGCGTCTCCCCAGAGCTAATAAGACTTAAAACTACAGTTGTTTCTTTTGTTTTGTTTGTAGTTTTAAATCTAGTTAATATTGACATTTTACTTTTTGAATATCTATACTTAGGATACACCTTCGGGGCCTTAAGATGGTTCTTCTGCTCGTGTTTTATTTCACATGTCACATCACAAATAAACATGATTTTTTTTATAGAATAGGGAGGCAAACGAGCAAGTGGCTCACGTGATGGTAAGTGATTACCGCCGCCGCCGCCAATTGGGGGAGAGGGGTATGTAGGCCTCCGGTTACCTGCACTCACCAGACGAAACGCAGAAGTTTCTTAGATTTCTACTGCACGCCGGTAGTCTGTGAGGTCGCGGTACTTCCCCGGTCGAGCCGGCCCATTCATGCAACAACAAAAGCTGATGCGTGGCTCTATCATTGTTAAAAATTTCAGCTCGACTCACATTTTGTTCTTTATTTTCAAAGAATTGCGATCGCCGACCTGCTCGACAAGACTTAACGACGACACAATGATCTGCAGCAAGTGCGATATGAGATATCGTTAAACTGTTTAGAGCAAGATTAATACGGAATACACTGTGTTAAAAATGTGTAGATGTTATGTGTGAAACAAAACACGTACAGGAAACCCGGCTTCATAATGTAACAAGCTTGTTGGTTTCGATTGGTTGTTATTGAGAATAATTTAAATTTATTATTCATCGTCTGTCCGTTCAAGGTCTCGACCTCATTCAAATACGTATAAAATTTGAAATTTATATATTTGGATTGTTTTAAAATGGATATTTGGATTGTAAACATTCATATATTTATTTGCTTATACATAAATAAGACCACGGCTCTATTCTTTTGACGACCTCCGTGGATGAGGGGCGTAAACACCTGTTTTCAAGGTGTCGCCATCTCGAGGTCCCGGGTTCGATTCCCGGACGGGTCAATGTAGAAAAACCACTTTTTCCTACATTGTCTCGGGTCTGGGTGTTTGTGGTGCCTTCATTTTTTCCGACTCCCATAGCTCAAATGCTATAGCATCTTATATGGGGATCGGAACAATGTAAGTAATGTGTGATGCCACTCCTTTTCATCCCGATGGTGAGAGGCAGCTGACGAAAATAGTCTTTGAATACCGTAATAACCAATTTAGAGCGATAACGGGTGAAAGAAAGCGCCTGAGTGTCTGAAACTGTGATCGCCAGTCCGCTTACCAGGCGTGGCGATTATGCTCCTAAGGAAATAGGCCAACAAATAGAGGCTTTTTTATATTGTTATGTATGTATCTATATGCATGTTAGTACGAGGACATGTGATGTCACCATATGTAGTAATGGTTGCAAATTACAACTACAACAATGTACGCGCGTTTAGGCGCGGAACTTTAGCCACCATAAAAGTCACATTACAAATATAGCACTATTGTCTGTTCATAATTTTATTCTGTTCTGTATCTGTTCATTTTTATTTATAACTCAATTACAAAAATAATTAACTTCATATGCAAAATACTCTGTGGATACTTTCATACTGTCTGCGATACTTCCAAAAATGCTGCCAAAAATTATATTTTAATGCCATATAAATATTATTTGTGTAACTTGACAAAAATTGCAATCAATGCAATAGTTCTTATTAAATATTAATCGAATTCAGGTGGTGTAGAAAATTATATGTTATACACATCCGTAATTTTTAAAGAACAAAGGTGACTCCATTAAACCAAAAATGAAGATAGAAAAATTTATTATATTATATTATTAAAATTATACTGGCTGCATTGTTATTTAATATATTGTATATTAAATAACAATGCAGCCAGCGTTCTTAGTACTATTGAGAAATTTTTAGATTGTAAATACGTTTAACCAAAATAACCATTATATTTTTTAGTATTACAATTTTATTAACTTGTTTACATAATACATCATTTAATAAAGTATGAAATGCTGCAATAACATGTGACATTCCTTCATGGGTTATATATATATATATATATATATATATATATATATATATATATATATATATATATATATATATATATATATATATATATATATAACATAAACTTGTCCTTAATACCATTAATATTCTAAGCCTGTCGAAATTTATGTACACCAGGGTGTTACCAGTGCCTCCATTAATACCTATTGCCCCGGCGAGAGCACGTCGCAGTGTCTATAGCAACAGGGGGCGAGCAGGGGAACGAAAATTATATCCTATCCCCTCGGCTCCGGTCGCCGAGAACTATGTGGGGGTGCATGTAATTGATTTAGAAATCTATGTACACCGGAAAAACAGTGGCGAGTGAGAAATTGACAATTATAGGTGGGTATTAATCCTTATTGTACGAATAGGGTACCCAACACTAGTGTGGTCGGTCTGGTAATTTTCAGCCTTTTTAACCTACCTTTTCAATTATTTGGCTCGAAAAAAAGGAAGTACGATAGCAAATATTTAACATGATTGGTTTGATTCTAAATTTTCTCATCACTTCTTTGTCTAGTCTGCATACTCCGGTATGGGAAATTGCGTGAAGATTAAAAAAAATGCTTTAAACTCTATTAAAAAGAGGTCACGATAGCCGAGTGGTTGGGTGGCCAGAATTCGAGTCGAGAGACCCGAGTTCGATCGCCAGGTGGCAGGCTCGTACCAATGGGTTTTTCAAAAACTTAAGTACGAATTACATCGTTGACTTGGACATAAAGGCGGCGACGGGCTCACCACCTATCACGTTGTGAGAATTGCGTGAAGATATTTATTATTTTTTTTAAATAAAAAGAGGTTTCATAACCTAATATGGAAAAAACAAAGGTAATAAATATGATTATAAATGTATATACAGCTTTGCCTTTGCAATAAATACAAAGACGTAAACATTTTGATTATTTAACACCAATTTAATTTAAACAGAACTTGTGGTGACATGATTTAGTAGATTTACATAAAATCATGTTTTCCCTAAGTGCCCTGCTTGGCAAATGGATTGGCAATCGCAAACCGCGATTCCTTGGCGCAAAATTACTGGAGTATTCCTTGTTGTTAGTTTGAACCTTGGTCCGGTTCAGAGGTCTGGGATTTTCCCTTCTTACAATACCCACAGGATGAAAAGTAGGGCAAAACAATGAAATAATTTAAAAGTTTATTTTCTTTAGACCATGAACAAATGTTTGTCAACAAGATTATTTGTGCGAAATTCATTAGTTATATGTATGACAATACTTGGTTTATTTTATTAAATCGGCATTGGCAAACATTTATAGCAGGCGAATTCTGCCAATAAAATTCACGTGTGGACACTTTCCAACTTACAGAAATAAATTTCAAGCTGATTTTAGACTTGATCCAGTCTCAAAGTTGGATACCCCTGTGTATCGGTGACTGAATGTTGATAAAATATATTTGGCACATACCTAATGATAATAAATAAATATGAAAAATCCACGACTCGAATAATAAAACATCTTGATGAATTAAGTCCTTTTGACCCACCTTCCAAGGCATTGGGACAACGTAACAGTTGGTGAGCCTGTCATAAAAACTACTTTTTATGTCCAACCCAGTGATGTTAATGGCACATTAGTTTAAAAAAAAACCATTGGTACAACCCTGCCACCTGGGGATCGGGTCTCTTGACTCGAATTCCGTTCATCCAACCACTCAGCTTTCGTCACTTTTAACTCGAACAAGAGATATTAAAAATTATTAAATGCATTACAAATATATTATAAATATTTAGTCAAAATTATTTAATTTTTCTGTCTTATTATGACATTGTTCCCTACGGTATCATTAATAACACGCACTTCTTACGCAAATGTCACCAATTTTGTAAATATAAAAAATATACCACAGTAGGTTATAAATATCTTCGGTGGAAGGTAGGTGGGTCAAAGGGACTTAATTGTCTAGACTTGACCTCTGTCTACCCCAGTCTTGGGAATTGCGTGAGGATATTTTTTTTTATTTAGGTTAATGCCCATAAATAAATATCTTCACGCAATTCCCAATACAGGGGCAGACAGAGGTCTAGTTTAGACAATTAAGTCCCTTTGACTCACCTTGCACCGAAGATATTTTCGGGACAACGTGACAGGTGGTGAGCCCGTCGCCGTCTTTATGTCCAAGCCAACGATGTAATTCGTACATAACTTTTTGAAAAACTCATTGGTACTGCCACCTGGGGATCGAACTCGGGTCTCTTGACTCGAAATTCCACCCACCCAACCACTCGGCTATCGTGACTTTAATTTCCATGGGTTAATGCCCATGCTTTATATAATACGTGTCTATCTCGCGGTATGCTCTCCAGCGGCGGCAACGCCAGTATTTACCATAATATATTCCATCATGGAAAAACAAAGCTTATGGGTCAATCTGCCGATAGTCTGAGAAATTTATAATTCAATGTTTTACTGAAGTATTACAAATCCGCCATACCAAGCAGCTGGCTGGACGATTCTCGTAATTAATTTCTTAAAAATATGAATTTGAGCGTTATTTATTGGAGGCGGTGGTCTTTATAGGCCGCTACTTTACTTTACAACTTTTATCATAGTAAAAGTAAACCAACAAAGGTATTTCATAATCTTATATTTATAGACGACGTTGTCCCGAAAATATCTTCGGTGGAAGGTGGGTCGAAGGGACTTAATTATCTAGACCTCTGTCTACCCCTGTATTGGGAATTGCGTGAACGTGTTTGGTTGTTTTATTTATAGACAGCCTTGTTGTTTTGTTTTTAATAAACAATGATAAGAACGTCGGCATCCGTCGTGTCGATACTTACGGAGAGTAAAATTAAGTACGTATCGACTTTTTAGAGCAGTGCAACAGCTGAATATGTGGACGCTTTCACTTTCTGCCGGGGCTAATCAAACGCTACCTGCAGCCAGGTTCGACAAACAATTTTCGAATTCCGTAAAGATTACAGAGAGCGGTAAAAGGTATGAATGGCGAGATTATGTGCACGTTAACGTAAAGTCGTTACGTTAACTAATTACCTCCTATTAATTAACGTATGGTTAATATTTCCGTTTTAATATTATTTTTAAACATTTGGCATACTAATAATAAGCCTCCGTAGCTTAGTAACCTGTGCGATGGAAACAGTACAGTTATATTATTAAGTACTGTTCCCGGGCCGGCACTACTAAAATTGTGTATAGGTATTTTACGTGTGGAATTCATCACGAGTTCGGCTGTGAAAGACAACGTAATTTTCAAATCAGTGCGTTTAGAAATTATGATAAAAAATACGTTTGTCGATATGTGAAAGTCCGCCTACACCCGCACTGGAGTAGCGTCGCCCTCGTTCTCCTCGTCCGATATTTCTCTAATACTATTTAGAGAGTAGGTCCTGTAGTGGGCATTTACTGGTTGATACTTTATTTTATCAATTTATATTATTATTTTTAAACATTTGGCATACTAATAGTAAGCCTACTAAGCTAAGTAGCCAGGGCGGTAGAAACAGCACGGTTATATTATTATAATCAGTTCCCGGGCCGGCATTACTAAAATTATGTGTTCAATCACACTAAATTTAGTGTCAATATCGATAACAATAATAGGTGTTATTTTCAAAATTCTCTCTGAAAGACTGTTTAAGCACAATAGAAACCTCAAAGCACAATGTTCTAAAAATAGTATAAAGTTTTACGTTCACAGATCAAATGTAGAATTATTTAATAGCGCCAATAAAAAATACATGTTTTAAATCTGTCTCTCAGACTACTAACATTATGATTTACGTGAACTGCAGGCCACGCGAGCGAGTTCGCTGTTTGGATGATATCAGTGAAGTGATGCGCGGGGCGGCTGTGGCCCACATTCCTGTATCGCGATCTATTTTTCATCCGCTGTAACTAGTGCCCTCTATTATTACATCAACATTGTTTATTGCTAACGTTCGGCTTCCATCCAAACTAACACCGTATTTCCTGCTTTTCCGCCATATACCGATGTTACTACTGCGATCGTGTTTCGAGATCGTCGCTTATAACTTTGGCAACTGCTATAAATAGCAGAACGTGTTAAACAAACCGCGAGTAATGTAAAACATATTATTATCAACGTTTGTAACACTAGAAGTATGTAAAAATAAATAAATATCTTCACGCAATTCCCAATACAGGGGTAGACAGAGGTCAAGTATAGACAATTAAGTCCCTTTGACCCACCTTCCACCGAAGATATTTTCGGGACAACGTGACAGGTGGAGAGCCCGTCGCCGCCTTTATGTCAAGCAAACGATGAAATTCGTACATAAGTTTTTGAAAAACTCATTGGTACTGCCACCTGGGGATCGAACTCGGGTCTCTCGACTCGAAATTCCGACCACCCAACAACTCGGCTATCGTGACTTTAAGTACTAGAAGTATGTACGTTACAGAATTAGTATTGAAATAAAAAAAAAATAGAAATTGTTGTTTAGTTTTGCGGCTTTTTAAATTCACTTAATTGCGTGAGTATGACAGACTGCAATTGCATGTAAATTATAACCATACAATGTATAATAACTTCTATTAAATTATATATATCTTCACGCAATTCCCAATACAGGGGTAGACAGAGGTCGAGTCTAGACAATTAAGTCCCTTCGACCCACCTTCCACCGAAGATATTTTCGGGACAACATGACAGGTGGTGAGCCCGTCGCCGCCTTTATGTCAAGCAAACGATGAAATTCGTACATAAGTTTTTGAAAAACTCATTGGTACTGCCACCTGGGGATCGAACTCGGGTCTCTCGACTCGAAATTCCGACCACCCAACAACTCGGCTATCGTGACTTTAAATACTAGAAGTATGTACGTTACAGAATTAGTATTGAAATAAAAAAAAATAGAAATTGTTGTTTAGTTTTGCGGCTTTTTAAATTCACTTAATTGCGTGAGTATGACAGACTGCAATTGCATGTAAATTATAACCATACAATGTATAATAACAATATTTATTATTAGCAACTGGTTTCAACTTATTTATGATATTTGTAGATCATAATCGCGTCGCGTGCTGATCTAATAAATAAATACATATATAGATAGGGACAACATCACATAAAGTCACGATAGCCGAGTGGTTGGGTGGTCGGAATTTCGAGTCAATAGACCCGAGTTCGATCCCCAGTTGGTAGGCTCGTACCAATGAGTTTTTCAAAAACTTATGTACGAATATCGTTGGCTTGGACATAAAGGCAGCGATGGGCTCACCACCTGTCACGTTGTCCCGAAAATATCTTCGGTGAAAGGTGGGTCGAAGGGACTTAATTGTCTAGACTCGACCTCTGTCTACCCCTGTATTGGGAATTGCGTGAAGATATATATTATATATTATATATATATATATATATATATATATATATATATATATATATATATATATATATATATATATATATATATATATATATACATACATTGTTCCGAACCCAATGTAAGATGCTAAAGCACTCGTGGTATGGGAATTGGAAACAACGAAGGCACTCTATAATT
This sequence comes from Sericinus montela, assembly GCA_029286605.1. Lineage (NCBI taxonomy): Eukaryota > Metazoa > Arthropoda > Insecta > Lepidoptera > Papilionidae > Sericinus > Sericinus montela. The sequence goes on from JAGSMR010000044.1 coordinate 6,343,567, forward strand.
TAAGTGGACGAAAGCTCAAATGATAGTGGTCGGTGCCACTAGTGTTCCTAGACCAAAGCAAACAGAGAGCCTCAATTAGAACCGAGGGCATAGTGAAAGAAAGGATTATATCCTTTAAAATACTTTTTACTAGCTGTTTACATACTGCTTTTATTAAGAGAATATTCTAGAGAGTAGAATATTCTACATACTTTAAAATAAGGTAATCGGTTGGTAAATTCTTTTGCATTATATATTAGGTTCAATTTAATGGATCCACATCTGTTCGACTACAAATCGGTCGCATTATCACGACCTGTTGCTACTATTTTAAGACTTGAAACAAGTAGGACTCGCTCATTTGGAATGTCTCCAACATTCACCTACACTACAACGCAAAGATCGAATTGGTTTTTGTTATCTGTTTACTTTACTTGTCGTTTTGTTTTCTTTTACTATCTGTGACCGATGCCGACGCTTTGTTGATAAAAACATTGATACAATGGATCATTAGGAATGCAGTTTAATGTTTTTTAAATTAATGACTTCATGTTGTTAATAACTTCTAATTTTTTTGTTAATCTGAAAAGGAACATAATTGCTAAGCATATTTATTGATAGAATACATAAGTCTCACAGTAGTAGTTTGTTTGTTTCGTAGTAGTTTGTAGAGATATGGATTAAGACACTTTTAATTTCCCCAAATTTATTGACCAAATTGATTTGCCTGACGTGGTAACCAGAGAGAATAGATCGCATAGTCAAAACCCTTCCCTCTTCGAGCAATTTGCAAACATGATCTTCAAAAGTTGGTCTCGGCCTGTCTCGCCCCCTTTTACTCTTAATTGCGTGCTACAATTCTTTTTATATTTCGTACTCAATATCACTGCCAGGGCGTAGAAAATTAGCATATAAAATATATTAAAATCTAAGTTACTTCCAATGGCCAATTATAAATAATCAGAAAACGTTTTATTTTAGTAATAGTAAAGTAATAGTAATAGTAAAATAATAATCAGAAAACGTTTTATATTAAGTCCTGAAATAGCCAGCGAAACCGAACTTAGTTTTCATTTTAAATTAATGGCATTAATAATAAGTTAAAGTCAGGGTAAGTTCTTGATTAAATGAAAAAATTACAAATTTGGAGGGAAATTGGCTCAAAAAATTTAACATACTTTCAGGTACCGTGCTGGGTCGACTTTACCGTCAAATCTATGGGTTTATTTTCAAACTTTAAAAGTAAAATGAAAACGAACCGTACGATGTGCGAATCTATCTCGAACCGTTATCGAAGCAAGCCGAGACACGCAAGTAAGTCGTTCTCCTTCTGCAGTTTGTGTTTGTGTGTCAGTAGGTCAATAGCTGTTTATAAGCGAATAATTTGCTAACTCGCAGACCGGTTTACAGTTACATCAGATAAGCCTAAATTGAGCCCCTGTCAAATTCCTCGGTTAAAAAAAAGACGTGTTCGCATTTAGAATTTATGAAAATGAATTCGTAGTATTTACAACGGCATATTACCTAGGACAATATATAGAATAAATCGGAATTCTATATTTTAAAATGGCGGCGAATTGGTATGGTTTTAACTAAAGCCGATTTAACAATCAATATCCACTTACGGTAAAAGAGTTATAGTGAAAAGGATAATTGCAAGTATATTTTATCGGAAAACCCCGTTGGAATGGCCCATGTTCAGCACTGGGCAATTTGTTTACCTAGAAGCTGATAAGAATCTGATGATCGTTATTTTAATTTCCTTAGGTACGTTTTAAATAAAAACCGATTTTTTTTTATTAAGTTATTATTTATAGGTATAATTATTTTTTTTTGTTATTTGTATATTGTTACCACTTCTACTAAGAAACACTATTTCTAAATGGGAAGCACTATATATATCATAGGACTGTGCCAATAATTTGCCCTGGATAGTACGGCATTTTTAGCTTTCCGGGAGACGTGAATTCAGCTGTTTACTAAAGAAGATAAAGCACACTAATTGTGTGCGGATGTTCCACAATTATTATGTATTAATTATCATTACAATATCACGTTGATAAGATTGTTCCAACATTTTAATAACAATATCTACATTAGTCTATTTTAGTTCACTGCTGATAAGTATCACCAAGTAAACGCCGAAAAATACATTTATTCAAAGGCTTGTCCATCGTAGGCAAATGAATTGATAGATACAGCCAGAGTAGAAGAACCTTACAACAAACTACTTATCATCAATTGCCTTAGCAACTTAGTTTTGAAAACTGTAAAACTAAGACGGTTTTTTGTACTGAGGCAAAATTAAAACATTAATAATGTTTTATTTAAGATTAAGATTTTGTTGTGACTCCATTATGAGCCGAAAGACATTTTCATAATAAGATATAATATTCCTTCAAGCCCTGACATCCGGCTAACGGAAACAATGCGATAGAAAATAATTAGCTTTTGTGACGGAAATCCTCCCAGTAGTCAGATACCTTGAAAGTTACTTTATCTATTATAATTGAAGGTTATTTTTAAGGCCTTCAATAATTATCATCTCTGTCTTCGTATTGTGGAAACAATTCTTTAGTTATTTCTTATGAATTGTAAATAATTTACTAACTCCTTAATTAAACTATCTATATCTTCTATATATTCTTCACGCATCATTTCTGACAGGGTAGACAGAGAGAAGGCAACAAATTATTTCAAAATTATATTGCATAATTTCTTTTGCATGCAAAAACACTTAAGGACACATGTTACATAGTCGTAAGTGAAGGATTGCACCACACTCCTACCCATAGTGTGTGTGTGTGTGCACTACTTATACACAAAGAGCACCACCACACGTTTAAAACGCGATACGTATTTCACTTCGAAAGAAGAATTATCAAGGGGAAAGTCTGCGACGTACGACTGATTGAATTGTATATTTGTTCTATATCATTTTTTTGCATGAGAAATTGTGTAACATAGTTTTATAGTAGTATCTCTACAACTTTTAATATTTTTAAAACTTGGACATTAAGACGGCGACGGGCACAACACCTGTCACGTTGTCACAAAAACATCTTCGGTAGAAAGTGGGTCGAAACGAATTAATTGTGTAGACCTCTGTCTTCACCCATGTATTGGGAATGGCGTGAAGATATTTTTACTAATGTCTATGAAAGATTTTTTATTATTTTTAAGGAATTATTAACTACAAAACTTAAACAATTAAAACTTTCTTATACTCCTCATTAATGATAGTTCCGTGTAATATGATAAAGTTGTTAAAAGTGTGGAACAACTGAGCAAAACAATATAGTGGGTCACCGGGCCAATGTCGCGCCGACCGTCCGAGTCGCACTCCGCCGTCTACATGCAAAACTAATTTTATCTATAACTCCTCTTACAAATTCCAGTATGGAGACATAAATTATGCAACTGGTCATAATTACTTTGAAAAATATTTTATAATATGTTCGGCTATTTCAGAAGTAGATATGTGTTATAAGTTATGCCACCCGTTGTTTAATTAGTTTCTCCTAGACTTCATCCTCAAGTTATATTATCATGAATTTTACTATGGATTAAATAAGAAAAGCCTGTCTGTTAATCCAGGCCTAATTTTGCTACCAAATTTTATCTAAATCCCGGACGTTGAAGCATGAAATGGAACATATATCCAAACAGTTTAACAGATGCAACGCAGTCGCGGTTGATGCGAAGCCAACTAACTTTTATTCCGTGTGTAAAATACAAACTGTAAGGTTTACTGCTAGGCATGTACTGCACTTAATGTATAATACTGCATAGTAATAACAAAATAGAATAGTACGCCGAAAGAATTCCACAAGTACGTTTTTCAGGTCATTTTTTTTCTATTTTATTATCTTAACTTTACCATCTCCAAGGTCATATTATGATCTTGGTTTTCTAATATCGGAAGCATATACGTAACTAATATCTGCGGGAAATTATAGCATTTGGCTTCGCTGTCATTGTAAATGAAATATGATTTACTATGCCATTAATAGATAACTCGGTAGTCGAGATAATGAGTCTTTGACCTCGAATTACATGTCACGCATATGTTACATATTCTCTTATTTAATATGTAAATTCTTAAACACCTACTTATAGCATTTTTCAAATGTAATAAAAATACATAAAGTAACTACAAAATTGCATACCGTTCGGTTGGTAGGAGCTTAAAATTGATTATGTTTTTTACTTCATACAAGGTCCGTTAAGACTGCAAAACATATGTCACTTCCATGGGGAGAATTTGACATAGTCACCACGCTTAGTAAGCGCATTGGCAATCATAGTACTAGATATTTTGTACCCTAGTTAGTGCTGCCTGTCCCCAGTCTACTTCATTTAAACTAAGTATGTTTTACATTACATTACATTACATTTAAACCAAAATTGTCATTGGTTGTTTTTAAGCTATTCGAGGATTTGCCAGAAGTGATCTGTTAAGACAAGACACGGGAAGAAAGAAGGGGACATATTAACAAGGAATAGAAGAATTTTTTACACGGCACACGGTCGTTTTATATTGGCTCTGCGTTATTTGCGAATACAGCGAAATACGCTTCTATTCCTATAATAATTTATTAGAAAACTTTCTATAAATAACGACAAATAAATCATGTTTTACTTGCCGTAAATTTCAAAGAAAAACGCCTTTCAATGCGTATAACGCACGCACACTTACGCATGACGTATACCTATATTATGACTTTTCGTACGTGTATAATCTTGACCAATATTACAGGCAGGCAAGACTCCCTAAAAAAAGTTATTGGTTCAAAAATCTGAACAGTTCCGAAGGCGGTCGCTGTCCACGTAATAAGTGGAGCTAAAGAGCTCCAACAAAGTTAGGAGCAACGCGGAAGTGGAGGTGAAAGTGGGGTGAAAGCGGCGCGCAACATTTACCTAATCGCACGGAGCCGTCGCGTTACATCAGCGTGCCGCGGCGCGAATGTGAAAGTCAATGTTATAGCCGATGGATGCCGCTACTCCGCGCATCGTGGCACGTATACAGTGCCGTTTCGTCAATTCTTACGAGTGGATGCTGTGTGTGAGTCGGGTCGGAGATGATTACGTTTTTAACTTGACATCGTTATTACGGCGATTTGCGGATATAGTAATTTTTACAGCTATGGCCATATATCGTCTAATAATACTTTTTTGTTTATGGAGATGTGCAAATAACGAATCTCTGTCATTCTGCGAAAAAAATTTTCTTTTAACTATGTTTCAAAACATGATTACCTTTTTAATATGAATGACACAAAATAGTTTATTACAGATGACCATTATCGATATTGAGATGTTTCGGTTTGATGAGCGTGATTTAACGTTTGATATGGTGGCGTTAGCGCGGCAAGGAACGCGATTAATACGCCTTATGTACTTATGCCTTATGACAATTGCAGTTCAATGTGATGATCACCACGCGTGCGTGGTGAAAGAACATTGCAGTGGCATCTGTACACATTAGAAATTATTTCCAATAAATATGAGGGCATATGAACACCGTTTAAAAATGTGGAAAAGTTGTGGTGTGGGTGCTGTGATGTCTAACTCTTGCAGGTCTTAATGTATAATTTGTAGTGTAATAAATGCAGCAAAAATTGTTGCAGCACGTGTCTGAAAAAAAGGCATCTTGTATTTTATTAATTTGTTAGATAACATTAGTTGACATTAGAATAACGTTACTTTTTTTTTTCAAAAAAAAGCTACAACTTACGTACCGGGATGGTCAAAGATCTAGACATGCTGTCTAGATTACTTTCATCCTACCTTTCACCAGAGACTACAACTTGAATTACAACCTGAAGATTTCGTGCCAATGATACAATTCGTACGTAAGTTTGAAAAAAAAAGCATGTGGGTACAAACTCGAGTCTCCCGATACGAATATATACACCCAATCTCGGTCTCGATTTAATTAGTGACGGGTATTCAAAATTAAAAAATAGCACATTTGGGTTCAAGCCGGCAGACATGGGATCGAAATCGGCCCGGAAAAGTTAGCCAATGGAAACACGCTAATGAAGTATTCCAGGGAAAGTGGAAGGCGTAGCTTATCTAAAGTTTGGTGATAGTACGTATCTAAGTGGGTCGGTGCACAAGCAATTAGTGCAAGCTGCCCTTATCTACGTTAGATAAGTGCTTATATTTGCTAGTATCCAACACAAATAATGTCAACAATCTAATTATATCCCCCCCGAGCTTTAATTGTGTTAATTTACTTATTTCATAGATAACCTCATATCTTTATTGCTCATTTTCATAACTTCGCAAATCTTAAAAAAAAATATGAACGGTTTCCTCTTTCTTGTCTCAAGTTAAGAGATCTTTATTAGATTTTTCGATTTAATTACTACAATTATTTATCCAGTCTGTTAGCTTTCATGAAAGGTGCATCTCAGCCCATTATTTGCCCAGTATAAAAGTTTCATAGTAATTCATGTGTCAGCGATGGAATTTATGTTATAACTTAATAATAATAAATTTGCCCACTTGAGTACATCCTTGACCTAAATTCAAAAGTGATAATAGCTATCAAGTGGAACGCTTTCAACACGCATTATTTATTGTAAACGGGGTCACAGTATTAGGACATAAGTTGAATGTTTGTGAACAAATTATTAGGAATTGAATAAAAAAAAACTTTCTCTACCACCATGTTTAGGCACAGCATGAGTTTTTACGACACCCTGTTGAGTTTTCTAAGTTAAGCTTCATATATAAAACTCAAATATTTATATATATTATATACACATGTTATATACAAAATTAAATATTCACTTAATTAACTAACATGCAAAATTAAAATACATTTTGTTTATAATTTAAAATGAGACAAGAGAAGTGTAAGTATTCCATCTCTCACTCACAAGTATGATAGAAAAACACTCAGCGAATAAGGAACGTTGTAACTTCTGTTCGTAAATTCGTGACTAATAGTAGTTTACTTCAAAGTACAAGAGATATAGGAGACTGGAGATTTTTATTTTGGCAGAATCTCGGAAATCTAAGAGGTACCTCTCTCTATCTGTGCCTCTAGATCTGATCGGATTATTCAGAAGCGCGAGACTTGGATATCAGTAGCAGGCACAATGTGTAACTTTGACCGCAGTGCTTATAAACAGAATTATAATATTCATATAAAAAAGTAATAAAATATTATATTACCCGTGATAAATTTTATGCGCCACGCGGCGATATTTGGTTAATACTACCTACCTACTCAGTTGTACGTTGCGAAATGTTCGCACATTGAAAGCTACTTGCATGAGTAATGTCATTCATAAAATGCGAAACGAACAACAATGACTTTTAAAAATTTGAAGAATGTGAATTTCAAATTATCTTTCCCCGCCTAAAACAGATCACTTTTACTAAGCGTCGGTCCTTATCACTCAATTGGTTAAAAACGAGACTCCAATAGAGTTGATTCGAGTCGGAATAACCGGCGGCTTCCTCGTGGCGACGTCGGTTGGTTGCGAGTAGGAAACGCCGTCCGCCCGCGCGCCTTGACCCACTTGTGGCACTACGAGCTCGTGCAACCGCGATGCAATCATTCAAACCAAATCAGCCGATCGCAATATCATCACATAAGAAGATGACAAAGTTTTGTCTATTTTTTTTAATGCAGCAACAACTCAAGGTAGAAGAGAAAAGAGTGCCTCATTATCTGTACGGCCAAATTTTAGCACATTCGAAAGTGCCTTTCTCTCCTTATAGCCTAATTCACAAAATACACAAATAACACTAAAAAATTATACAATTTTCCATTCGAAATAAGTAACACTAGTTTTTCTGTTTGCTACTTTCGAATCTCAACATGTTAAAGAAGTATTACTACTACTTATTCACTTCGAAAAAGATATAAGATTATGAAATTCAGAAGATGTAAATAAAATCTTTGACATCCGGTGTTATTATTATAACATCGACAGTTTGTGAAATATTTTATTCACATTTAGTAGATTGGTGAACAATACGAAGCTACAATCCGTACATCACGCGTACGAAGTCGCAGGCACAGCTGATAGTTTTAAGTACACATGTGTAATGCCACCAGCTCCAATATATTCAAATTGACACAATTCATTTGTTACGAATAAGATAATAGATACTCAAATTTGCAAAATTTGCAAGTGAGTTTTATCAACTATGGCATCATCTGTTGTAACAAGACAGTGATATTAATAAACAGAAAGTGCGTTCAATTAATATGTGATAATTTTACAGACACCACTAATAATAATGGTAGTGGTAAAAACACAATTAACACACAATTGAAACACATTTAAAGTAAATTTAATTAAAAACAATGAGTAATTGAATACATAGCTACTAAATTTAAGGAAGTTTGTTTTATGTAAGTAATTGATAGCAATAGTATTATTAAACTTTCTTGATTTAAGATTATCCAAAAGTAATAATAAGAAACAGAAAACAATAATTATATTATAGTAAAATATGAATTCTAGTAAAATATGGGAGTAGTACACAGGTGCATATAAGTTTTTAAATAAATTATGAACAATTAAATTTATTAAAATATTTCCGTCGGCAAAGTTACGGATTGTGCGCAAGCGCATAACCAGCACACTCATAATATCGAAAGTCTAGAAGCTAATAGCTAACTAGAATTAAAATAATTTATATACAGCAGACGTCGTTTTTTAATAAGTCATTCATTTGAAATTTAACAGTAACATCTAACTAACTAATTAATAACTAATTTTGGACAAGAGCAAAATGTTAAGTTAAAGCTTAGTTTAATATATAACTTATAATTTCTGACATCAATAAAAATAAAATAAGTTTGTCTATGGCAAACAAACCAAGGTCTTAATCTATAAATGGAACCAATCACTGGTTAAGGTAGCGGCGCTTTTTATAAATAGCGATTCACAGCAGTTCTCGTTAAAACAACAATCTTGCTCAACCAGTATCCACAGTCAGTTTAATTAGTACTCAAAGATTAATGATACATAGGAGAAAATTATGGAAGTTTATATTTTCCCCTAAGCGGCAGAATTTGTAAAATTATTAATTGCAATATGTGGGTAAGTTAATCCACTACTAGTTTATTAGCTACCTGATATACTGCATGAGTATTAGAATACTCCACTTTCGACTACGCAGTAACTAAGGCCAATTAGAATGTTTTAAATGACTTAGATTTACTTGACTTAGATGACTTAGTTTGCAATGAAAGTAACTCTTCAACGGCTCTGCGATTTGGAAAAATAAATAAATTTTGTTTCTTTGTATTGATAATAGAACAGACTTCTGCATTGTAATATTGAAATTTCTTTTGCTACCCTTCTTGATCATTTCCATTAATACTTTAATTAAAAACTTTCTAACATTCCAATAAAAATCTTCATTCATTGTCATAATTTATGTTTATCGCTGACCCATTTGTGTAGAAAAGAAATAATTAAATATTTTATTAAACTTTGCATTTATATAAAGTAAGAAATCTGCGTAAAAACATTTAAAACCTATAAGTTATAAAGTAAATACATCTTACTTACACTTGCCATGGGAATGTATATAATCCAAAAGTTTGCAATCCACTAGATTCAGACACTAGGCACTTAAGTTGGGCATAACAATGAGAAAGTAATTAACGTCGTGAACACTTCACTTTTCTTTTTAATAAATTATTCACTCGAATCCTTAGCGGCACTCAAAGCGAAATGCTTCACAGATTCCACAAAATGTTATTCTTAAACAGTATTAAATACCGATCATATAAAACTACACACTCCAGTATCTGGGTTCACACCCAGTTCCAAGTACCTGTAACAAGACAAAGCAGTCATAAGTTTTGTGATGTCACACGAAAGATAATAATTAATTTGATTTAATTTCTCAACACGGGAGGTGTACGTCACATGACGCGTACTCACTTGTCTAGAACGAAATTTAAACTGAACACAAATTGAGCTTGAACGTAAAGTACTGATTTTTGCGGCGCGACACGTATAAACGAACTGCTGACCAAACGCTGACTGGCTGGCGCAATGATAGAGAGGAGGGAGCCCGGTGTGAGGAAAGGGTGAAGGGGGTACCGTAAGCAGACGGAGGAGATATCGGGGGGGAGACCGTCTGGTCGACTGGTTGGTCGACCTATTGGCTTGGCACTCACACAACGATACCATCGGTAAAGTTTCTAGGTTGATTTGTTTGACGCCCACCGACTCGTTTGTGCTGAAATGGATAAAGAAGTTAGGCGATCTTTAACACAGATTGCTTATTTTGTTTGAAAAACTTTTAACATAACAGACAAGGTGACACGGGAACGCTGTCGAATTGAATAATTCGATTTTGGAATTTAGCAATAGCAAAGAAGTAAGGCGTCTGCTTGATAAGAATACGCAACCTTCAGGAGTTCTCATGGCCACGCACTCAAGCATAAAGGTCATCTTACTCGGTTTCTACGACGAGTAAAAATTATTGTTAAATAGCTGTTAACAATAATATAATAATATGTGGTGAATTGTTTCGAAACAGAAGATAATACATGTGTGATAAGACAAGTTATCCAAGTGCAAATGAAGACGACGTCACGATGAGATAACTGTGGCTGATTAACGTAATGCGTAAGTGATTACGACGGAGTAATCAGTAAAGAGGGAATACAATAGAGATAGTAATCAAATTTTATCTGCAATATTTACAGTACGATGGTAGGCTCAGAGTGTGGTTGTGTGAGCTGGACTTTCTTCTTAGGTAAGACCACCTGTCTTACCTAAGAAGAAAGTCCACGTAAAGACGGTGTTAGATAGTATTTGACAAGCGTAGTGACTATCTCGTAGAACTGTAAAAATTTGGAGTTTAGGACGACTTAATGTTCCGGATAGTCGATAGATGCAGCTTGTTTAGGACTGTTCTTTCGACGTTCATTTTTGGGGTGGGTCTAAGTTCAGCAGTTACCTTTTCTTATAATTGGAAAATATATTATTATATTGATAGTAAGCATCACAAGCCATAAGAAATATAGGTAAAATCAAAGGATATGATATTAACATGGAATATTTACAAAGATTAATTTTTATGTACGAGGTTGTAAATAATCTGAAAAATATTTGCAGATGCAATTTATTTTTTATTTTTATATGTAATATACACGTTTACTACACGTTTACTTCTGCGACACTTATTTGGAACGGATTGTTTCTTTATAAGTATTTGTTTATTTTCCTTTTGATGAAGGAAATAAAACCACATCTTATTACGATTCGGTGACACAGATACTTTTGAGATATAGCCTGCCTTTTAGTCCGGGAAAATAAAGGATCCCGCGGGAATATCATTATATTGATTCTGCTCAAACGAAGTCATGAGCAGAATCTAGTGAAAAACAATGGATAGAATGTATTTTGAATTGTCTGGAACATCTGAGTGATAGTTTGCTCGGCGATACTTCAAGAAAAAATTTATCCAATTTACTACCAGCATTTAGCCAATATTCTGTCGAAGTATATACTCCCAATCCGTAGATAGAAGAATTTATTGATTTCTCAATTCTCTTAGGAAACACCTACCTTTAAAGCAATAAATACAAAATAATTTACGTGTTTAATAATAGTTTTTCAAAGTCCAAGATATTCTATTATTATTTTACAGAGAGCTGGATATAATAGCTATTTATAACATTCCAAGACCTCCGTGCACGAGTAGCATTCACACCGGTTTACAAAGTGTCGCAGTCCATGATATCCCGGGTTCGATTCCCGAACTACGACGTAGAAAAACCTCTTTTCAAAATTTAACGAAAATATAAAATGCATCTTACTATGTCTTCTTACTACTAAAAGTTGGGTTACTTCAAAATACACTAATATTACATTAATACATTACAAAAATACATACAAAATACATTAATACACTACAATTCAAGATTTCAGACCCTGAGGTGTAAATAAAATTGATAAAAGTTTCTTTTTTAAATTCACTTTAAAATTGAAAAAGTTTATTTTAAAAAATCTCTACTTATCTCATGCTAACTTTTATGACATTAACAATTTTCGGCAGTTTGACCCGCAGTAACGTTACGCAAAATAAAAAAAATATATATTACGACCTGTATTTGAAATATCATGTCATATAACGCATTTCAGTAGAATGTGATCCGTTCTATTCAAACCATGACGCTTACGCATCGATGAAAAATTAAATATGGATAATCTTCGCGGGGGTAACGCACTTGTTCGGTCTTGAGCACCGCTCTCGCTCGCACGCCAGTATTCATGCTTTTTGCTGCTACGCCAAGTCATCGTCTCACTAATTCTTTATTTTTAAAGGGGACGACATAATTCGTGGCATGCTCATGGCTTTCTAAGAAGGCCATCAACTGTCATTATGTCGATGGGTTTGCAAACTTATGACGTAAATTAGTTATGTAGATAACTATCAAGGTATCGACAAATAAAATCATACTACTTGTGTGCCTGTTATATTAGGTAAACAGTGCCAACTATGTTTTGGTACAGTTTATTTACGTATATTGGCTAGCTAAAATGTATTGGCACAATTTCATACAATCAAATGGGCTACTCAAAAAGGTGGCTCTTTTTTACTCCCTCTTATATTCCTCTTTAACCCTTATAAGAAACTTTTGTCAATGATGTTCGTAGGTATTTACTATTATGTACTTGCTTTGTGATTGCAGTTATAGTATTATTTATTATATTTAATACTCGCATAAATCGCTCCACGCTACATAGAATCTTACAGCTTTAGCTTAGGTTCTAATAGCTTTAGTATGATAAGATAGTTATGAACAATTCTGGTAAAGTTTTACCGTATTTATTTAATAAAAACTAGGCGTTTACTCTATGAATCAGGTTTGCTCAAGACTTTTATTTTTATTTCTTACCATAGATAAAATGTGCATACAGTTTTGATTTATTTTTATAGTAAGTTCTATAAAACTAACTATCTAATACCTCATAAGATAGATTAGATGTCTTTGATGCAATGAAAAATAAGTGTGAGTATACCTGAGTCGGCCATATGGGTTTAGGGAGTTGATATCACAGCGGGATATTCTTTGTCATCTGTAGGGTTGTTGCGTTCTGTGCGCCTAACTATAATCGTCGCATTGTATATTTTTGGAATACGAAGGTTGATAATCGTTTGCTGCACATCGTTCTTACATCATATCCTCTGTTACAGACAACTTTGTTATTTACCAGCCTGTAAAAGTCCACTGCTGGCCAAAGACCTCCTGTAAGGAGGCTTTACTATTTTCGCTACGCTTAAAGTAGGAATGACTCCTTTCTCACCGTATTTGTTCCAATTTGTGACCAGGGGAATCTGTTTAAACTGAACGATTATCGCAAGATAAATAATTAAGGTCTTATCCCTGTAGTAATTGCGATGAAGCAGGAAAAGGGTGATGGAAAAAGGAAAAATCGGGCGATGGTGAGTTGGGAAGGATGTCTTCTCCGCCTCCTCAGTACGCTATTGAATATTTTTTTTATAGAAAAGGGAGGCCAACGAGCAGGTGGCTCACGTGATGGTAAGTGATAACCGCCGCCCTAGAACACCCGCAATACCAGAGGCATAGCAGATGCCTTGCCTCCCTTAGAGTGCCCCCCCCCCCAATTTGGGGCAAGGGGGTGTGAGGGTCACCGGTTACCTGCACTCACCAGACGAAACGCAGAAGTGTGTTAGACTTCTACTTCACGCCGGTATTCTGTGAGGTCGTGGTACTTCCCCGGTCGAGCCGGCCCATTCATGCAACAACAAAAGCTGATGCGTGGCTCTACCACTCGTAAAGAATATACTAAAGAAAGGATGTTTTAAATCACAGAACCTTCGATTGCCCAAGGTAGGCTGTTTTTTACGTTTTCTGAATTTCCCAGGACCATCGAGCCTCAATAATGTGGAGGGCATAGATGTCGTCACAACACTTTTCATTCGATCCTTATTACTTTAAACGTGCTAATCTTGTGCTATCTCGTAAACTACTACTCTACAATATTGTGTTTAGATATTGTTTTACGTACCAAGTTTATCTAGATTGGTTTAATCTCTATCAAAATTGTTTACATAAGAAAAGTTATTACTTATTAGAAATGTATTCCTCTAGCCTTTGACTGTAAACTTCTCGCCTTGGTAACCTAGGAGCTTAATAAATAAATGGAGAAACTGTAGGTTTTTTTCTGTGAGTTAGTTGAAATATTTTGAAAGGGTTAAAAAATAGCCCGAAAATATCCTCCAATTAAGTCCCTTCGACCCACCTTTGGGTTGAAGGGACTTAATTGTCTAGACTAGACCTCTGTCTACCCCTGTTTTAGGAATTTCGTGAAGGTATTTTATTTTATTTTATAATATGTATTATATTTAATAAATGTTGGTACTGTACATAAAAAAAAATATTTTCTTCAAAACTAAAGTTTTGAACTTACTCTGTCAGTAACGTCGATTTTCCAATCGACATTGCAAAATCACAAGATTACGCGCGCACATACATACACGTTACATATGTCGGTCACCTCACAACCATAGAGTACACAATATAGTTTTTTTTTTCAATGCAAAGGTTATCAAAGACGATGTATAACAATAGTAAACGAATGATATAACAAGATGTTATCAACTACACAGACTAAGTTTATTAAAACAGAGTTTCTAGGGTAGCGCATAGCTCCGCGGCAGGTTGGAAACTGAGACCTGTCGCTGTCAAAGAGAAAGTGACCATTTCCAAGCGATTACTTTCCAAGTGTTGGTGCGGTTTTAGTTCGTGCCGCGACTCGGGGGGCTACCGTTATTCCCCTTTTGCGCAAAGAGGTCATTTATAAAGTTCACATGGCGGTGGCTATGTGTGCCATTTTGTTGCGTAAATAACTCTTATCTTATTTGAACTATGTAATGTTTATTCGTGCAGTTATTGTAAACTTTGTCGTAGAAACTGGGTTCCTAGACCCATAGAGCTTTCATTTCGATGATGGCTAACATGCCAATTATTGAAATTAATTGGAGAATATAACAATAATACGCATTAATTTTAAATAACTGTCCAAGTAGGATCAGTATCAATGTGTATAAATGATCAATCTGATCTTAATGAAAAGCTCGTGAGTTAATGATGTTATCAAAGTAGAAAATAATTATGTAAGTATTGATGTACCATCCTCCTTCTATATAAGCATGTGGTATAAATTCTATGTAAGATACTCTTGGACATAAATTACTCTACAGAACTTCCTACCAACGAAGGTGGCATGTCATGCATCAAATTTTCTTGCTTTGCGGTTACTCACCACGATCGCCCTCGGTTTTGAGATCGCTTTATCTACAATACCCTCGTGTTTCCTATCTACTTATTTGATAAATAAGTATTGGGCTCAGAATACCTACGATGCATTAGAAGATAAAAACGATTTGGTGAAGTTATAATTTGAAACTGTCCATTTATGCTGCAAACCCTAATAGGATAAGCCTAAGTCTTGCAGTTGACTATAATAGGTCGTAAATAAGGAAATATTGATCAGAACCAGATGATTCTTTTGGTACACAATATCGCTGATGCTGAAAACATGACAAAAATTTGTCTGTAACTGAACTTTATAACGGTTATGACGTCACTTAATAAATTAGTCGCCTAGTACAATGAACTATAAAATAAAAATGTTATCCCTTCGCAGAAAGAAAGCTTTTAAAATGATATACAACTACTACTGAAAAATTAAACTACTCCCAAAAGGCAACAAATTATTTAGTACGAACATAAAATACTTTGCCATAAAAACGGCTTGTTGAAAAATTGTCTTGTTTATGGGGAACGCGTAAGGCTAAAGTCAATGTTCGGGAGGGCGCAGGGACGAAGGTAATGCCCTCCGCGATCCACGAAAGCCTCGCCGGTGAACCTATATCGCAGACTTAAGTCACAAATACTTAACGCAAAACTTACTAGGACGAGTACAGTTGAATGAATGTAGACTAATAAAATTATTGTGGATAATATAATCTATAATCACCTTCTGTATATTACTATATAACATCTGTATGAATTTCAGTTTGTTTAAGATTTAATGTATTTTTTCACTAAACAAATAAGTTCACGCTGTTCTCTTTTAAGAAATTTCACCACATTGCGTCAAGAAATAAGATACGAAAGTAAAATTACGATTGAAATGTAGACCGGCGGTATTTAATGCCGTTATAAGAAACGGTCATTTCGGGCATACGTTGTCCGCAACTCATACTAATTGTGCACGAATTTAAGTGTTAACAAAATATCAGTTTAAGGATGCATTAGTAATGAAACGAATGCGTACGAAAAATATTTACGTATAATTTATCGGTATTTATACTTACACACAACACATGTGTACGTACACCTACTTCATATTTACCGAAAAACATCTTCGGTGGAAGGTGGGTCGAATGGACTTATTTGTCTAAATTAGACTTCTGTCTACCCCTGTATTGGGAATTGCGTGAAGATATTTTTTACTTACTTCATATATATGTAAATATTGTAATATATATTATCTATTAAACGATGACACCGTTGTCACCGTTGAACTAATATAACATGTAATCTGAGCAAAGCTATTTATAAATATAGTTTAACAAGTCATAGCTCTACTAAACTTTTACACTTTTAATAACAATGATAGCGTAGTGTATGAGGCATAATGTATCAACAATTAAATAATCTCACGAGTACGTATCACGAGGGACAACAATAACTCATAAGTAACTTGACAACTCAAGTCTGTCAGTACAGCATGGTTTTCTCGCCGTTAGAAAGATATAATTTATCGTGAAATCTCAGAAACGTAGGTAGTGTACTACTTTAGTGAGTTAGGCGACTAGCGTTGCGCGTGGCTATGTCACAAGTGCGGGCGTCGAGTTTAACCTTGCGGCGCTCACGGCAACGCATTTGGGTCACTGGGTCAGCAATTTCGCGCTTTTTTTTTCACGAAATGTATTTTAACAGTTGTGATTTTTTGTTGTTGTCAATGGTTACTACCAATGCTGAGCAATAAAAATGCATTAATAGGTCATGACTGATCTGCTCAATTGAAACACGACGAAAATGGTGAGCCTGGAGGTAGTATTTTTCACCAAAATATCTACTAAATCCATGTAACATGGTGAGAGCTTATTTTTGAAAGGAATGTGGAGACTATTATTTTGTACTTTTGCGATTATTAAAACGCATACGCATACGATAAATTAAGGCTACGTAATATTATTATTTATTTTTTAGGCATTTGTATTGAATACTTAATGTATAATACCATTATCTCGTTGAGATTACGGAATTGCCCCAACCCAGATATTGGAAATTACTCTCACTCATACACTGCTATTTTGTTGCATAACTAAACTTGCTAGTACATTGCTCGCGTTAGAAACAAAATTGATATTTACAAAATATTAACTTCAGTAAACTGTCGTCGAAAGGAATCGATATTTGGTCGAAATCGAAATCGAAACAGGGCAAACGGGTAGCATTCAGTATATATTAGTGTGCATGATTGTTATTTCTTTACCATGCATCACGCCTTGCACGAGACTTTGTAGAGACCAAGGTTGTTACTGTTTATATGGTAATATCACAACATGTTATTTAGTCATATGGCAATCACAGACCTGGTTTCGCCTCCCTCATGCGGGTCGGGGCCCTCAGATCGACTAGACTTTCCCTCAGTTTTCGGAAGAAATCTTTCGTTTATTAAGGAAGCAGCTCTTTGCAGCAGCAGCCATCGTCGCTACTTTTCCTTGTAAGTCTCTTCAGATGACGCTGTAGAGACCCTTGGACCAACAGCATCCCGTGGATGGTTTTTTTTTCGGTATGTGTCTGCTTCTAAAATCCAAGTCCTACATAAACCGTTTTATTGGCCAAGGCAAAGAAAACAGACGTAAAGCAATGCGTAAAGCATTTGCCGCCACAGTTATGAAAAATAAAATAACCATACACCACAATTAACGGAAATATAGAATAAGCCAGTTTTATGGTTCGGATACGTCCGATGAATAAATGAAGAAAGAAATGGTGAACGAAATGTAATGCGAACTGACCAATAACACGAAATATTTGCAAATTAGATTTGATTTGATTAATGTGCATTAGTTAATTTGCAAATATTTATTAATAAAAAAATAATGAATGTGATAAAAAAGACAGGGATATGTGGTAATTTTGACATTCGGCAATCTGTCTTTTCTGCTTACTAGGTTATGGATAATGGATAAAGATATATAATTGTTACGGCAATAAATAAATAATGATTGTTCCTATTTACTTTTAAACTTCGGATGAAACTACTGGCCGAAGCTAGTTGTAGTATATTTCCGACCGCATATGCTGTTTAAATGGTGACCTTGAATTTGACAGTTTGCACGACGAATTCGCGCTTTGTCGGTGTGCCGAATACACACGCCGAATACGCTACCTACTCGATGATCATCCACCAACGAGCTAAAAACACCGATACACAGATGTTTCGCAAACGTGATTCGATTGTAGTTATAGCATAGACGATTTATAGCTCTATTACGTAGAGGTAAACACGAACAAAGTCAGGATAGCCGAGTGGTTGGGTGGTCGGAGTTTCGACACAATAGACCCGAGTTCGATTCCCAGGTGGCAGTACCAATGAGTTTTTCAAAAACCTTATGTACGAATTTCATCGTTGGCTTGGACATAAAGACGGCAACAGGCTCACCACCTGTCACGTTGTCCCGAAATATCTTCGGTGGAAGGTGGGTCAAAGGGAGTTATTTGTCTAGACTTGAACTCTGTCTACCCTTGTATTGGGAATTGCGTGAAGATTTTTTTTTTATTACGTAGAGGTAAACACGAACAAAGTCACGATAGCCGAGTGATTGGGTGGTCGGAGTTTCGAGGCAAGAGACCCGAGTTCGATCCCCAGGTGGCAGTACCAATGAGTTTTTCAAAAAACTTATGTACGAATTTCATCGTTGGCTTGAACATAAAGACGGCAACAGGCTCACCACCTGTCACGTTATCCCTAAAATATCTTCGGTGGAAGATGGGTCAAAGGGAGTTAATTGTCTAGACTTGAACTCTGTCTACCCCTGTATTGGGAATTGCGTGAAGATTTTTTTTTATTACGTAGAGGTAAACACGAACAAAGTCACGATAGCCGAGTGGTTGGGTGGTCGGAGTTTCGAGGCAAGAGACCCGAGTTCGATCCCCAGGTGGCAGTACCAATGAGTTTTTCAAAAAACTTATGTACGAATTTCATCGTTGGCTTGGACATAAAGACGGCAACAGGCTCACCACCTGTCACGTTATCCCGAAAATATCTTCGGTGGAAGGTGGGTCGAAGGGACTTAATTGTCTAGACTAGACCTCTGTCTACCCCTGTATTGGGAATTGTGTAAAGATATTTATTTATTTTATTTATTTACTTATAATTTTCGTACAGATATAGTTATGAAAGTCCACGGTAGTTCGCTGGCAGATATGTGTTTTTTCTGGGTTGAAATTTACGAACGGCCTGTGCAAGTTTACTGCAGGCCAAAGACGTCTATACGAAAATCTGCCATAATCATCACGCTTGGAAAGAGGATCGGTTATGGCAAGAGATACTGTGGTTCGCCAGGGGTTTGATTTGATATTTTTCGAGATTGACATCCCGAAAATCTATCTATCAATCGGCAGGTTATTCTAAATTGCTTTTTATGACATTCAAGTGGTAAATTCATACGCAGATAGTATAATAAATTGTTGATTTTTGCTTTATGTTTTTCTTACTTATTATTTATTTTCATTAAATATGCTACTTTTGTAAATATGTTACTTTGAATTTATAAGGCAACTCATGTAACATATTTAAACGTAAATTGTATCTAATCTTTATTCATTCAATTCTATCCTTCATGTAATGCTGTGTCATCTATAATGGCACACACATCAAAACAATGTTGTTCATATACAATATATGAATGTTAAAATGTATCTGGTGTAGATTTTCTTTTTAAACAAATAAATTAATTAATTATAAATTATACGTCAGTTGAAACAAGTATTTTATAATATCATACAAATAATACAGTCACGATAGCCGAGTAGTTAGGTGATTGGAATTCGAGTCAAGAAACCAATGAGTTTTTCAAAAACTTATGCACGATTTTTTTTGTTCGCTTAAGACATTAAGAACATTAAGACGACAGGTTTAACACCAGTGACATTGTCCCAAAAATATCTTCGGTAAAAATTGCGGCGAATGGACTGTTGACTGAATGGATATATTTCCATTCATAATAAATGCATTCATTATAACCTTACCGTGTTAAGTACCATGTTAATCAAGAGCGATAGAAAGGTAAGAACTGAGGAGTGTAACACAAAATCTTAGTACAGAACAATATGTGTAAGCATTTATTTATCACTATTGATATAAAAACGCGTGAATGATTAATAAATTTATCGGTAGAGATTTCCTGGTTAATAGCTATTTAAAAATTTTACAACACGATTTAGTTATTAAAGAATTACACAACTAGTCAGACGTACTATTCTTTTTTTTATTCTTAAAAATACGGCACAAAGGCATTACACATTGCAAACTTTAGTACAGCGTTGAACAATTTATGAGTTCCTTGTCATTGTTGAATGATAATTTATCGCTTACAACCTGCCAGCGTTTTTTCACACTGATTAGAAAATGGGTCTAGACATTTGTCCCGTTCAACTTTGATTACTTATCCGGTTTTATCTTTTATTTTAGTTCTTTTATTGTATAACAATTTTAGTTTGGTTTTCTTAAAGTTCATGAGTTCACTCATCGAAAAGAATTAATTCGAAGGTTACCTTGTAAATACATAATTGTGAGTTTCCTGTTTCGTTATGACTACTAAAAACCAATATAACGTTACAGTAATTTTTCTACAGAAGTAATAGTAGCTGCCATCTCTATCCGGACTCTACCGTATTCAAAATTATAACAGAATGATTCAATAATTTTTATTGAATTAAGGTCAAAACATACTAACAGCCCACCTGATGGTAAGTGGCGATAGTTAAACACATAAATTTATAAATTACGGCCTCTTCTGTAGAGCAAGGAGAATTTGCCTTATTTGCAACGCTCAATGAGCGTATTAAACAATTTAATTAACACTTGATTTCTTATCAAGACTGCGGAATTTGTTATATTGATCGGTGACAAATAAAATACACCACAGGTGGGTGGTGGCCACTTCAGAGTTGTCTTAAATATCATAGCTCGTGATGCTCTTTGATCCAGTATAATCAGGCATTCCATCTGAGTCTTCGGAGGCGACAACGCGTCTGTTACGTTCGACTTATAAAGGTTTGCAGGTGGTATGTCTCAGGTGGACTCTAAGCTCGTGTTTCACCAAAACAAAATCCGGATGCAAAACAGTAGGTAGTTCTTTTTTTTAAATCACTAATAACGGGACATCATATCGAATAGTGCTTGTTGCTTGATGGTTTGGTGTTTTCCGTGATGGTTATCCCATATATCGTTACCCATAAATATTAAACGCATTTCTCTTTGTCGCACGAGACTGAGGGAAAAAAGAAGTTAGTAAATTTTTCTACAAATCCCTTATCCCAAAAAAAAAAACCCTCGCTGTCAACCATCAGACAGTCTTTGATTGACGTTACTACGACAAGCACAACAAATGCGTGGCCGTAATGTAGTTACTTTTTACACACAGAGTTATTGATCCGGACATAATAATATGAGGATTTACTTTGATGGCAGAGGTTGTGAGTGAGCGAGGCGAAGAAGGGGCGACGGAGCGAGTTGCGGGTCTCCTCGCGGAGCGCCATTACGTGCTCGATTGGCGATTGTTGCATTATGAATGATGTTTTGTGTAAAGCGACGAATACGCAAAGAACTTTGTGCTTTCAATGTGATGTTTTCAATTTAGATGATGCAATCATAATGATGGTCCTAATCCGAATTAAATATCTAACATTTCGTTTAGTTACATAAATCGAACTTCCATATTCGTAATGAATACTATAGTAATATAATATTAATTATAAAATAAATAAATATATATCTTCACGCAATTCCCAATACAGAAATTTGAATATAATTTAGTAATTAAAAAAAGGAATACTAACATTGGCAAATAAAATTACCAGGATTCCTGTAGACTGAGCTGCAATGCTTGCCTCCAGGGTGGTTTACGAATTACGGGTTCAAACTTGGGACGTTATGTTTAATATTATTAATAAATGTTTGATGCTGTCTTTTTGTCCAAAATTTATTTATATATACATATAAATAAATTTTGCGCGATTAATGGTTATACGGGCAACAGAATACATATAGAAATTATACTTATAATACTAAGTAACTACAGGTAGTATTTTTTTAATTAAAGGTAATTAATTAAAGCGAAAAGAGTTAATAATATTATAATCGTGTTAATGTATTGTAGCGCGCCCGAGCGCTTCGAATTCTATCCGGCACGCGGGGTGCGCTGCGGCTATGCGCTAGTATAACAAATAATAATAATAACCCGCCGCGATTACAGGCAAGTCATCGACCTTCGAAAAATCTGACCTGCGCCGCGCGCGGCAAGGTTGCGCGCACGACATCGCTCGACCGATTGGATCGAATATTTTAAAATATTATAACTTCTTATGCGTATAACAGATTGCATCTATTCTTCTTTTTTTTTATAAAGCATCTGTGTAAGCGAATATATTGGTCAAACTAAATAGCGTATCTATATTGCCAGTGTGTTAAATTAGTTTAATAATGCTTTTAATAAAGGGTGGTCTTCTGACATTGTTCGTCGACCTTTTTGTTGGCGTCTCATAGCGTTCGATTTGTACGACTCGTTTTTCTTGAAAATACAGGTGCCGATAAGGTCACCCAAAGAAACTCGCTAGGAAGGCGAACCGGTACATTTGATTCATTTGCAATATTTTTGCGTTGTTTTATATATATAAAAAAAGTAAAACTTAAATAGTGCATAGTATTTATGTGTATCTTTTAACGTTTCTTTAGGGATTTCAAAATAGCAGTTGCAATATTAAATGAAAAACTAGAACCGGGTGGTAGACCCTTTCTCTGCCCGAGCCTCCTGGGTCAGTACCACATTCTTACACATTTTTTTTCGCCATACTATTCATACCAGCGTAACTATTGAGTATCGGTGTCAAAAGTATAGGGATCCAATATAATCACCGGCTATGAGGCAATCCATTTTAGACTTCCAAGTGAAAATGTAGCTGCAACCTTCTCTTGAAATGGTTCCCAGGTCTTATGGGTTTTAGTTGCAACGCAGGGCCAGGTGAATTGTCAGCCCGTTTTTCAACCTACTCGTAAGAAAATAGGAAACTCGTGGGAACGTTTAAATGTTAAAAAATAAATATTATCCTAAAATGCTTTTTCATTTTTTTATGAATACCATAAGGTTGTTAGCAAAGTAAAAAGGTGAAAGCATTATTTTTCATCGTCAACTCTTTCGTTTAATTAAACTGTAAGTGGCGGCCGTATTGTGCAAAGTTTGAAAGGCTTAAAACGTTGAGGCGATTATTTCGGATAACAAAGCGATGCCAATCAAAAACTTTTGAGTTCTAAGGTTGCTTTAGGCGCGGTTTACGAAACGACGTTCATTCAAATTAAAAAATAAACTTAAAAAATATTACTAATAGTTTTCTTGGATTGTTCAACAAAAACTTTTGCCTTAGTAAGGTTTAAAAGAGCAGGTTAGACAGAAGATGTAGTGTCTTAATCTTACGATTTTCAAAATCCTTTTGAGACATGATTCAAATCAAATTAAATCATTTATTTATCGATAAAAGTAACATACATTACATTAGTCGATCGTCATTTTTTAAACTACCACCATTTTTGGCAGAAAGCCTACTAGATTGCCAGAAAAAAAACAAAGCTCATGTTTTACATCAACAATTAAACATCTTAAGATGTATTTGTTTCGAACCTAGGACCAACATATTAGCCAGTAAGCTAAGTCTCTTAGTTACGTCACTTTTGTCACATAGATATGGGACAGGTGACGATCGCGTGTTTTGGTACGATGATACTGATTTCGACCCTGGCAGTTCGTCCAACCCTAACAACGTGACAAAGAAAGGAATGCTATTCGGTATGTCGCAAGCACACGCCCGACGGAAGCACCAATTTTCCTGTGTAAATATACGAACGAGGTTTCTTCGTCCACGACTCGATGTAATCACTAATGTACGTCATTATTCCGTATGTTGTACCAATAGCAGTCTTTTCTCCTAAAACAACACTCAAATATTCACCACTAACTCTTTAATCTAGCTACAATTAATTTTGATAATAAATAATATTATGCATAAATTCCCTGTATACAAATTGATGATTATGTCGTATTCGAGTCAAGAGACCCGAGTTAGATCCTCAGGAAATAGACTCGTACCAATAATTTTTTTTTTTATAACTTATGTACTATTTATATAACTTATGTATATTATAGGCTTGGACATAAAGGCGGAGACAGGCTCACTACCAGTCATGTTACTAAATTGTCTAGGTTTCTGGCTACGCCTGTATTGGGAGATGCGTGAGGACAGTATGGATAAATTTGACAGCCCCTTTTTTTTGTTTTGCTTGAAGTCAACAAATCAAAGAACCTACAAAAGTGAGATTATGCACGTCAATTAAATTCAGTTAGAGAAAAAGGTAAGGCAACTTATATGCGAAAATAACGTTATATCAGAGCTTTAATACCCCGGTTGAAAGACTAACATGCATAATTGACACACTGAGCGCTGTAGTGTCCTACTTACGAGCATTGGGGTAAAAATAATATCTGCAAGAGATTGAGCTTACGAAAAATATTTTGTTACTTTATAAATGTTATCTAAAAATTTTAACTACTTTATTACATTTTACAACCATTAGGACAATACATAATATGTAGGTTTGAAGAACTTTATTCTCATAAGAACATTCTGACGTTGACTCACATGAGATTAAAAAAAATTACACGAGTGGGATTTGACACCGCGACCTACGTCATAGCGTTGCGATAGTCTTACCTGGAAGCCACTATATCGTACAGACCCTTTCTTCGGTTGAAATGTTAAATCGTGTTTTTCGTACGCCTATACCGTAACGCCCCTAGCGTTGGCAATCTGCTAAAAATTATGCTAACTTCTAATTTAATATCAAACGATAACGCCATCACCTTTATGATGCATTTTTTTATTTAGATAGAAAATTTATCAAGCTATTACAGTCAAGCGAAGTTGTTATGACATAGAATATAATAAATATCTTCACGCGATTCCCAATACATGGGTAGACAGATGTCTAGTCTAGACAATTGAGTCCCTTCGACCCACCTTCCACCGAAGATATTTTCGTGGTAACGTGACAGGTGGTGAGCCCGTCGCCGTCTTTATTATGACATAGAATGCTTTAAGAATTACTTATAATCTTTAATTACGAAATAATACACGTAACCAACTTTGTTTTTAAGTGTCAATGTCAGTAATGTAGTGTATTACTGCTAGTATGGGTAGGCACCAATTACCGGCTTTCTGTAATATTCAAGAAATGGGCTATAGGTATATCTCCAACACTGGACTAACAAAATCTGCTCATGATCTTAAGCAATGTCATCCGAGATTTCAACACACTTCTTAAATTTTTAAGGAGGAACAAATCAAACGAGCATTCGCATTACCTTATGCTACGAGATCACCAACACTCACGAACAATGCCAGCCACGCAGGTGCGTCGCCGGTTTTAAGGGATGAAATAAGCTCTTTTTTTAAGGTCCCCTAAGGCTTAAATATTCCGAGACACCGCTAGCGGCAGTAGATTCTCTAAAATTCTAGACTGTGATCAAAAGTTTCGTAAATTTAAATTTCAAAAGTCAACACAGCCGAGTACGATTTACATCGTTGGCTGAAATATCAAGTCGGCGACAGACTCACCACCTGTCACGTTGTTGGGACAACAAGTGGTGGCTGGACAAACTCTGGCTACTCCTTTAGATATCTACAAGACTCTCGAAGATAATGAACTAACTTTGTTTATATATAGAGAATGTTAAATCAAGCGTAAACCTGGATTAGTGTAGCTTCCGACAACATCGATAAATGGAACAACACTGTACTTCGGATCGATTCGTCGAAGTAACGCTCAACGCTGTAGCGAAGTAGGACCGATATCCGTAATGGTTTTATTTTCGTGTCGTGCATGATGTCGGTGAGGTGAACACCCCATCAAGGAGAACCGTTGACCCCTCCGATCATATCCGCGTACATTGAGGCACTACGGGGAACTATTCGCGCGACGTACTAACTACCTACTTACTCATTACTCTTGTCCTTGCGAAGCACACATTAACAACTCATTGCCTTTGTGTCAATGTTTTAATAAAGTTTTGTTTTTCTGGGTTTTATAAGTCATGTTGACTGCTATTTGCTGCTTTTCTTATGTAGAAGATGTATTACTACCTAGAAGCCTAAATATAAGTGAGTGAATCAGTTCGCTCGATTCCTTATTTACGTAAGTAATATGCCTTTTGTTGACCGGAGTACTAAAACCTGTACAGTGAACGAAATATGTTCGTTATTCTATGATTTTTAAATTAAAAAGGTATGATTATGATAATGATGGATGTTCTTTTGTAAAATTCATGTACAATTTATTGGCGGCATACGTCGTAAAATTCCATACAGGAGATCTCATCAGGTGCAAAATTATCTTCATAATTAATATATCTTATTTTATAGATAATAAATATATATGTATGTATTCTAAAAATCTTTCACGATCCCACAAAGTCACGATACCCGAGCGGTTGGGTGATCGGAATTCGACTAATGAGACTCGAGTTCGATTTTCAGGTGGTAAGCTTGAACCAATAAGTTTTTTCAAAAACTTATGCAAGGTTCATACTGTTGATCACAACGAAGGCAGCAGGTTCACCACCTGACTTAATAAACTTTTTTTTATAATATAACCTTTATAATAATTTAATTTCATATTATTCAAGAATGATTGGAAAACGTTATGCCAAATAAGCTCGGTTCTTCGGTAACTTAGCGTGAACCGCTTCGCTCGGTCGTTAGCGGAAGCAGCGATCGGAAATACACAAGATACCGTTTTCGCCCGCTAGAGGGGATTGCCTTCGAACGGCCCTCCCTCCGAGCTCACTCAGTGATCGAAGCGTAACCGCTTGTTTCACTTCCTGGTGTTCGTACTTGTACCCACGAACATTGTTAACACTTGTAAATAACCATTTACAGAATCTGTCAAAGGGCAAACAGTCAAAGGAGTAAAGCGTGGGTACAGATCCACACCTGTGTCTTCCGCAACTCACATTTCACTACTTCCAATGATAATACGTGTCAGCTGCCGAACTGCCGCACTGAATATGTGCTTGATATACTTAATCTTACATAAAACTTCGTAAATAATGTTAATACATTGTAACCACGGTAAAGATTATAATTTATGGATACCTCATATGGAAATCCGTAATTTTGTTGCTTTAGGAGCGAGTCACAGACTATTTCCTTGTATACTTAAATTGAAAAGAATTACTCTCCCAGTCGGGTAAACAGTTTTATAAGCTATAATCTGATTCCTTTTTAAATAAAATAAAACGCAAAGTGTTGTAATTTAAAAGTAAGAGTTGCCTTTTGTTTTTCTCGACACACAATCGAAAGTACCTCATTAAATACGGATGTAAAAACTAGTTGCACCTGCACGAATAAGGATAAACGTTGATTTATGCAGATCTGTAGAGGTATCCTGTGATTCATTCATTCTGCTTGTTATAAATAACATTCAAGAGAAATACTTATCCCTAAAAATTAAAAAATTCATCCGTTTTAAAGGGAAACAAGAGATGCAAATCCGACAGTATCCCAGGTTTTCCAAGATCACAGACGGATGGATGTAAAGCCTTTTCCTCTTCGGGTAAAAAAAACTTTCTCGTATTACTTATTTTTGTACACCAAAATCCTATATCACACTTTTCTTCCACGGTAATCTTGTAAACCATTCAACCGAAATCAATTTAATGAAATTTTATGAGTAAATTGGTCCAACTTGACAGACGGAACATTCTGTTTTTATCTAGATAAATAATTTATAAATGTATATAAAACTAGGGCAAGTTTTAAAATATATACTAGTGAAATATCGACATATTATAAACTTTGAACGACATATAAAGGACGAAACTATTTATCAAAAGGCAGACATGTTTTGGTTACATAGTTTTTTATATGCTAATGGGAAATATATTCATTTCTCAATAGCAAATTTTACAAAAATTTACTAAATGCTTTTCTTTATATATTATAGGCAATACTGATGGAAAGTTTCATTAAAATCCGTTCAATAGCGAATGAGTGATAAATTTACAAACATTCATTCATCTATCAATCAATCCGAACTGACCAATTCACTTCACTTTCTCCTATTGGATTCTTATAAGTCTTTTTAATTTAAAGCATTAAACTGTGATTGCAACGAATTATGCATGCACATATTATGTATGTGTTAACACCTCTGTGTCCCCGGATTGCCACGACGAATCGAATACACAAACATCTTACGCAACCGAAGGTTGTGTTCTGACCTTGCCAGCGATATATTCGCCATCTTGATTACTTTTATTCCAATTTAATTCATCACCATAACAATCTGTAAAAGTTTTCTGCAGGACATATGCCGTCCCCGAGTGATTGGCATAATAACCACGCTTGGCAGCCGTATTGGCGATCGCGAATGCCAATTACATTTCAACGCGGAAATGCTGCCAGTGTTTAAGGTTGTGAAAAAACTTTAATGTATGAGTATTGTAAATATTTATACATGGCAGTATAAATTTACAGCTCGATAGCCTACTTAACTTGCCTTCGAAGCTGAGGGTTGAGGATTCGAATCGTGCAAGAGTTTGTACTCGGGTCATAGATGTTTCTATGTATACATGAATATTTATGTATGTAATATACATGATTGTCTACACCTTTGCCTGCCTCAGTATGGGAAAATGCGTGGAGATATAAAAAAATATTATTGATTTCTGTTGGTCTTTTTAAATTACAAAAAAAAGTTGGTTCTAATTAAAAATAAAATTTTGACAATGAATTGGAACTGACTTATATAACAATGTGAATTCGTAAGAGGGGAGAGAGTGTGCATTACTAATGACTGCACTATATGGAACACAAACTTCGGGAGTCTAGAGAAATTGCACTTTAAATTTTCATATAAATTCGTGCTAACGGCCAGACAGACAGAGGCACTGAATTATGTATTATTTAAGGATATAAGTGAAGTATATTGCGACTGGCACGTAGCTCGTTTGTTCAGCTAAACCAACAAATAGTCGGAGCGTACTCTTAGTGACATTAGTGAGATGAATGGCATAGGCTTGATAGCGCACCAAATTTATACCAGCTAGAACAATGTGCCGCCACAATTTCTTTTCTCATAATGAAATTATGGAGTTGACTACGTAATATTTGTTTTATTTTTTTATTTCTAATATTTTTTATGTGTCGCCAGTTTCCATTTATATAATAGAACAGTAAAGTACTAGAGACACACGAAGAAACGATATGCGTCATGGTGTTTTTCACAGTATTAGTAATACAATTTGTAAATGGATGCATTTAATTAGTTTAAGTACAAGTTTAACGGTAACGTTTCTTTATTCTATTCACCGATGTAACATAACAACCAATTGAATTAACAGATTGTTAGGCGGAGGTACCAAAAGCTTAATACCTTATGTTAATATTGTTCTTTTTTTTGTATATTCACATACTTCATACTGGGGTTGGCAGAGGTCTAGATAGTGAAGTTCTTTCGACTTACTTTTAATTGAAGCTTATTTGGGACAAGGTGACAGTTGGTTGGCCTCTATATATTATTCTTGTTATTATTATATCTATTTTCCTATATCTCGTTTTATTTAACATGGCTATAAATTGGGTAATCTAACGGGGAAATTTAATCACAGTAATGTTACACTTTTACATGTCCCCGTAATGTTATTAATCATAAAATATTTTATTTTGAAATATGTACCAAATGGTAAGAATTTCTCAGTTAAGTATTTGCTATTTCGCAAGGGATGATGTGTGAAATTGTGTATTACCGCGAAACGCAAGCGAATGGATTATACTTTATAATGCCATGAAAAAAAAATGCGAGATAACTGGCCAGTGGTATGACAGAAAAAAACACGAAGAAACTTTCGACTATTTTCGGCTCGGTGTTATTACGAAACCGTTTGCGAAAGCGGACTGTTGCGCCACGCGATGAAACTACGCGCATTTTTGACAGTCACCTGAATCTGTTGATACCGTCGCAACCGGTACACGAACACGTTATTTAATTACCATCGGTATCAATCGATTCATACTCGGCGCAATTCAAACACGAATTGCTTATGTTTTCCGTCCGTAAAATCCGATCTCTACGTGATGTTCCCGTAACGTGCACAGTCCAGTATTCTTCGAATTCGATTGAGATCTTTAATATCTGTAGCGGCGGGTGGTCTCAAGCGCGTTACACCTTAGCGACATGCAAAAGTTTTTTGTAGACGCAGAATGTAACCTAACGAGAATGGTCGTCAGGTAACCGATTGCAGTCCGATTGTAATGTCTCGGTGTAAACTAGATAGAGATGGCGGTAAGCTACATGACTTGGCCGGGAACTGGTTCAAGCGGGTGTAAGGCGCGGCGAGGGGCCCAGACGGAGGGACGTCATTGACCTGCGCCCCCGCCGCGCCCCCTGGCGGCGCCCGCGCGAACCGTAACTTCATTGTATTTCACTGCGAATCGAATTTGGTATAGCGGAGACGTTTTTGCCGACGTCGGCCGCCAGTAAACTCGATTAAACGACTTTTAATACCCGAGTAAGCGCTAATAGGAAAGACTGGGGGCTTGGGGTAAGAATCTTACACGCGATTTGTTGCCGTGCGAAATATTCACACACAAAACTTTTTGGTGCGATAAAAAATCTGTTTCTTTATCTTCACACATTTTTCCAGTACTGGGGTAGAAAGAGGTGTAGAAAATGAAGTCCGTGTAGAAAATTAAGTTCGTCTTTTACCGAAACTTATTTGAGACAACGTGACAGGTGATGAATCTGTCGTAATCTTAGTCTCAGTCAACATAGAAAAATCTACTATATATAATATAAAAATATAAATATAAACATAGAAACATCCATGACTCGAATACAAACATTCATTTTTAAAATGTTTACCTCTCCGGGATTCGAACCCACAACTCAGGGCCTTCAAGAAAGAGTCACTACGATAGATTTATACTGAGTAATGTGAATTGTATTGGTGTGTAAAAAGTTTTCGCGCTTAGGCGAACGTGACAAGTGAAGAAATTTCGGCCGGCCGTCGTGAGCCGTTGCGACCCACTGGGTCAAGTTCATTATTTAAGGACGACTATTATAGCAGAGGGGTGATTTTTTTTTAGAAATCTTTTTTCCATGCTCGCTTACCTGCCGTATTTAATGTTGATAGGAGTGTAACCACATTGTATATAATCAATTTGCTTTTTGAAATTAAAATTTATTTACAAAAAAAATTACGTAAAATAAACCGAATGTGATCTTTCTGCTCGAGGGGCTTAAATCGCATTAGTTGTAAGATAGTAAGCATTTGTTAATAATCATAATAAATAAATTATTGTTGTAGGATATAAAGCATTTGTTTAATGTTTATATGAGTGCATAAACTATTAAAGAATAATTTAATAAAATCACTATAACCAATTTATTACTAGCCCAGTAGTTGGGTGGTCGTTATTTCGAGTCAAGAGACTGGAGTTCGATACCAATGAGGATTTTTAAGAAACTTATGTACGATTTATACCGTTGGCTTGAACGTAAGACGACGTAGGGCTCACCACCTATCACGTTGTCCCAAAAATGTCATCGCTGGAATGTGGGTTGAAAAGACTTATTTGTCTAGACCTCTGTCTACTCCTATATTGGGAATGACGTGAAGAAATATTTTTTAAGTTAATCATAGAGTATTTTAGTACGATATTATTTATAAAATGTTTGGGTAAACATGAAAAGTTTATCTATTCTTTGTCTTCATTTTAATCTTTTCCTGCATCAATATCTCTCGGAACTGTTCAGCCAACGCAAGAAATAAACCAAGGTGAGTCGGAGTGTCACTGCCTCTTCATCTGTGGGCGTAGACATAAATTGTCTTGTGTCGTCATCCTCTGTTAAATTCAATCTGTCTCGCTAAAATTATTTATCTAATTTAGATTATATTTAGAGTACTGGTTTACAGTACGCAAGGAACGTAAGCTCGATCTCAGCTGCGCAAGTCAATATTTTTATTGAAATTTCAAACACGTGGATACATAAGGACCATTAACCGCTAGTCGAGATAAGAGTAGTAAAAGTTCATTGTCCAGACCTCTACCTACACTACTGGGAAATAGCGTAAATATATTCACCGTTTTAAACTTGTGCGACTAGTACGGTTTCTTTTTTATAATATTTTTTTTTCATACGTAACAGAACGAGAGGCTATTCCTAGTCCAATTTCGTGTCTATAATTAAAGTGTGGGATTGTAGGGATTGGGTGATCAGAATCCCCCGGTGGTATGCACATATTAATGTTTTTTTTTAAACTTTTGTTTGTTTTATTTCGTTAGCTTGGACATAAAGACAGCGACAGATTCACCACCTGTCACATTGTCGCATAAAATGTTTTCGACGAAAGATGGTTCGTAAGGACTTAATTGTCTAGCAATCTGTCTACCCTAGTTGTGCATTAGTTGATATTATATTTATGTCTACCCCCAAAATATTGTGTAAATATGTTAACACTACGATTATCTGATCTTTTTATTTATCTTTATCTTATCTTATCTTATTTTGTTGTTATTGTGTTACTCGGAGTACCTGGCTGCTCAAACTTAGCTTGATGAGATAGATATAACACTTATTAAACACTAAATAACGATTCAGTAATTTTTCCTATATAAACTAACTTTATCAGAGTTTACACCCAAAATAAACTTGTAACATAAAACAGGATATAACTTCAAAATAAACGTCAATTACATTGAGTAGTTTCCGAGATAATAATATGTAAATTATGTATTCTTTCAAAGAAATTACTTAAATCGCAAAAATATTAAAAAAATATAAGTGTCTAATCTTAACGGCCTCCGTGGATGAGTGGGAAACACAGCGGTTTTCATGGGGTCAGTGCCAGTTCTGTGGTGCCGGGTTCGATTCCTGGCCGGGTAAGCGTCGAAAATACTTTTTCTACATTTTCTCGAGCCTGGATGTTTGTAGTATCTTCGTTGTTTCTGATTCCATAATACAAGTGCTTAAGCTGTTTGCTTTGGGATCCCTGTTGTTCCTATCTATGTATATATTAATTATTTGTATAGTTAATCTCTATGTTTAAAAATTCCGTGTTATGATCACCTATCTCCGATCTCTCGCCTACTTAGCCGATTTTAATAAAACTTTACATATATGCGCGACTTTGAACCAAGTCGCGCATATGTGTAAAGTTTTATTAAGAGAGCATAGATTATATATAGAGACATTAATAGAGTAGTTACATATGTAAGTTCATGTGTATTTTATACTCACTATTTAATAACAAACTGAGCCATGGCTAAGAGTAGCCGGCTTAAGTTAGTAATTGATAAGACTTTATAAATAATTACTACTTTGAATTACTCATACAATCGTAAATTTAAGAACTTTATTTTCAATTCGAATGTCATAGACAAAGTTTTTTTTTTAATTATCAGTAAATTACATTTACACACGGATAGAATTTCTATCTGCATCAACGTTTTTAACTTAAACAGCATATCAAATTTATAACTTATAATTGTGTAAGCGCATTTAATAAATAGTAGCACCGAGATGTAAACTAATAATAATAAGAAAGATAAGGTGTATCACAAAAAATTAGGGGGCCGCAGGTTTGTTACCCCCGGTATAAAGGGTCGACTCGGCAGAAACACGTGCATTTCATCCTTTTGTTACAGAAATATTTTTTTAATCGCTCTTTGAAAGAGAGGTCATAATTTTATTGTGAACAAATTTCCGGAGAAGCTCGCTCAGGCTTTATTTTTTTTTATATATGTAATTTATTTTGAACGCGTCATTGTAGACAGACATTGGACAGTGTTTAGAAACGGGGACATTATTTTTTGTGCTCCGCGGTTACAAACTTAAAAATTTATTTAGTATTTTAAGTCTGTTTACTAGAAACTCGTGTGTTGAATCTTCATGTAATCCTTTTAATCTTTGTAATATATAAACTTGCCCGACCTACTTATATTATATATATTGCAATACGTGGTAGATGAGTGCATCTATAATGTTTTTATAATACTTCCTCACTTGACTGTACAGGCCCATATATATGTATGTATGTATAGAATCTGAGTATATAGTATGAAATCTGGTCTTATCTCATAAGATTGAGTTAAAGATAGGTAATTCCGTTTTAAATTTTAAACTTGCCATTTGTATAATTTACAAATACTTCGGTGGAAGGTGGGTCAAAGGGACTTAATTGTAGACTAGATCTCTGTCTGCCCCTGTATTGGGAATTGCGTGAGGATACCTTTTTATTTATTTGCAAATATGTAACCACGTTATATGTTATGGTTATTTTACATCTGATAAAATGTTTAGAAGAAGATTCAGTCAATTATTATTACAATACAATTAAAAAGAATGCATGATTACTTTCTTATAAAACAAGACACGTGTAATGCGAAAAATAAAATGCTTGCTGATAGGCGCTGACGTTACAAACACATGACCTCCTTAGTATTTAGATCATGGCTAAACGTATTTACTTAGTCATTAGCTGTAATAGACAGAAAAAAATAGTTTCAGTGACATTCCGAATAAAGCACATTTAAGCTTATTAATTAAAATAAATTTGCAATAATTTCGAAATACACGAGAAATATGTTGATAATTACACCAAAAATATTTAATTGAACTATGATAATTCAATCACTATATACATAACTTAATTATTAAAAATAAATAAATATCTTCACGCAATTCCCAACAGGGGTAGATAGAGGTCTAGCCTAGACAATTAAATCCCTTCCACCCACCTTCCACCGATGATATTTTCGGGACAACGTGACAGGTGGTGAGCCCGTCGCCGTCTTTATGTCCAAGCCAACTATATGATTCGTACATAAGTTTTTTTGAAAAACCTATTGGTACAAGCCTGCCACCTGGGGAACGAACTCAGGTCTCTTGACTCGAAATTCCGACCACCTAACCACTCGGCTATCGTGACTCATGAATTATTAAAATTATTAAAAGGATCATATTTTTTAATAAAGAATAAGTTACACAATTTTACCTACACCAAAATAATGATGTTTGAACGATAATACACCTCTTACAGTCCCAAACTTAGATTCACATTGTCTTGGTATCTGGATAGTGATATGATACATACATACCAAAATTTTAATATAAAGAATTGGATATACCCCTATGCAGCATTATGACGTCACAAGTGCAAAACTAACTTTCACTTGAGTTCGATTTTACAGTGTGCAAAAAAATCAAACTACTGTTTATGCTTTTCTATCTTCACGCATTCGCATTACTGGCGCAGTCAGAGATCTAGACAATTTGTCTACCTTTCGATTCACATTCCACAGCATCTTTTTATTTTTTGGGACAACGTGACAAGTGTGGATGTATGTGTGTGCGAGGTGTGTGAGCCTGTTGCCTGCCTTTGTGTCTAAAATTGGTTGTATATAAAACATTGTCTGTGTGTAAAGTTAAACGAAAACAGATCGCGTAGTAGCTACTGGCACAGTTTAATTCTGGTTCACACTGGTTCAGTGTCATAATGTAACTCCGTATCTGAAGTTAAATAGAGAGTGGTCATTGTGATTGTGACGTGCGTTATGTTAAACAGATCTAAGTCTTAACGTCTAAGATGACACAAATTAGAAGCCATTGTTTTCCGATACTCCATAAAGCTGATATTGTTCGAATTCAAATGTGCTTGGCACTCCGTAAAATTGTATCGAGTGGATTCATTGTACGCTAATAAATATTCAGACCGTTTGAAGGTCGGTCGATGTCTTTAACGAATAACTTATAGCTCTATTTAGAAAATTTAATGGATTAGTTACTTACGTGTCGTTAGAATGGACGTTATTGTGTTTTCACTGATCCTCTGAAACAATAAAATGCTATTTTATTTAAAGATTTATATACTTTATTCATTATATTTAAAAAAATTGGTTTTTCTCACATTTTCGCAATGTAAAATATTTACATTACGTTACCCTTTCGGTTGTAATTTTAGTGACACCCTATATATTTTTGAATTAATTTGTACATATCATTTTTGGACATGTAAATGTTTTGGGAGTTGGTAATTGGATCTGATTTACAACGAAAATTTATAGTACACCAAAGGGCCGAAATGATACTATGAATGAATTTATAGTACGCCTCATGATAGCTAGTTTATAGTAAAATATAATTTTTTAAATAAACACACATACATATATTCACGCCTCTTTTCCGTAGGGGTAGACAGAGACCACTTCTTTACACTTGCTACCATCGTTACATAATTGTTTCGCATCGTCCACTTTCATTATTCCCTTCATACATTCTCTTCGATTTAGGGTACTCTTAACCTGACCAAATCAGGGACGTCCTAAAAAAAGGCCAGGTAATTTTTTAGTAAGTAGCTCTAAATTAAAATAACTCAAATAAAGTCATCAAAGACGAATAAGTGTATGCACCTGTACAAAGAACACTCGGGTGAAATGAGTAGGCTATTACATCAGATAATAATAAAAGTGTAAAAATATAAACGAACATAACTTATTTTATATTTATTTAGTTGTCTACTAAAGTCGAAATAAATTTTGTTCATATGAAATTAAAAAAGGTATTGGTGTAATAATTTTAATAATATATTATTTATTTCATTGACTTAATGCCCAGACACAAAAGTTAGAAAGAAAATTAATAAAAATATTGAACTCATTTATTACATCAATATATAAAATCTGATCGTGAATGAAACATATTAAATAGATTAAATTTTCAAACAGATTTTGAAACTCATCTCGTTTCAATAACAATTATTTCGTCCCTATGCCTCGTTAACATAGTCATAAGGGATTTCTTCCTTTCAATACAACATATTCTATGTTGTTACTTCTAATGAACTTTGAGTTGGAAAGTAAATATTCTTTACCACGGTCAACTCATGTTATTATACAAGCGTGAGTTTGTGTCAATTGTCTAAAAAAAACTGGCGATACAACCGAGGACGCAGGTTCAAATTCCGAAGGCATAAACTGATTCTTAAATCTCTCATATATTTAATAAATTTCTTTATCAATTTATCTCTACTATTTACCGTTATTAATCATATGTGTATCCCAAAATCACTGCTTTACTCGTCTCATAATCTAATTATTGACCCAGACCATTTAATTATACAGCTTCAGTCGGTCAATAAATTGAAATGAAACGTGAAAAGTTGATATAAATTATTCAATGTCAGAACGATCTCAAACTTTTCAGTCGTATTCAGAAGTTGGTGACAGATTTACCTAATATTGCAGGTGACTGTGATTGTACTTACTAACTTTGAAAACTCTCTTCATACAAATAGTTCAGTCGCGACTCACAGACTTAATTAACTTTTATTTATTATTGTGAGACCCGCAAGCTTCGCTTAACTTCGTGTTTTTCTTTAAGATTTACGAGAGACTTATAAAGTTTTCTTATTTTAACATTTGTTTTATTAAAAATTAAATGTTATCATTTTTATCTTCACTTCTTACTT
This sequence comes from Sericinus montela, assembly GCA_029286605.1. Lineage (NCBI taxonomy): Eukaryota > Metazoa > Arthropoda > Insecta > Lepidoptera > Papilionidae > Sericinus > Sericinus montela. Next base: position 6,381,394 of record JAGSMR010000044.1, read on the forward strand.
CATTTTCCTAGAACTGGAGTAGACAGAGGTCTAGACAATGAAGTCATTTAGACTCACCTTCTACCGAAGCTTATTTCAGACAACGTGACAGGCGGTGAGCCCATCGCCGTCGTCCGTTGCCGAGCCCATTTTGTACTTCTAATATAATACATCAAATTATATTAATTCTTTGTTATAATAATGATATAAAAAAAATCAGATTTCATGTTTAGATGTTTGTTACTCAAGAACCTAAAACTGGACTTGAAGTAAGTTTACAATAAATTTTGTGTAGGTTGGTTTTATCCCCAAAAAAATGCAAAACCTTGTTTTGTACATTGGGATTCCGAAAACGTAAATAAGTTGATTGAAAGATCCCGCATTTTTTTTTTGTTTATTGAGCAGACGAAGTCGCGGGCAAATAGTAGTACATATGTTATTGTATTTATTTAATTCTGATCTAAATAGGCTCGTTTAAGTGCCAGTCCTTATACAGTCCTTATACAGAGGAGAGAAGAGTAACAACAATACAATGTATTTGTTATTACTCATATTTTCCAGGAGTACAAAAATAGTACTTGAAGTTATATTTAGAATTTTAAATATATGATTAAACGCTTTGATCAACAGTATCTACTATTTGCCGTGGACTTTGCTAATGACCTTTGATAATTAATCGACTATTTTATAGCATTACACGGTGCATGGTATTTCAAAGAAATTAAACACGTTTAAATTCACTTTCACTTATTCCACATTTATTTCTATTAACATACCTGATCGGTTTCACCTATATGGCATTACCAATTTATAATTCTTATTACAATTATAATCCATTGATTATATGTATAAAAATTAAAGATATATATATATATATATATATATATATATATATATATATATATATATATATATATATATATATATATATATATATATATATATATATATATATATATATATATATATATATATACACATATATATATATATATATATATATATATATATATATATATATATATATATATATATATATATATATATATATATATATATATATATATATATATATATATATATATATATTTCAGAAATGAATATCTATGTTTCCAAACACAACATGACGAAGATTTGCATCAACCAAGGATTTTTAGTGCGTCCTGGCATTAATTGTACGACTAAAGTTTTTCGATACTAAGGAGCTGAAGTTTAAAACTATTATCATTCTTGTTATCCGTTATTGACATTATACAGAGTCCTATTCGGCGTTATATTTCCAGATCGGAAGGAACACGGGACGTGATATCTCCATTTGTTATGTCTGCTTTACGTCAATGACAAATAAAGTCACTGGAAGCGTCACAACTTTGCTTTTAACCAGTTATTGCTCTCATTGGTTAAAGTAATTATACATAATATATCTATACGAATTATTTTACATTTTATCTTGCTTTTAACACATGTTCTTTTTTAACCCCGTTGCTTATTTTCGTACTACAATAGTATCCAGAAGCAAATTAGATTACAAAATGAACGTAATAACGTGAAACTCTATCCTATATTTTACCTTCTATAATAATCTTTTAATGGACGTTAACTTTTAATAATAATTTAGACAGCAGAAAATAATCTGCTATTATTTATGTTTCGTGGAGCGTGAATTATATAAATATGTTGGGAGCGAAGACGTCTTAACGATCCTTGTTATAAACTGAGTGCCACTTTACTGAGATCTTGGGCGATTTTCTTTATAAGTTCAATATAAATGAGTCAGCCGACGGTTAATTGGCAATGCTTACATCCTAAGATCGAACATTTCAGTATTTAATTTGGATTTTATGTTAAAATGTATGGAATACAAATTAATGGACCTCATCCCGATATTAACCGTTTGCCTAAGTTTTAATGTCTAGTTTATCATCACCGTAACAGCCTATTCAAATACACTGCCTAAAATAGGCTTCCCGCCAAAGATTATCACATGGAACGGTGACGTGCCATCTGTATCCATCAATTTCCCGCTTAATCCCGCTCCATTTTGTGTGTGTTACATAGCCTATCAGTAGTGTAACTTTGTGTAAGTGTAGACGTCTTTATAGTGTTTATATTATTTTAACGTCCATCAGCGCGTTTTAAAATATTTACTCTAAATTTTACTTTCTTTAAGCTTTGACGATAGATTGTAAAGTCAACAATGCCAAGGCTCAACAATAGACGTGCCAATTCTTCAATGAACGCGGCAAACGCGCGACATGGCCGCTGACAAGATGGCGGACGGTGAAAGTGGACGGTGGCCGACGGATCGTACCATCGATTCGGTGTATCTAAATGCGCAATCCACCGATGTACATAACTATGCACGTAACGTAGTTATAGAGCAGTGATATTACTTTCATTGCCATATATAGCTTGTTTCCAGAAGGACCGGTACCATGTGAGCTTTATGCAATACAAGTTTGCTTACCTTTTAACCAAGGATGTTAAACTTTTTTGTATAAGTTACTTTATAATGTTTCTACTATATAATCATAATTTCAAAGGTTGCCCAATTTTTTTTTTAACATTATAAGCTAGCGTTTAACTACAATACCACCTGATGGTAAGTGGCGATGTAGTTTTTGTTGGTAGGCACACTAGCTTAGAAAAAGCCTATTCACTCTTCTCTTGAAGACACCCACATTGTAATCAGACGGAAAGACTGATGCAGGCAAATTATTCCAGTCCTTTGCTGTACGCATTATGAACGACGAAGCAAAACGCTTCGTCCGAATGCAGGGTATAATAGGCCCAATGATTACCAAAAGAGACGGTTATTATATAGAACATTGTACTGGCGTCACATCGTTGTCACCCTTTTCTATTTTCACCACCGATTTCGCAGGTTTCGTCAGATTACACAGTAAAGGCCTCAGGGCCAACAGCCATTGACGTGGAAGTTTTTAGGCGTTCGTAGCCTTTAAACCCACGTGGGTGATGAACCCACGTGGGTTTGAAGGCTATGGACGTCTCCGCGACTCGTCTGAGTTCCGTCGCGTCTAGTCTGGGGGGAGAGAGCCATTCTCTCCCGAGCAGAGGCTGTCTGAGCGACCAGTGTGGGTGGGGTCGCAGACGTGTGCGAGAGCGTTCCCGTTGCCCCCGCGAGGTCGGGATACGTTAAGTATTTCCCCACGTATAAAAAAGACTCGTGTTGCTAAATAGTGCACCACTTAGATTCTTCTTTTACGATTTGTCTATATGTAAGTAGTTGGGTACTACACGAAATGTTAATTGAAAGATATTAAGTTATTATTTCAATGTCAACGGTTTTGTCGTCATTTAGTGTATTCGAATTTTAAATGTGTAACAAATAATACTGATTTGAAACAAAGGACAGTTTCGAAGACGGTACCGGAAGCTAATGAGAAAAAATTTAAGCAAAATTAGCTATTTTTTAAATAGTCATAATAATTTAATAACGCGATATAATATTGTGGGACAGGAAACGTGTGAATATAATATTTTTATAACATATTTATGTTCTTCATTTTTCATCTTCAAGCATTTCCTGGTATTGCAGTAGTCACGAAGTATAGACAATGTAGTCATCTATACCCATATTTCACCGGAGCTTGTCTGGAACAACGTGAAAGATGGTCCCAAATAAACTCTGATAAATAAGAGACTATCGCCTTTTTGTACTTGTTTTAATTAATGTGTATAGCAAAATAAGGGCATGATACACGGGTCTATACATTCAGGATCTCTTTCTATTACTTGATAATGTAATATAAAAGGATTGAAGTCTAACATATCGTTTTGGAAATAATAAAATTTAGTAAACTAGGGCAACTGCTTCATCAAAACGATTTCTGCATGACGTCATTACTATGCGTTTCGTCTTGTTTACAATTTATAAATTGCAAGGATTATTTTAATCTAGCTAACTACAGCTAATGCTATTTTCATTATTATCGATTGACAAGTAATTTGTTCAATAAAAATTACCTTTCACAAAGCATAAAGTAATGCCTTCGGTTCTAACAACAGGTGGGTGATAAATTATATTATTTTAAAGGATACAAAACACACAGATGTAGCGCGAGATACGAATTAATGTTAGTAAATCAGTCGGCTGTAAGTTGGCGTTAAATTATGAATCATGACGCCGTCCGTATACAACAATCTCTGACAATTACCGTCTGATAGGCACGTACAATTACTTGGATAATTTATCGATATTTCTTTATTGAACTATCGTTCTGTAATCGAAGCAATTTAAAAAGCTTGTAAATACAAAACTCAAAAAACAGGTCAGAAAATTTATGCAATTTCAAATAATATTTTTAAAGTTAATTACATTAATTACATGTTTAAAATTTTATTAGAGTGATAGAGTGTAATTGAGTGTGCTAAGTGAAAATATTTTAATATTTTAGGTTCTGTGGTAGTTAAAAGCAAGTAATTGAACCAATTTAACCATACAAACCATACAAACTTTTATTTTGATTTTTTCTTATTATATATTTACTTTGAACTTAATAATGTTTTTGTTTAGTTGGACGTTTAAAAACTTTCCATATCGAATCATAATAAACCACTTCTTTCTGCCTTGTTTCGGTTATCTCTATGTCTTCATACGGCCAAACAAACAACCTTGCCAGCGAATTGCAGGCAAATTCGAATGGATATGACGTAATTTCATAGAAACGGATGAGACTATATGCATCACGGTTAATGTTTCCTTTTATAATAACCAGAATTATAATTATACAATAGTTTGTAATACTGTATACGATATATAATCGGATCGGATATATGATTGGAATTCGAGTCAAGAGACCCGAGTTCGATCCCCAGGTGGCGAGTTTCGTACAAACGGGTATTTTTTTAAATAATATGTTTTTTTTATACAGGGTGGGCCAAGATTTCGTTAACATTTAAATGTAACTTACCGCGCAAACTATTGCCGCGCGGGGCGCGGGCGCGGGCGGGGGCACTAGCTTGCTTCTTGGAAATTTAGTTTAAACAGTTTAAACAGTAGAAAAAATTTAGGTTAAACAGTAGAAACAGTTTTATTTAAACGACTTTTCGCTCATTACTGTGAGACGCTTATTTCGCGTTGAATATGGTTTACAGGACTTAAGTCAGTGTCCAAGTGCTCCTTTAATAAAGAAATGGCTGAAGAAGTTCGAAGAGACGGGATCTACACTAAATGTTAAAACAAACCGGCGGCCCACGGACTTCTCGGAGCGAAGAGAACTTGCATAAAGTTTCCGCTTCTGTCCGCTTGTTCTTTCTGAAGTTGACGTGATCCAGATTTATCGACACGCAAACGTTCGGCTGAATTAGGATTATCCCGCATATCATTACGCCGTATTTTGAAATCAGATTTGAAATTACATCCATATAAGATCCAGCTAGTGCAAGAACTAAACCCAAATGATTTAAATTTGCGTAAGTCATGTGCCGAAACAATGTTAACTCGTTTCAGTAATTTTCACAACTTCTTATTTTCTGACGAAGCCCATTTCCACCTAAATGGACATGTAAACAAACAGAATTGCAGATACTGGAGCAGGTAAAATCCTAAAGTTAAACATGAGAGGCCACTTCACTCTTCTAAGGCAACTGTATGGGCTGCAATTTCAGCAAAAGGAATCATCGGACCTTACTTTTTTGAACATTCTCGAGGCCGTTCAGTTACTGTTAATTCTGCCGAGTATGTGAAAATGTTACGTGAGTTCTTAGCACCGATGCTACTGGAATTTGCTGGCTATAATCGTAACACATGGTTTCAACAACATTGAGCTACGTGTCACACATCGAACGAGTCCTGGCTGGTGGCCCCAGAATTGGGGGGGGGGGGGCTCCGGTAATCTGCACTTACCAGACGAAACGCAGAAGTTTGTTAGACTTCTACTTCCCGCCGGTATTCTGTGAGGTCGTGGTACTTACCCGGTCTAGCCGGCCCATTCATGCAACAGCAAAAGCTGATGCGTGGCTCTTCCACTGTTGGAGCCACTCTACCATCCAATTCATACATGTCCGATTTATATCGTTAGGTTGGATATAAAGTCGGCGACAGGTTCACCATCTGCCACGTTATCCCGTTAAAGAAAAGTCTTCGGTGGGTCGAAAAAACAAGAATTTGAAGGAAAGGTGTTCATAATACAAATGGTCATTATTCGATCAATCCTCAATAGTATTGAGTCAAAAATCAAAAACGCGTTCAGTTTGTGATACAGACTATGAACATTTTTTTAAAGTAAACGAAAAATAGACGATAATTATCCCACTGCTTCGTGAAATACGCACCATATGAAGATAATTAAATCGAAGGTGACAGTTGTTCGCGACAAACGACTTTGTGTAGGAATCGACGCGGTCGTTGCCTGCATGATAAAATGTGGCTACGTCATCGCGATAAGATTAACTATCTATATCCCATATTGATATAAAACGCTATAGGTAGATTTTACGCTAGAGTTCTTTCTTTCTTAATCGTTTAATTCAAATTCAATTCATTAAAAAAATCGCATTAAAATGATTCCAAATTTAATACTATTTTATTGTATTCCTCTCCAGACGTTGTTAATTTATCTTCATTGTTTTAAATAGTAAAGATAATCTATTCAACCGAACTTCCCAGGATACCTCTCTTTTAAGAAAATAAATATTGTCAATAGATTTTACATTTTAGTTTGTAGAATATAATTCGAAATAAAGAAATATCTGTTATAATTTTAATACTAAAATGAATGCACTCGATTGATTACATAATAATAACCTCAAACTGGTATGAGAGATAAAAGATGTTGAGTTTATACTGCTCAACAAAAAATATTTCTTATTATTATATCTTATTCTTATTTCTTACTCCTATCTAACTTTTAATAATATCTTACACACAAATTGACCGATATACATATTTGCACTACATGAAATAAAATTTACATCGAAATTTATGCAGTACTATTGGCGTTACTGTTATTAAATATTTTTACCACAGAACATATTATTTTGAAATCGTGCGACGGGACAAAGAAAATGTATAAATACATCTCAGAAATATGTAGTTTACTAAGAAGCAATGTGCCGAATTATTGAGAGGATTAAAAAGAAAGTAGTCCGATAACCCTTCGACCTCGCTACGTCGCAGGACGATAAGTGCGCCGACATCGAGACAAAGTCGCGGCCATTGACCCCGCCTATCAGCTGACGACATCGTTCCTACTGCGGGGACATAATACATCTTTCACAGCATATTTCGCCCATTAACTATCGTCACTTTCACATCGTTGCATTAAAGACCTTAATTTACGTTTATGGAACGGCAGTGTTTACAAAAGTACGTGTTACTTTTTTATTGACTTTTATTCATTTAACACAAAGTACAATTATTTTATAATTAAGCGACATTTGTGTATTTCAACGCATTATTTGCTAAAGTTAACTGTCAAAACGAAATCAAAAACACTTAAATACAAACGTGAATCACAAAAACTTCCGGCCATTCGCTTATTCTGGTTGTCTGACCCGTTTTTATTTTAGTATTCTCCGAAATACACTGCCGGTGTATGATGAACAAATAAACGCTTTCAAATAATATCATTCGAGGTTCAATAACGTCGCAATTTTTTGGGTCACAAATTACATCAATACGATCAAAATAAATGACGTAAAACGTATGAGAACGTTATTGTACACAATATTGTTATAGTAGAATTGAATGTAGTCACGATAGCCGAGTGGTTGGGTGGTCGGAATTCCAAGTCATGAGACCCGAGTTCCCCAGATGGCAGGCACGTACCAATGGGTTTTCCAAAAAGCTTTTGTACGAATTATATCGTTGGCTTAGACGTAAAGACGGCGACGGGCTCACCACCTGTCACGTTGTCCCGAAAATATCCTCGGTGGAAGGTGGGTCAAGGAGACTAAATTGTCTAGACTAGACCTCTGCCCACCCCTGTATTGGTAATTGCGTAAAGATATTTAATTTATTTTAATTTAATTGAATTGAATAAACAATATTTAAAATGACAATAATCGTTGTCTACTTACATATTACAACACTACAGGATTGTTTGGAAAACAATGCCCCAACACATTAAGTACACTCTTTATAACCTTTTTAGTTACGAGTTTGAAAAAAGGGATAAATATACGTATTTTATATATAATACATAGTATATTACATATAATAACATACATTTACATGTAATACCTATTAGGATGCAAAGCGTAATGGTTGCCAGCATAGCATACATTTTATCATTTAATTAGCTGAGATTTTTGATATAGCTTTCCTTCGTCTACTTTCATCAATCTTTTAATACAGGAGCGTCAGTTATGGATACTGTTGAACTTGACCTTTATTCAGAGCGACCTAATTTTCGTCGGAATCACTCGCCTTGGTCTTCCGCTTCCATAAACCTATTTACATCCACTTTATCTTTTCAGATTATGTTTTGATTCTTTAGTTAATCCGCTTTCATTTATCCTCTCCACATACCCAAATCACTACAAACTTTATACTAAAGGGTCCACGTCAGTGTTATTAACATTATTCTACTATACCACAACAACTTTAATATAAAACTTTACTAAATTATTGAGAAATTTTAAAATCCGTACAGGCTCACCACCCGTAACGATATCCTAAAATAAGCTCCAGGGAAATGTGGGTCAAAAGGACTAAATTGTCTAGACCGCTGGCTATCCCTATATTGGTAAATTCGTGAAGATATAAAAATCTAATACGGATTAAAAAACTTCTATGCCGTTAATATCCTGTCTTGTGGTGACGATGTAAGATTTTTCCACTTCCTTTTGTACCATGGACTTCATGCAAGACGCGACTATAAGAAAAGCCTTGAAAGAATTTTCGCTTATCTCATCATTCATCTCTAAAAATATCAGACGAAAATAAAGATGACCGGTGATGTGCAGAAGCGTCTAAGGTGCAAGGTGCATGGAACTCCAATCGCGAATCGTAATGCCAAACGTGTCTGTTATAGCAAATATTTCTTCTAGAGTGTCTTTGCCATGCAGTGGAAATATAAAGCCACTCACACTTATAAACTAACATAGTCACTTTTAAAACTTTCGATATCATGCCCAGTTTTAGTTTCTTATAATCATTTTGGTTTTCTATCTAGAAGGGAAATCCAATACGAATAAACGGGATAAAAAGGTACCATCCCCAATGTTACATTCTTACAATTCCGGGTATTCCTAGGTAGACAGTACACATTTAAATATATAAAAATATTTTAATCTCAAAATTGTGTATATCCTTAAAAATGATATTATTATTTTGACAAAATATCCACTACTGAATAAATGCTAATATGTGTAAAAAAAATTTCAAATTCTATTACTTTCAAATTTTTAAAATATCTTTTTTATTATTTTATATCTATTTAAATTATAGTCCTCTTTTTTATATGTTATGTATTCTATATTCGAGACATCGTGATCAGGTGTTGAGCTGGAGAGTTTGACACTTTCAAACGGTGCGTAGGTCAAATATACAAATGGTACGTAAGTTTCGATACCTTTATTAGTACGTGGCCAGAGATACAACTCGAGTCTCCTCAAGACGAACATCTCGTAAATACTCAACAATTGTTCGTGCAGGAAAGCATTTATGTCTGAGCAACACACCAAGTTCGTCAGGTGTATATTTTATCTTATCTAGTTAGCACATTCAATTTAGTATAAATGTATTTGTTGATAAACGCTAAAAAATCCTTTTGGCGCCAAAATAATTGATAGCCGCCTGCGCAGGTATAGCTATCAACGTTATAGACATAGTGCAACACTAACATCGCGACCACAGAGTACATAAACACATATCGCGACCTACTTGCGCACCCCGCCCGCGCCACCACACATCGCACCGCTAAAAATAGATTAAATATTGTGAAAGCTAGGTATATAGCACAACGTTCGAGTTAAGAATTTAATTTGTAAATATAATACAGTTCAAAAATAAATCAAACTTTAAGCATTTGACACACTCAATAATGTTTTATTAGGCTTTATGAAAGCGGAATATATGTTTAACTTAAAAACATATAAGAAGCATTACACATACATATTTAAACATGAGGGAATATATAAACAAACTTTTTCTCCAGCATTGTAATTGAAAGAGTAGCGAAGTGTCTTTTTAAGCCGGAGCTAATAAACTAATAAGACCTTGGGAGAGAGAGGAGCCGTTTGACCATTCGGCATAGTTTATGGAGATCTTACGGCCGCGACTTCTTCTTAGCGATGTCGAAATTTCTCAAGTGTGCACACTCGTGAACGATTTAAAAACCAGTCCCCGTGGGCCTTGAGGCACTTGGCTGCTTGCCACGCCCATGCAGACGCACTGAAGTGACTTATTTTACGATGTATTGGGTTCAAATACGCTTTCCAAATATCTATTAATTTACTAAAGAAATATTTTAAATACATGCTTTTTACTTGTGATTTGAAACTACCGCATAGCATTTTAAACATCAGGTGTTGAATGTTCAACTTCGATGATCAAAGAACAATAAGGTTACTACCAACTACTTCCGCGTACGTAACGTACGCGGTTTTATCAAGATAAGTAGTGGCATTGAAGAATGTTAACATAGACAAGTCTTCCGTATTCAAGCAATCAACTTGTAGCGTTAGTTTAATTTAAAGTTTCGACAATCTTAGCGCATCCTAAATCAAGAACGAAAAAATTAACAATCGCGACGAACGCAACGTCGGTTAACGGTACACCTATCATGATTTGCTTGGCTGCGGTCAGCTACTATCGCATAATAGTGACTAATGTAAGTGATTTAAATTCTGGTCACCCGCGATCTAAAGCTAATAGATTTTATGAAAGCACGACATGACACCGCAATCCGGTTCCCTTCCACGTATGCGATCGCTCTTGCTCCGCGCAAGAGTCGATATTTACCTCGAGACTCGGAGGATGACGCCAACTAACTCCGTTCTGAAGAGAACTAGCGCTCGGACTACACAGCACTGTCACAGTTATAACACTTTACATCCAGTCACAACTAAGTTGGCGTCCACTACAGGAAGACAAAAGTCTAAGACTTTTTCGTAGAGCAGACGAATAAAAGTCTGATAAGACGCGCAGAGAGCGACACTAACACACGTACGCGAAGCCTGTAACAGACTGACGCGACGACCGACGAGGGAGGGACGATGCGGAGCGAGTCGACTGAGCTGTTGGCGCTGCGATTTCGTGCGGGGGAAAGAGGGAGCGATAAAGTCTCGTTCACTCACGCAAAGCTCACGTAATCACGTTTAGAGTAGGGGCTCGAAGAAGACCGAAAGTCTCCGAAACGTGCCGATCGAGCAATGTAGATCCGCTAATTCCGCTATCACCGTCGCTACGGTATCGCGGGAGACGGAGAGCATGAATGCCAACGTGCGTGCATCTAACGCGAACGTAATGCACTCAACTTGCTCACAAACAATGCCTGGCGGGAAGTCTGATAAGGTGCATTTACTATTGCTAGTCGTGACGGAAGTAATTAGTTATTACCACATAGTGCGTGTGCTTGTAAAGCAAAAAAAAAGGTTAAGTCAAAAAGTAAGGTAAAAAATTAAAAGTCAAGGTGTTGTAAGATTCAACCCAAGAAATTGTCTGAATGATCTTGTTAGACTAATGGGTCATCGAAAGTTGTCAGAAAACTAACTTGAAAGATTTGATAAAAAATATGTCTAAACGCTGTAGCTAGTTTCGCATGCCTAAACACGACACGCATTTAATGTTGCGAAATATTGTCGCTATTATAGTATATGCGTTATAGAAAACTAGGATTAACGATGGACTAAACTAAAAGTTCCACTATCTGATAATCGTACCTTCTAGATTTAGGAATTGCCTATGTCCATTAGTTTACAGCTTAATAAGTAGAGAAAGGAAAAATAAATATTAAAAAGCAATATTTTCTTTTGATTGTCTTTAACCTCTAAAAAAATTATCTCAAAAAATTATTTTATGATTAATTAAAATATTCTATATTAATAGACTATATATATAATAGTAATAGGTTATGAAATGAACTCTCCTTTTTTGTTACATGATTTATTGTAATAGTATTTTGGAAGACTGGCAAATAAATTGACGGGCCCTTATTATTTTATTTACAGGAATTAAAGTTACATAAAATCATGACAATATTAACTGCAAACCTTTGGAGGATTGTACAATTCGACAAAAGCTTTCTACTATCATTACATTAATTATCGCCAATAAAGCAATTAAACGTATTTAATAAAATCCTGTTAGATATAGCAAGAAAGTAATCATTTTTGATATAACAGCACAAAACTCCGTTATGAAGTAATTTGCATACAACAAAAACTGGAATGTGAAGCAAATTTCTCTACGCGAAAAGTTTTTGCTCGGTTCATGGTTGTATCACGTTCCGCGTCGGACTCGCCTATTACTTTACCGTAAGGAAGAGTGAGATGAAATTGAGCAGAAATAGAAGCATCTCGCTCTTTTGGTTAGTTCGTTAGCGCTCTTTCTACTCTAGCAGCTTATAGCATAACGACCAGTTTATAGTATCTTTACTACTATATGTACTTTTTATATCAGTAACTTATTGGACTTAATATTTCTTATTCTAATATAAAAAATTTTATTTCGTTTTAAATGCGTTCTCGTAAATATATGAAATCACTAATGTTTCTTATTCAGTATTAAAAATATATTTAGATAATGTTTAAAACGTTTAAGTAATAAAACCTTTTGTTTTGTGTTATTGTCAAACAAATAATACAAAACAATATAGTATAATGATACCTTAAAAGATATGTAAGTACTTATTAGTGTATAATTATTCAAAAACTATTTTTGAATAATTATACACTAATAAAATTTATTAATATAATAAATATAATATTTAAATAATTATATTATATTAAATATATAATTATTATATAAAATATTATATTAAAATTAATATAAAACCAGTCTCCAATTATAAAACCAAAATACACAAAGTCATGGTCAGATTCTCATGGAGTCAGGTCAGATTTTTGTTTAAGATCTTCTTATATAGTACTGGTCCTAAATTGAACAAAATAAAAAAATGTGAACGTTTAAAACTGAAATCCTTAATATTTACCTTCAGATTTTTTTCACCATAGCCATTACAGTTTTTAAAAACAAAATAGCATACCAACAATAGCATGCTATTTCCTGTGTCTGTCTACTCTGTATAAATATTTCGTTCGGCTTTCATCGGCGGCAAGAGTTCGAACAACTGACATTAATGTTCATTCGCACAACTTTCCGTCTGAAGCACGTGGGAAATTCTTGTTTTTATTCATCTTCAGCAAGTTATTTTCTATCGTGACAAAGACCTTTGTATGGAAACTTTTTTAAAATCTTTATTTACATCGTATGTAGAGTACTGAATATTTTAGCATCAATTTATTAATAAAATGTCTGATATTACGAACCGCAGTGAGTATGTGCTCTTTTTTACAGGGTACTATGTAACTGTAATCTAATTTTTCTTCTTAAAAAAGATAATACTTGTCAAAGTAATGTATAATTCCGTGAGTCAAAGGATATCTTTGGTGGAGCTTCTGGTAGGCTATAAAGAATAAAAAGAAGAATTCTGTACACACATTTCTTATTTTAGTATATTGTAACAAAATACCTTTCTCCGTTTATCAAACATGTTCTAGAATTATCATCTTGATCCCAGGTAATTGTTGGCTTTCGTAAGGAGGATTTTCATGATTGCGAAACCCGTCACCGGTCTGTTTAATATGTATTTAATATTTCCTTCATAAAAAAATTCAAAATTCAATCTTTACGAGAGCTTCTGAATTCTAACTTAAACTACAATATGAAATTTTTTCCAGTGCAATGTACAAATCCCAAAAGTATAGCTTTAGCATCAATAAATAAAAAAGTCTGCGTACAGATTCACTAAGTACGGACATTGAAATTGTGTTATCTGTGGCGAGGCTAATCACACCTCACGAATCCATAACAATTCCTTGAAACATGCGACGTCCTCGTACACTCCATCACAACAATGAAATATTTTATAACAATAATTTATTACTTTAAATGAGCAATTCATGTATAAATATAAATTTATGGCATCTTGGAAACTACTCCAACGATTTGGCTAATAATTTGTGCTGAAATAGCGCGAGCGAAGAGTTAAAACTTTAAATATTTTTATTAAAAATGTGTTATATGAGCGATCTTTTTATCAACAAAGAAAACACCCATGCTTTTTACCCAGCAGCAGTAGATGAGTACAAAAAATATTTTACAAGTGTTCTTAATTCAAAAGACTAGCGGCAACCTTCAAATGTAAACCGCATTGTGTGAAAGCGGATAAAGAATTTGGAGCATGTTTTTTGCTTTTGCCTTTTAAGACGTAACATTTTTAAGAATGAAAGTAAGATTGTAGGAGGCGATGGATTCCTTCTCTGCATAGGTGTTGTGAGAAATTATAAAAAACACTTCACCGGTTTCTACCAAATTCTAATTATAATAATCAACAATTCCATTTCTACACAAATCTAGAGCAAATCTTGGTTGCAAATAGCACGGCTTTCTCCATTTTATTTCATAAAAGAAGTTGAAGAATGAAGACATTATTCACATTAAGAACTTGATTACACGAATTACTTGATTGAAGAAATACACTTTGTTTCTTCTTTCGTTACATTACTTTTCCTTTTGTTTATAGTTCTTCTGTATAAACTGCAATCGAACAAAGTATCATAGTAGCTATTAACAAAAATACCTGTTCGTTTATTGCTCTTCGTGTACTGGGCAAAGTGGAAAAAAGAACTCAATGCAACACGTTTTAATGAGGTCCTTGAATTTTAAAAAAAGAACGGTATTGTCACGAACTATGCGCCATAGACGTTGCAAAAGTATGAAACGAGATTCCCAGACAAGTTTCATATTCATTAGTTGGCACAGCAGACAAACACTAAGAATCTCTTTAAAGTTCATAGCTTTTACACTCAAGACATTCAAACTTTCTTAAAATTCACATTAATTTCATTTTGTGATTTCATACATTTTACCGATTTATGAGGTCCATCAAGTAAATTAACAGTATCAAATAATTTAATGATTAAGTAATAATGTTAAAAGGTAATAAATTACGCCAACAGCGCTGAAGCGTCACCGGCTAATAAAAGGCCGTGGTGAACAAATTAGTCGTTTAATTACGATCGTGTTAGATAACGGTTAATCGTATATTGTAAAAGAAGTTATTAAGATTCCAGTGGACAAGTAGCATATACATATGCCATGCTCGAAATTTATTGAAGTGATTGGAGCCTGGGTGACCATGCTTTAGTGTAATGGCTGTTGCAATTTTTTTTTTATAAAATAATGATTTAATTTTTATTCTTTGCAAGCTTGGCTGTCAAAATTATAGGTCACATCTTTCTGAAGTTTAGGATACAGGATTCAGTAATAAGATATTTTTGTATTTATTATTTATTGCTCCTTACAAAATGTGAAGGAACAAAGGCGGACTTAATGCTAAAAACATTCTCTGCCAGTCAACCTTAGTAGTGGGCAAAGCATATACCTATCTAACTAATAATGGCACATTATTAGTTAGATAGGTATATGCTTTGCATTTAGATAGATATTTTTGATTTTCATTTGTTATTACGTATTTTATATAAAATGAAGACCTGTCATACGAGGTTTCGTATTTTTTTCTGATAAATTATAAAATATTAACAAAATTGGAACATGTTTTAATCATTAAATCACTCCCTAGCATATGGACAGGTGAAACGGCAAAGAGGATCTGTTTACCTCAATTAATAGCTTATAATTATATCCTTCGTAGGTTGCAAGCAAAAGACATCAACGATTTTGATTATAATCTATGACACCATCGTGATATACTTTAGAAGGACACATGTATTTTAAATTTCAGAATGCTCATTTTACAGCAGATTATACAGCTTACATTACTGGATGAATCAACATAATCGGACGTATCGTGTGATTCGTCTGTATTGCCGGAGGGGTAAGGGTAGATAATATAAAATATACGCAGTTTTAAGAAATACTACTTATTACTACTATTATACCAGTCCATACCGAAGCACAGAAGTTTTCTTTCTCTTTCTACATTTCTCTCTCTCTCTCTCTCATCAACTAAACCAAATAATTTAATTACTTAGGTATCACTTAGGCGTGACCGTAATGTAAATTTTTATGGTGGTTGTATAATATTATGCAAATAACATGGTTGCCAGGGCATATGTACCGTCAGCTGTTTTATTCAACCCCTTATTCTTACCGTTGTATAATAGATAATATGAATAATTAGCAATCTAAAAGTTGCCCATTAAATAAAATGTAACGGAACATCTCATACTTTATACAAATGTCTTTCAACATTCTGTACAAGCCAATCCGAATAAGAATAGAATATAAACAATAAGGATAGTCAATATAACTTCATGGTAAGCCTGAAAGGTTACACACCTTTTTATATTATCGGAAACCGAAAGTACATTACATCGCATATTATATATAGTATTTTTAGAATTTGTGAAATTTTTACTTTTTAAGAATTTGTGTGTATATTTCCGATTTCTCTTTCGAATTATTTATTGACAAACGGAAAATTTCCCATAGACAATCAATGGCAAGCATGCTGCTCACCTGATGGCATATAAATAAATATTAATATAAACGATATTAGAGGAGCTTAAGCTGAAGGAGTCGCCTTGCGGACCTTTGGAGAAAAAGCTAAGAGGGAAAAATACGGTAAGTGATTATAGCTATTTTTGCTGCCACACACCATGTTTTTTTGTTGCAGACAGACAAAAAAATTACTGGCATTCCATCTTACTCATCGTTCGTAATTTTATTTAATTGCATTTGTTAATAGTTATCCTTGGTGGCACTGATAACTTAGTTTTATTGTAGCGTATATAACTAGGGTGAGTGAGTTATCCCACGCCATATCTGTTTTATGACAGTATTCTGTGAGAATGCGGTGTGAGTTGGTCGACAGCTGAAGCATTAATGAAGCAGCAAAAACTGAGCGTTGGCTGTACCGCAAAAAAATATATATACGTGAAGCCAAAGCCTTTCCTGTATTACAACTGTCTCATTTAATATCTGGTATTGACGCGTGCCGCTGTAAGGCAAACGTGAAACAAACGTCTGCATGACATCGCTCCGCGTCACCTGATAGTCCCGCTTCACTACACAGCACAAGGTCACTTCCGTATTACGAGATAAGTTTATCCTAAGCAGAGATATCGTCTAACGTGTAATAAACTAATTAATCACATTTCATTAAATTAACGACTGCAATATTATTAATTGTCTACTTTATCTACATATATTTTTTAAAGTCAAAATGTAATGTCACTTTACATAAAATAGAGATGTGTTACTGAACTTTATATACTTATACCTATTGAGTCAAAAAAAATCAAATCCAAAAATGTACGTAGCCTATAAGTACAATATAAATCATTTTCAATATTGAGCATTCGGAGATTAAGTGTGGGCACGTGATTTATTGTGAGTAGATTTGTAACCACGTCAGTTTAGTGAAGTATTGCTCACGACGTAACTAGTATACGCACAAGTTCATTATTTACCATTTAACTGAGAACGCGAGTCTAATTTTAAATCGATTTTTTATTCACTTTTGCCTAAAATTATGATTTTGTTTATTATGTGATGCTAATGTTGATTATAGCTATTTAGTGAGTATCCAGGAATTATTTACTTACTAGTTATCTACGTAAGTCACGATATCCGAGTCGTTGGATGGTCAGAATTTAGATTTAAGAGACCCTAGTTTGATCCCCAGGTTGCAGGTTCGTACCAAATTTTTCTAAAACTTATGTACGAATTATATCGATGGCTTGAACCTAAAGACGGCGACAGGCTCACCACCTGTCACGTTTTCCCGAAAATATCTTCGGTGGAAGGGACTTAATTATCTAAACTAGACCTCTGTCTACCCTGTATTGGGAATTGCGTGAAGATATTTATTTATATCATTGTTTACTAGTGATCTAAGTAGGGGTTATGTCAAATTAAATCATCTGAACAAAAATCAAGGTTACGCGCGAACATTTACTTAATATATACATTAACATAATTAATACAATTGTATTTATTAACTCTTATAACTTCACGTAATTTTCCAATCATGTGTAGGCAGAGGTGTATACATTGAAGTCTTGTCGATCTAATTTTCAACTAAGCTTATTTGGGACAAAGTGATGGGTAGTGAGTCACCTATCACGTTGCAATATGTACAATAATTATAAGTAGTATATGCTAAGTATATGTGTCAGATATAGTTGCTAAGTTGTTATTTTGTTAGGTAATAATACATTTTGTTATCGCATTAAGAATTTATGGGCCGTGTCCTGTATCAGCAGTCGGCGGATAATGTTGTTTAAATTAAAATAATATTTTTATATGTATTATTGTCCTATATGTTCAACTAGGTGATACAACATACATACATACATACATACATACATACATAACGGCCTATTAAAGTCCACTGCAGGACATAGGTCTCTCCCAAAGGGAGGATTTACCATAATCGCCACGCTTGACAAGCGGATTGGCACTAGCAGACCACTCGTACCTCAGACGCTGTATACCTATCTACGGTCTGATTATTTTGGTCTGATATTTTTAAGAGATGGTTCTCTCCATCTATAGGTTGCAATAACGATATTCTGGGCTGTTTCCCTTAGTCGCCTCTTACGACATCCAAGAGAAGAAAGGGAGGCGATATTATTTATAACTAAAAAAGTGAATGTTTAGAAACATATGGACTTGTGAAACTTTACCGTTATGCTGACCTAGCGGCAATAGCCTAATGGTGAAGATCGCTTCCTGGTTCTATTTCACTATAGTCGTAAACCACTCCAGACACAATTGCAACTTAGGTGGAGTAGTTAACAGGAATACTAGCAATGTTATTGAGTATATCAGCAATGCCTTTAATAATAAAATACCTTTTTTAAAAAATAAAATAAATATTCTCCATACGAATCGGTCGACTGTGATCACAGAATACTAGTATAAACAGTAAAATCCTTTTTTTTTTCATTTGACAAGTAGAAAGGTTACTTTTTAGTATTTTTTGGAGTGCTTTGGTTAGAAGCTCAAAATCTGTGTTCGAAGCAAGGGATCGAATCTTACTAGGTATTATATCGATATCTTATAAGTGATAAAGACACTTATTTAATTAATTTTATTTTTAAACACCAATATATACTTGTATGTAAAGTATTGTAGTTGTATTTTAAGCACCTTTCAAATAGCAAAATAACATATGTCCCGTGTATTTTTGTTATTAAAATTACGAAAAGCCTACCATATAGTTATTTTATCAGACAGTCAGTCATTTACTTTTACTTATTTAGTAATATTCACATGAGTAAAATTTTCTCATACTTTGTAATCAATGTATGAATTATACTTGGTTTATTAAAGGGACCCTAGTAAAAGTAAGTAGGCTATCAAGACAAATGTGTTAGTAAATTATAATACATAACAATACAGTAAAGTGCGATCACGAGTGAAGATGCGCTCCCGTGCATTAAACACTTATCTGCACATGGAAACCAAAGCGTGGCAACCGATTACGTATTTACAATATTACACTTATACTTCCTGCAGGTCCTGGTGGTCCAGCACCCAATAGCCCAGTTGCTTCTGACTCTGTCTTCAAAACTTACGGATGCAGGTTTGAATCCCGCAAGGTGCAGACATTTGTGTGGTGAATATGAATTGTACTTGAGTCATAGATGTTTGTATGATATATATGATTATTTATCAATGAAAAATATATATCTATGCGAGAATATTGTACCACATTAAGACGACATGACAAGTGGTGAGCCAATAAATTTCGGTGGAAAGTTGGTTGAAAATACTTCATTGTCTAGACTAGCTCTGCCTGTCCCAGTAAGGGAAATTACTTGAATATATGTATATGTACATGTACACCTTAACGAAAAATTCAGACGACAGAATATTGCTTAATAATGTATTATTAAATTGTAATAAACGTTCGAGGTCACAATTGTTAACCCGTTTAGTTATACTTAAAATGTTTCTAAAATCACATTAGACTTAAAATCCGCCTGTTCGAAATACATGAATGCAGGATAGATAACGTCTACAACTCTTCTTAAAGTTTTCTTGGATTGAAGCATAAAACAAGCAAACTATAATCCTCATGTTAAATACACATTGCAACCCTTTGACAATAAACAAATTCAAGTTAGGGGTAAAAGGTGCGTCGTTACCCTGGAAACTGAGAAAAATGAGACAGACTGTCTCACAGCCTAATTATAAAGGCTTCCTAGTTTTTTCACTAAATAGAAATGTTGTATTGCTTTTTATTGGCAGTAATAAATAAGATATTAAGGCACAATAGGTTAACAATAAACCGCCCTGAATTGCCTTCTTGACCTCACAAAATACTACACCAAAATTATGCAGAACTTTTTTCTTTCATCAATCCGCTTCCTAAGTGTCGCATGTATAGGAAATTCTTTTTATAGGAAACACTAATGCTTGCAACCTGTAGTGAACAGTTTTACAGCCACTTAAGTAAGTAGAGTCCTAGACAGAAAAGTATTCTTTTGCCTGTTGAGTCCTTAAAAACGATTTATGGTCCTGATATTATAACCCGTAGTTCTTGGAAAAACCACGCACACGTTTGTATGGAGACAAAAACAGAATAAAGTCTGTACATAATATTAAGTTTTGAACTTGTGAAGCCAGAACTGTGATCCTGGCCGTAAAAACTGGCTAAAAATGTTAATATTATTCGGTACCGAATATCCCCGAACGTATAATTCATAATTCGAATCATATAAAATCAAGTTAGTAAGTCGTGAGTTTTAATTACGCAACGTTAACAATGCGAGACAAGGTTCGCACATCTCTACCGTTACGTGACGCAACGCGTTGTGAAAGCCGATACGTTGGAATTGGGTTAGCCGCGGTGGCCGCGCCGCGCGCCTCCGCACGCGTCCGCGTTTATTTTTGTTAATCGCTCACTTACTGTTATGTTGTCGTGCTTAAAACATTCCGGGGCCATATACGTACGCATATGTCTCTAGTAATGCAAAGGAGATCAGTGCAGTTCCGTCTGCATCCACCACGTGGCCCAATTTATGTTAAAAAGAAACATGTTGAGGTCTCTCGCTCGCTCACATTCTCTTAAAGTCCTCGTTAAGCGTTTAATACCTGGCGCGCGTCGACCATGAATCCACGGTGTTCCGCTTTCACTCATTGTCTCGGAAATGCTTTAGGTTCAGGTGCAGGTCCCTCTTAGAAGAGAACGCATCCTCTCCTTCTCTTGCATGACTAGATCCGGATTTGTCTACTGAATCGACCTCTTATCCTACGTAGGCAACGTATTCCCTCGAGTTCGCCATTCGAAGGACCTTGGGTTAGGGATGGCAGTTGATTACCGTCACATGTGTGACCGAGAACGGCCTACCCACACCCTATGTTGGATTAGGAACTTTGTTCCGCCTCCAATCAAATTTCGGGCATGGAGTGCAAGGAGAACGGTGTATCGTATAACCGACAGGACTCTCACTTTGCGATCCCAACCAAGCAGTCTCAAAGGCGTGGCACCCGCAAGATTCGTGAAGGATAGGGAGCATCAACTTCTCTTCCTCCTCTTTACCACGGCTTTGAAGAACAAGGGAATCGTTGTTAAGACAACGACGTATATACTCCTTTCATAGTTCTCCAGCATGTGCGCATCCGAAGTATACCGAAGCATCCGAAGCACACTTCCAAGCCACTTCCAAGCTCACTTGGAGCAGTTACCTTGGGCAGACTATTCCAGCGTTATGTCGTCGAATAGGTCGCTTATTTGGTCTTGATGACGCATACAATATTAGTAGGATGGGATAAAATGAAAAAATAATCTCACCGGGCCGAGAACTCAATACCCAGGTGATCAGAGTTCTAGAGCTTTAAACCCGCTTTTCACTAAAATGTTTTTTTTTATCTTTACGCCAATCCCAATACTGGCGTAAACAGAGGTCTAAACAAATACCACCCAAGACATTTATTGGGACAACATGACAGGTGGTGAGCCTGTCGCCGTCTTAATGTCCAAGCCAACGATGTATATTATACATAAGTTTTTGACTCACTCAGCTATCGTGATTTTCTAAATTTTAATCTTTCCTAAAATCTTAATTTCCTCAAAATATTTTCCTTCATCACAGACTCTCATGTCAGGCGAGTTATTAATGTAGAAAGCTAAAATCAAACGTGCCGTTCATTCTTAATTAATAAATATTTATTGAATAAAAAAATAAGAAGTAGATCGGAAATTCAAGAAAGCGTTTGATGTTAGAACCTCGTGCGTAAGTTAGCTGGATGCGGGACTCTAGAAAATGTCAGTGTATTCTCTCCCTCACTACTGGGAGCACATACATGAATTATAAATCAATATGTAAGAAACATGTAGCATGCACACTACGAATAAGAATCACGTTGCGTGTCGTGTTAAGAAACGTGACTCTGATCTCATTGCCTTCGTTCGTTCAGCATCTTCATGACTTACAAATGTACACACATTTCTGTAGGTACTCTCCTACAACATATTGCTGTACTTTGTTTTCGTAACCAACGACATTATATTGCGGATAGAAAATGAGATTCTAATATAATATCAATAGTTATATGCATTTTTACTTCAATATGGTCTTTTTAAAACTATTGATGCGAGACTACAATAAAAAAGAACTATGTTCTATAAAAAAACTATTTCCAATATACATCATCTTCATACAATCTATATCCAATATTAGGGAAGACCGAGTTCCAGGTAATTAAGTCCTTTTCGACCCACCTTTCATCGAAGACATTTTTGGGACAACGTGAACGGTGGTGAGCCTGTCTTTATGACCAAGCCAACCTTCTATGTGATATGTAGTATATCACATAAATTTTACTATATTCTAAATAGGTTATGGTTGTTGCCACGGTTATATTCATGTAAGCATGCGAGCACCAGATGTTGACTATTGGAGCCTAAGGACTATGGGAAATAGTTTTAATATTATTATCATAACCCAGCTCTTTTGTCTCGTGAAAAGGAAGAAGGAGTATTCAAAACTGACTGCACACCTCGCAAAGGTCGCTAGTCGGATAGACACTCGAAGAAGAAGAAATCATAGCCCACATGTCACCTTGACAAAGCCATTAACACTGGCTCTTTACATAACATTCAGGAACACAACACTAATTATATTGATGTTTAGCGACAAAGTATTTACCGACCGAGATGACTGCAATACAGAGTAAGAATCTACTGGTAACATATTATTTACCTAAACTTCACCACGCATAGACGGCACACTGTAGGAAATAATTGTCACGCTCAACAAGAAGACTGAAAGCAGTAACAGACACCTTACACCTGATGCTCTGGTGCTCTTCAGTTATAATACTTATTTCGTCATTTACTTGCTAACTTACCATCGTAAAAACTCCACTCCATAGGCCTCACACACAAGGACAACTTGCCATAATCGCCATAGCAACCCAATTGGCGGTTTTTTGCGAGCGTTGGCGTTGGCGATTGTTGGTAGCAAGCGCGGATCCACGATGGGCGTGACCATAATCCTAATAAACTTGTGACGTCACACTTTCACGCTAATTGAGATCGAAAGTCTGATAATATTTGACAACCTCCGTAGACGAGTGGAGAACAAACTGGTCTTTATGGTATCCAGCTTTGAAATTCCGGGTTCGATTCCCGGCCGGGTCAACATCGAAAACACTTTTTCTATATTTTCTCGGGTCTGGGTGTTTGTGGTACCGTTGTCTCTAATTCCAGAATACCCGTGCTTAAGTTGCTTACTTAGGGATCAGAGCAATGTATGTGATGTTGTCTCTATCTACGGGTGTATTTATATTTATAAAATATCCAATAAAACTTTTTTTTTTTTCAATGTCTAAAAACCTGAAACACAATAAATCGTGCGTGATACGGATCGCACCGAAGTACTTAGTCATCATAGACGATACGTATATGCTGTCACGTTATATCATATTTACTTTCGTAATTTTCATTAGTTTGTTCTAGCATTTTACAGGTTAGAGTTTGACCCAATGCTTTGCCCTCGTGGTACTGTACAAAATCTTGGCCAGGGCTTAAAATTTTGTAAACATCTACTTTGTCTACATTGTATCGTTCTTGAGCGAGTTCATACTCCAATTCGCACATGGCGGATATTCAGGTGGTAACGATCCTACCTTTTTAGAGGGCTGGATCCGCGCCTTGTCGGTAGCAATTTACAATCCCTTTAGTCGCTTTTTTAATAGGGGTGCTGTAGCACCCAAGTGAAGAGTGGGTAGTCTTATTGTTACACAGATACCATTCGGTTTAGTCATTTACTCTCATTAAAATAACTAAACTGTAACGTTCTCGTAGAAAGTAGTTGGGTATAGTTTAATTGTATTTTATACATTTAACTCTTACATAACTTTTTAAAGATTATGCATAATACAAAAAGTAAGTTTATACAGCATATTATAAGTCTCATTCCAGTGTTAGCTTGACTAATTAATTTAAAATTCACTTCGTTTTAAAGTTCCGGTACGATTACGATTTCTATTTAACATTTGAGCCACGATAGCGGAGTGGTTGGGTCATCAGAATTCGAATCAAGAGACTCGACTTCAATAGTTAGTTCTTTTTAACTTTGAAATTTCCTCGGTTTAGATACTAAAACGAAGACAGGCTCACCGCCTGTCACGTTGTCCCTAATAAGAGTCGGTGAAATGTGAGTCGAAAGGACTAAATGATATAGACCTTTACCCCCATTACCATTACCCCAGTATTCGGAAATACTGAAGGTAAATATACATTTCATAGTTACGTTTGAAACACTTACAAGTGTGTAAAAAACACACTGAGATTGACATTGTTATTCCGGGCATCAAGTGGCGTCGAAGTGACATGGCTTTGACCCAATCGGATTTAGGTCATGACGAATCGATTTATGATTGCTATTTTAACATTTTTATTCCTACTGAATTATGTAAAGGTTCGGGGAACGTTGAATTTGAATCATCTTAAGCCTTTAAACATTCATCATATATACATAATGATTACAAATTGGTACCTAATATACAAAAAGGGAAGAGGGGGAGACCATTCAAAAGATGGAGTGACGATATTGTACAGGCAAAGAATAGACCTGGAACGGCTTAGAGGTGGGTTTCACCGCAAAAGGCGTCCCTTACACCTAACAATACTAACTTAATTTAAGTATAAATCTAACATTACTAACAAATAAGTACACAGTTTAGCAATATCATCTTAGTACTATATCCATGTGAGGGATGAAAATAAAGCTATTATTGTTACCATATATAGGTAACATACCGTGTGGTAACTGCTTGAGAATATTGCCACTCCCTTTCTTCCCGTGGGTGTCGTAAGCGGCGACTAAGGGAAAGCTTTGAATATCGTTATGGCAACCGATAGATGGCGGGGTAACCATCTCTTAAAATATCAGACCTCAAAAATCAAACCGAAGATGGGCAGCAGAGTCTGAGATGCGAGTGGTCTGGTACTGCGATCGCCAATCCGCTTGCCAGGCGGGTCAATTATGGTTAATTCTCCCTATGGGAGAGACCTCTGTCCTGCAGTGGACTCTAACAGACCGTTATGTTTGTATGTATGTGTGTTACTCTTGGGGCCTACGTTTTATTTAATATTATTCATGTTTCTTCATTGTACTCAAATTTTAATTTAGCTAAGTGTAAAAACTTGTAATTGGCCTTTTTTCTATTCTTTAAAAAATATATAAATATATATTTTGTTTGTGAGCTGTAAGTTTTTCTTGAAAATTAAAGTTTCCTGTAGAAATAGATGACGATAAGTTACTAAATGAATCTTAAGTAGAGAGCTTGTGTTCAATTTAGTGATGTACCCATTACTAAATTGTTTATACATTATTGGACATTGAAAACAATCTAATTGCAAAGGGTTTGAGAGCAATGTCCAACAGACTGTTTACGCGCTAATGATGACGCATGACATAAAAGTAATACGCATTACCTTGAACTTTGCTCGGCCAGACAACGATATTAACACACGTTGTTTTCACAAGAAGGCCATTGCACTACTGCGAGGTCTCATTAGTTTTAAAAAAAATCCGATTCCGATTAGCAATATTTCATTCCTATTCTGTTATATTGAAATCTTATTTTTTTTATAGAAAAGGGAGGCAAACGAGCAGGTGGCTCACGTGATGGTAAGTGATTACCACCGCCTATAAACACCCGCCATACCAGAGGCATAGCAGATGCGTTGTCGCCCATAGAGTGCCCCCCCTCCCCCCCCAGAATTGGGGGAGAGGGGGTGTTGGCCTCCGGTTACCTGCACTCACCAGACGAAACGCAGAAGTTTGTTAGACTTCTACTTCACATCGGTATTCTTTGAGGTCGTGGTACTTCCTCGGTCGAGCCGGCCCATTCATGCAACAGCAAAAGCTGATGCGTGGCTCTACCACTGTTAAAGTTATGACACACTTTCTGGAACTGTTCAGTTTCTAGCTAATATTAACGTACGAAAGAAACGCACTCATTTTCTTCTTACAGTTCTCATCATCTTGCGAAGGCGGATAATATTTAATTGAATTAGATTGTAACTTTTAATTTTAAAATTATATAAATATAAATAAAAATTACGAAAATACTGTAAACTAATCGGTAACACTCTCTTCTTCTTCTCTTAACTATATAATTGTCTTGATAATTTCTTTCTTATCCTCCACCAGTTCCAAGGTTGGAGAGATTTAAATATAGAGATTTAAATAATTTAAATGTAGTAAACATTTAAAAGAAACTTGACGTACTAAGAGTAACTCCACTGGAGTTAATGACCGTCAAGTTTCTTTCCAAGATGCAGACCTCTCTTATAACGAAAATTTACTATAATCACCGCGCTCGGTAATCGTATTAGCTCAGTACCTTACATCTTTAACGTTTATTATAACTATGTTTATATTATAACTAACGTATTAAAACTTGTATATTTATTATAACTAGCTAAACTTGGCAAT
This sequence comes from Sericinus montela, assembly GCA_029286605.1. NCBI lineage: Eukaryota > Metazoa > Arthropoda > Insecta > Lepidoptera > Papilionidae > Sericinus > Sericinus montela. Next base: position 6,408,490 of record JAGSMR010000044.1, read on the forward strand.
GCTTTTTATGTATTATACTACATTTCGTCAATAACAACTACTACAAAAACATTTAAAATAGTTTCACAAATGAAGAGAAAGAGATGCAAACTATTTTGTCGTTATTATGTAGGTAAACCTCACATACATACATATCGGCCTATTAAAGTCCACTGCACGACATAGGCGTCTCCCATAGGTAGGATTTGCCGTAATCGCCACGCTTGGATCGGATTGGCAATCGCAGTACCAAACCACTCGCACCTCAGACGCTGCTGCCCATCTTCGTTCTGATTATTTTGGTCTAATATTTTTAGAGATGGTTATACCGCCATCTATCGGTTGCCATAACGGCGTTCAAGGATGTTTCCCTTAGTCGCCTCTTTCGACATCCTCGGGAAGAAAGTGAGTGTCAATATTCTTACGTCTCATTGATTACAGCGCATTTCATAATCATTTCACATCAAAATATGAATTAACAATACCCTAAGTCTTTTAGTTCTTTGTCGATAGATCATATATATCATCTATTTTTTATTATTAATGTTTGGATAAAAGTCACGATAGCCGAGTGGTTGGATGGTCGAAATTTCGAGTCAAGAGATCGGAGTTCGATTCCCAGGTGGCAGGCTAGTACCAATGGGTTTTTCCAAAGCTTATGTACGAATTACATCGTTGGCTTGGACATAAAGATAGCGACGGGCTCACCACCTGTCACGTTGTCCCGAAAATATCTTCGGTGGAAGGTGGGTCGAAGAGACTTAACTGTCTAGACTAGACCTGTGTCTACCGTATTGGGAATTGCGTGAAAATATTTATTATATTTTATTTATTTTTATTATTATAAGCACCGCTTTTAATTTCTCTCCTTATAAACTACTGTTTGACTGGGAGATAATGCGTATAGGCATTAAGTCGCCATTCGATTGTGTATACAATAAAGTTTTTAAATAAATAAAACACATAAATATAAAATGATTCCACTGAGAAACAAGTAGGTACCTTTATTGTTTTGATCATGCTCGTGTCGCTGCGAGGTCGATCATTTACTTTCTTTATCACTTTGTTATTGTGTTCATTATGTTATATAATTAATTATTAATATACTCAAAGTATCATACACAACGCGATTTAATTGATTGATTTATTTATTTATTCTTTAATGAACCTTACAAAACAGTAACGGAACATAAGGCGGACTTAATGCTAAAAGCATTCTCTGCCTTTGAACCTTAAGGTAGTGGAAAAACATTGAAGGCGGTTAAAATGTGATGTAAGTATCAAGAATTGTTATAATTATATATTTATACATATACATACACACATAATATATATATTGATTCTATATTTCATGTATCTTTTACTCACTGATTCTAATAACCTTAAATACATGAATAACAAAACTATATTATGATGATATGATCATCATCTCAACGTCCACTCATTGCATTGTTTACGGTTTATTCCATGACGCATAAAAGACAATTTTAAACTTCAAAATATTTTAAGTGTTATGTGAACAATGAGTATTAACCGTTTTCAACTTGCCAGAAGTTTCTTGCATGACCAAGACCTTTCCCCGGCAAATGTCCAAATCAATGTGAATTCATGGATATTCCACAATACATAGCAAGTTGTCACACCGTTTCTTAATATGTGTGGAAAAACCAAGCGCTGATCCGCCAACGTAGGAGAAAGGGCCATGTGATTTCAGGCACGTACTAACTATATACTATGTTCCGCCATCGCCGCATAGGTGCAGCAATGGGTGATGGTAGCCGGAGCTAACCATGACAACAGGACAATGAAAAACACGCCTATAGTGATGCAGGGTGCAGTAAAGTTCACAAAACCTATGAAAATAAAAAAAAAACTCGATGACATCTGTTAATAATCCTTTTATTTGAAATGTGTAGCATTCGCGTAATAGAATAAACTATTACGGATTAATTTAAAGTTTGTCAGAGAGTTATAATTACCAAACTATCAATAATTGTTTAATAAACGTGACATTACGTAGAGCTGAACTTGACCTTACATTAAGGCTATATATAGGTCATTGCCAGCGACTGTACGTAGCAGCCGGTCGATTGTTGAGACGGCCGCATAGTATATGCACTTTTTGTTTTGTTATTAGCCTTTTTATGGAATAATGTGGCAAACGAGCATGCAGTATGCATGACATTAAGTGATTCACGGCGCCTAATTCGCTGGTATTCGCAAAATCGCAGCACCTTAGAAATTTTGGAGAAAATATTAAATCGAAGTGGCAGAGTAATGTAGAAAGCAGACCGTACTACAAATCAGATTAAGATACTCCCATAAACTTCGTACTTGTAACCTACGTACACCACCATCGTAATACCAACGTCAAGTCGAGACCTTTTTGTTTTAGTCTTTAATGGGCTGAACTTTATCACCAACAGATAATGTTTACGCCAATAAGCCAACAAGTGGCGGATAGATGCCTATAAATATTCTCTTTAACAAAAAACCTAGGGATTAGTGTGGTGGTGAATAACATAATATGAAAACATAATGTAAATATGAATATATTTACCTTATCACTAAAATGTGTAAGGATGTGCTTTGATGGTTCGGGCACGTTAAATGAGTGAAGAACGAGTAATGAAGAAAATAGAAGCGATAGGCGTTTATGATCTCACAGTCGCCTCTTGCTGGTTATAAACCGAAAATAAAGAATAAGTATTTAGACGCCATTCCCAAAACTGGGGTAGGTAGAGGTCTAGACAATTAAGTTCTTTCCACCTTCTACCGAGGACATTTCTTTGGGAAAGCGTGAAAAGTGGTGAGTTCGACGCCGTCTTTATGTCCAAGACAACGATATAGATCGCACATAAGTTTTGAAAAACCTATTGATACCTGATGATCGCACTCGGGTTTCTTGACTCTAATTCACGACCACCCATTAATCAAATTATCGTAACGTTATCGTAAGTGTATAGAACTGATGTTCTGTATATATACGCACGCGATGGCACGTGGTCATCTCGCGTTTGCAGGTCTTTATAAGGTGTCATTCAATAAATTAAATATTGTAGGAATAACACTGTTTGTTTAGGTCAACACCGTGCGACCCATTTATTTGAACAGAATTTTTGGACGTCCCAAATATTTGTATGTTAACTGCTAACGTCATTGTCCGGTCATTGGCTGGATAAGATAGTCGCTGTTTATTCAGAGTTTATCAATTCGGACATATCTCTTTTGACTTTTCAAGATGCACCTTCAATAGTGGATACGCAAATGATTTCTTATTGAACCTCTTTGTAATCTAGTTTTTCTGCACGTTGGATAATATTGCAAAAATTATTGAACACCATAAAAGTAATAATTCTTACGTATGTTAACTATGTTAATGACTTAACTTTGAAACGTACTGTATCATTTATAGTATATTAAACGCAATATCTTTTTGCACAGATTTTTTTTGTATTTTTTTTGTCTCCTTGGAATACATTAGGACGTACGTATAGTACTCGCTTATATGTATACATAACACACGTAAATATCAATATCAATCAAGCATATGGCAAGTTAAAATACGGCATGGGCTTAAAAAGGGCAAGTTGAGTATATGAACTTTCCTATTGTGATTCAATTGTTCGCGTCTAGCGGTCATCACCTAAGGCAGCTGAGCTAATGGTGGAAGCCACTGCACTCCTTAAACAGTTTGAAGAGCTATAATATAAGATTTATCGATAGAAACTCCTATTTGATCATTGCTGCTCCCTAAAATAAAACATACGAACTAAACGGCCAACAAAAAGAAAACAAAAATAACTTTGATATCTAAACTTGTTAAGTATTGTTTTAACTATTCTTTTTTTAATTTCATTTAACTCAATACTTGTTAAGTATTGTGTTAAATAAAATTTTCTAGCCAGGATTAGCTTATTTAAATGTCACGTACAAGTACAATATTTTTGTCAAAAAACTACGATTTCTCAATAATTAAGGTGATCTAAATCAAATTAAATTTATCCAAACTTGTACAAAATGCTCGGAGACTTAAAATTTGTATCTTTTGCTCGGAGACTAAGACGAAAGATTCTTGTACCAAATAAGCTCCAGTGAAATGTAGGTTACCTGTAGGTGACCCACACCACCCCTGTATTGGGAAACCGTTTGTGACCTTTTTTTATAGAAAAGGGAGGCAAACGAGCAGGTGGTTCACATGATACCATAACAGTGATTACCGCCGCCCATGAACACCCGCAATACCAGAGGCATAGCAGATGCGATGCCGGGTGCATCCCCCCCCCCTCAGAATTGGGGGAGGGGGATGTGTGTGCCTCCGGTTACCTGCACTCACCAGACGAAACGCAGAAGTTTGTTAGACTTCTACTTCACGCCAGTATTCTTTGAGGTCGTGGTACTCCCCCGGTCGAGCCAGCCCATTCATGCAACAACAAAAGCTGATGCGTGGCTCTACCACATTTTACCTTGTTGTAAAATACTGAGTTGTTATTTCCAATAACCATATTTCGGCATTTAAAAAGATAACATTGACATTTGATATTGCAAAAGAAAATATTTCAACGATTTGAACAATTTTCAAAATTCATATATATTATAAAATTCGATCCTATGAATAGCGATGTTTTTTTTTCGTATCAAATTTACCGATAACTCAACAGTAATAAAGACAATTTCCAGTTTGGTAACGTCTCTAAACTATTCTTAACAATTTCTTTAAGGTAAATAAAAAAGTACAAAAAACAATGGTGGTATTATTTTATATTTGATTGAAAACTAACAAACGTGCGCCGCTTCTGCCTTAATATGCTCCTGTAACCTGTTCTCGCGTCCAACGGCATTCAATAAACAATAATGTTTTATGTAGTAGGAATAATGTTTAACAGAGTTTAGGGAATAAATTCAAATGGTTGCTAAGCGACCTTGATCCTGACATTTGCGCGGAGATCGAGCGAATGAGGCCGCGCGGCGACCTCGCGCGGCCGCCCGCCGGCTTGCGCAACGTGCGCAGCCCGCGCGCCGCTCGCTTCGCCCGACAGTATTGGGACACGTACCACACCACATTACGCACTTCTACTGATTTTTAAGTTAACTACTATTCCACATATTGATTATTAACGTAATGTAGTAAGAATAGATACGTGCTTCTGTGGTTGGCAATTGTTTAAGAGTACATACATGTAATGTACTAGGTAATATAGGTACTAGAGTACTATGTGTGTCGTTAATCACCTGAATATCAGTGTATTTATAACCATTTTATAAAGAGGTTACCACAGCCAAACCAGAATCAGAAAAACATTCTCAGTTATTGATTCTTCCATATTTTTCATTATTTCATTAAATTTATTAATATTACCTTATTATTTATAATTGTTAGTAAGGTGAAGTAACAGTTGTAAAGTAATAAATTACTGCCTGCAATTTCGCCCGCGCATTGTTTCGAAATTCCTCCTCATGTTTTAATTTCCTGTAGTATAATTATCCTCCTATCTGACATTTCCCCTAAAACAACTCCAGATCTCCCCCACACGAACCGCGTATTTTCCAAGGTCAGAAGTATCGTATATATTAATCCAGGTTATCTGTGGGTCAAATTTATGTCTACTCCATTCAGCCGTTTAATCATCATTGAGTAACAAGCATCCATACATCTGAACATCCAAACTATCACGCAATGTCAAATGCTGGGGCAGTCAGACGGCTAGACAATGACGGCCTTTCAAGAAGCTTATTAAGGACAACGTGACAGTTGGAGAGCCCATCGCCGTCTTAGTGTTAAAGCTAACGATACAAAATAAGAACATACATCTATCTACTTAGATAAATATTCATAGATACATATCAAAACTTTGAAAATTATAACCTTAAGTAAAATAGTAGAATTATTGACTAACCTAAATAACACTTTAATAGGAGGCAAGATTTAAGATGGCTACGGACTCGCTTCCAGTTATATAGATAAAGCACGATCAACTTAGTATCACCAAATTTTTTTCGGGTAAAGCAGGATTTTATAACTTATTTTACGGCCTAAAAAAAACCTACTGTAGGACATACTGGCCTCTTCCGTAAGGAGTATTTTTATTTTACAGTACAAGACACCTCACAACTTAGACGCTACTACCCGTCACCGATCTGCTCAATTTTGACCTGGAGTTTTTCGATTTATGTTATCCATCTGTCATCAGCCAATGCCATTTTCCAGGCATCCAGACATCATAGCTTTCTCTTTAAAATATGTGTCGCATACTATAGTCCAACAGCTCACGACGATTGTGAAATATTTATCTTTTAGTTAAGAATTGATGGGTGTAGGCGATATAACAAAAACTAATAATGCAGTGAATAGAAAATGATTGTTTAGGTAAAGTAAATAACTAATGCTCCTTCATCTGATCGAAGATGGTTGCAAACCAGCAATCGTTTGTCCTAATGTAAAGTGATTACCGATGCTTTAGTACAATGGCAACCTTAAAGGCGCTGCAAGTACATAACGCACCGTTAAGAAGAAAAAAGAAGGTAGGGAAAAAAAGTAAGGGCACAGGCCACAGACTCTTGAGGACACCAAAAGAGAGCAAACTTCAAGTATTTATAGAAGATCAAAAAACGCTAATGACAACATAACGTGTAATTAATTAAAAGAATTATTTTGTATATTATTTTGTTTATTTAGAATATTTTTGTAAAATTCATCATATTTCAATAATTACATGACTTGTTAACTCACACACGCACACAATATCAAACTCTAACTTAACCACCCGATTCCATCGTAATACAAACAATTTCCAACCGAAATAGATGCAACGAATCTCGAGTCCATCTGAAAAATCTACGCTACCAAAATCATTTCTGTCATTCCAATGTTTGACTTACATGGTTGTCATGTGTGAATTTAAACTCGAATTTATTCTTTTAAATAACATAGTTTAAATAAATCTATAACAGAGATATTTTACTATAACAATTCTTATAATCTTATAATGCACTATATTTGAGCTGAACGTTTGAGTAAAATGAATAATTTCATGTAGTCTACAAGTTTAGATAATGACGAAAACTAACATTAATTTAGCTTCAATTATCCAGACCTTGTCTTGATGTTGTAACATACAAGTATGCATTAAATTTAGAATACAAATAAAAAAAATACAGCATTTTCCAATCCATTTAGAACACGTTGACATTAAAATGTCCTGTAATATGAAATTCATAACAAAAGTATTTATTACTGACAAAACCAACTGAACTTAAAGAAACTCCAAAGTAAACAAACATAAAAAGACGTGAACGGTACGTAATGACTAATGAATTATTATAAGAAGTCATTGTTTGTAGATTATGTATGTAGTATATCTGTATAGCTGTGTTAGCCTAGCGGTAAGGTTCCGGCTTTGGCATGCGAGTGACCCAAGTTCGATCCCGGGATTGTATGTTCTTGATGCTCGTGAGGAAACTTACATGTCTGTGAAATATTATTAAAAAACATATTATTTCGAAGAAATGTCAAGGCCGTCAACCAGTGCTAAATTAGCGTGCTAACGGAATTCTAAAATTTTAGAGAGGGCTACGTACGTACTTAATTCTTTTTAAGTACTTTTATAGAATTTTACCAAAACGGCGTTATACAATTATTTATTTTCATAAACGACCATATTAACCGGTAAAATAATAGTTTTATACGATTTTGACACGTAATTATGGCCACCGTGTTTATTGAATATAGAAAGAGTAGTTAAATAAACTCTATTTTGCCTCGATCAGATAAATTTTATGATCCACGACACACGTTGAAAGACTCCATTAAAATTGTATTCTGTAGTGATGTTGGGGTCGCTTTGTGTCCTTAGCGGATTCGGCCGAGCGCCGCCGTGCCGCTGCGTACACCGCCAGTTTGGATGGCGAGGGCAGGCTGGAGTCTCGCGGCCGGACCAGAGACTCCCGAGACTCAGCCGCGGGCAGTGACGCAGATGTCGGAACCGACGGCAACTTGCGCACAGTGTCGTACGGCAACGGAGAGCTGCGGGACGCGCTGGACGCTATCGAACCAGATCCATCCGAGTCCTGGGACGAAAATGATCTTTTGAGAAACACAATTATTATAGATATGTTAGTATGAAATTAAAAACTAAATAATTTATCCATTGAAATCACGATATCAGAGTGGTTGGATGATCAGAATATACGAGACATTCGGACCAGAGTTCGCGCACCCATTTACGCATAAAATCTACGTCTTTCTTTTATCCCTATTTTCTGCTTTGACCCATCCTCACTCTCAGACTCAATATACACTGAGGTACAGCGTTCGATTCCCAGACGAGTCAATGTAGGACCACTTACATTTTCTTGGGTCTGGGTGTTTGCGGTGCCTTCGTTGTTTCTAATTCCATAACACATAACATCTCCATAACATCTATCGTATCCGGTATCGTGTATAAAGTAATTACTTAGTTGGAAGTAAGTCACGATAGCCGAGTGGTTGGGTGGTCGGTTTCAAGTCATGAGACCCGAGTTCGATCCTCAAGTGGCCGTACCAATGGGTTTTCTAAAAACCTATGTCCAAATTATATATCGTTGGCTTGGACATAAAGACGGCGACGGGCTCACCACCTGTCACGTTGTCCCGAAATGTCTAGACTAGACCTCTGTCTACCCCTGTATTGGGAATAGCGTGAAGATATTTAATTATTTATTTTCTTAGTTGGAAGACGTCGCGTACCTTCCTCGCATCCCTGTGCTCGAGGCGGTCGTAGCGCGCGTTCCTGGTGGAGGGCTTCCGCGGGGGCCGCGGCAGCGCGGAGGGCGGCGGCGGCAAGCTTGCGGCGCGCGTCTGCTGCGAGGCGCGCCCCTGCCGCTCCAGCAGCAGCGCCTCCTCGCCGCGCCCGCCCGCTCGCCCGCCCGCGCGCCCGCCCGCGCCCAGTCCCGGGAAGCAGCACAGCCCGCGCTGCCGACACATTACAGCCTCCTTTACCTATATACCTAACGGCCTATTAAACCTATTGCCAGGAGAATGATCTCTCCCAAAGGGTTTATTGGCCATAATTGTCACGCTTGGCCGGGGATCGGCAGATCGATACATTGTACACTTATTTCCGAGACACTTGTGTCTTCTTCTTTATAGCCTATTAAGAGTCCACTGCTGAACACAGGCCTTTTTCAAAGCTTTCCACAAAGAACGGTTCACAGTCACCTGCATGCGACTTACCGCAATATTTTGAAAGTCGTCACTCCTCCTCGTGGGGGGTCGTTCTTCACTGCGTTTGCCTATACGAGCTTGTCACTGGAAAACTTTTTCCCCAATGGTTATCAGGTCGTCGAGCTACATGGCGGGCCCATTGCCACTTCAACGCGCTGATCCCTACGGCTATGTCAGTTACCTTAGTTCTTCTGCGGATGTCTTCGTTGTAGATTCTATCACACAGAGAAAAACCGGCCACAGCACGCTGTGCAACTTTGACCTTCCTCATACGGCCCGCAGTGAAAGGATCACATCTTCGATCAATATGACATCACTGGCAACATGCACTGGTTGTAAACTTTCTAACTATAGAGGTCATAGAGCATGGTACTAAGCTCCTCCAGCGATCCCGACATCACTATGTCATCGGCGAACCGAATGTGAGTGATGAATTCTTCATTGATGTTAATACCGTATCCTTTCCAGTTCTGTAGCTTGAAGACATCGTCTAATGCTGTGGTAGAGAGTTTCGTGGAGTTGACTTCACCCAGTCATAGTAGTCAGTTCACAACTACTCCTTTCTGGAATTGGATAGCTTTCGTGCTCTGGTTCTATACTCGGATACACATCGTAGCCTCATCATACAAGCGTCTAAACACTTCGATATACCGAGAGTCTATCTGGCGTCGCTAAAGAGACTAGCACCGCCCAGATTTTCTCAAAGTCTTTCTCAATGTCCACAACATTTAAGTCATACGCCAATACAATTGTAAATTGTACTTTTCCGTATTCTTTATAATATGGCAAAGTATTTGTGTATGCTCTATAATCTCTCGATCTCACTCAAAATCTCAGCTCTAGCGGAAATAACGGCACTATTTTCTGTCTTAAACTTAATCAGATGGCTCTTTTCAATAAACAGGTCTTTGGCGAAGACATTGGAGCACTAGTTTCACTCTATCGCTTCATCAATATGTGTCGTATTGAAATTGCGTATATCTCGCATAGACTGATCTATCTATTCAATTGCCGATGTGCTGACTCATCAATAGTAGACGGCCACATTTCACGCCTAGATTCTATGAGCTTATTAAAAGTGAGATCAGAGAGCTTTTGTGTTTTTTTTTGTGTGGCAGATCCTGCAATACTTTGCCTTTACCGCATGGACAGTTTCCGCTAGCCTGCAACTTGTACTGTCCACTGTAGCGCAATCATCTTGGTACTCAAAGCGATTCTGCAATTCGAGCTGAAAGTTTTCGGGATTTTGAATAAGGGCACGAGATGCACGGAGGGTAGACTTCAACAGTCGAGTTCGCTCGAACTTATTGTTGAAGTTCAGTGTAAGGCCATTCAGTGATTACTCCCGGATGTCACCTTAGTGATGACAGAGAAATCTCTGATCATCCCGGGCTCATCCAGGTCTATTTACTGTGGGGCCTCTTCTGGGAAAAGGAGTTGATCATAAATAATCCCTCCTTTTCCAAGAAGTCGATTAGTTCTTGGTCCCTTAGGTTGCGGTGACCTAGTCCGAAGTTGCCCACTATCAGCTCATCGCCTTTTTATGCCCAGTTTTGCCTTAACATCCCCATGAACACCGTGACAAGGTTATTGATGACTTGTAGATGATAATTCCAACACCTCCTTAGAACAGGTGGTCGCCCTCCCTGTGGTAAAACAGGTTACCGGAGTTAAGAACTATCGTTTCCTCCCCCTCTTTTCGGGCTACTGAGAATTTAATAATGCTCTATCTCTGAGTCCAACTTCTTCTCGTTGGTCCTCAATGTGTGTGCGTTAGGTTGCCAGGTCCAGTTGTCGAGTAAGTTCCAGGGTTGGCAGTGCGATGCTGCCCCGCCTTTACAACGGCCGCCACCTTGACCAGGACTAGCAGGACCGTCGATCACTGGGGCCATTTTCGTGTCCTTAACATTTGAGGTTTTTGCCAAAGTTGCCACACTTGGCGAGCGTGTCAACAATTGCAGTTTCTTTGTTACTGAAGGTGTTATGCAGGAAATGCTGCTGTTCATTTCCTGATACATGAGACTGATGATGAGATGGTATGACAGATTCTCTTATGCCGCTACCATACGGTCACCATACAGTTACGACACCCATGGTCAGACAGGGTTGCCATTATTTTTAATCCCGACAGCCACACGAAAGATTCATGAAAATTATATTAAAATCGTAACAATTGTGTAACATTTTCTTTTATTTTAGTAAATACTATCTGATCGTGGTTGACATTTTGAACAGATGTATGTAATTTGTTATCAAATATTATTAGCCCTTAAACTAAGTTATTTATCACTCAAAAACAAAAGCAATAAGTTTTATTTTATCTTACCTACATAAAGATGAATTGCACGCGTAGAACCACTTCAATATGAGTTTCTTTTCGAATAAAATTCTTCTCGTGTTTATAAAAAATAGAATCAGTATATCAAATCACGATCTCTTATTGAAGCAGTGAAATTTATTTTAATTGTTTAAAGAACACTCCAAACAAAGCATGAAAATTAGAGAAAGGCAGCAAAACACTCAATTCATTTAGTTAAATGGTGTTAATAGTGCCTTACATAATATAGTTAATTAAATGCAAATTCAAGTCAACGAAAATACTATAAAAATTTTCTTTAGTTAAATTAAATATAAAATTTTAAAAGTAAGGATAATCGCAGCATTTTTTAGGTTATTTAATAAAACTACAACGAACAAAACAGCACTTTTATTATGAAACATGCATTTATTTTCTAGAAGTAGTGATTACAAAATATTTTACGAAAATACATAAACCTTCTGTTTACAATTTCTTACATTTATTTGTATAGTTATATCAAAGTTCAATCATCAAAAAGCTTCGGATTAACAGTTTTCCGGAAAAACGCTAGCTATGCAAGTTTGAAAACAATTTCAATGTAACAACCTAAATTTATCTTTAAACAAAAAGACAAAATAGACATTCAAAAGTATCAATAGCTGCGCAAATATCTTAATTATATAAATTAGCAAAATATAGTCGTTATTATTAGCTTTCTAACACACTAATTATCTAAGTTTTTATATGGAAAATATCAAACAAATTAAATCAAATATCGGAGACAAAAAAAATTCAATAAATATCGGACTTACTCTTATATCTAAATAAAATTTTATACAATTTTCGAAATGACTACCCAGAAACAGCCGAAATAGATTTCTATCCTAACTTTGGCATTATCTTTGTGACCAATGCCTCAGCTGTACTTACATGTATAATGTATATTGTATTATATATTTCCAAAATAAAAAAATAGTAATGGAATACATCACATCAAGCAATTATAATTATTAAAACAAGTGGAGTTACTTTCCAGAACATATCCGAGATTCTAAATTCAAATGATTCTCAAGCTTACTTTTGGCAAACATTAAGAACTTTTAATGCACCCCTATAAGGCACATATAATTCATGTATTTAGTATAGTAACATTTCAAATACTTATTTCGGAGTGTTAAATATCACAATTTCGTGGCAATAAAATTCTCTTCGAGATTGATGAGATTTTTTTCCTACTTTTCTATAATTATGTTAAGGCGAATATTTGTTAAAAAGCTTGTTAAAAATCACTTCAACCACTCTAACACCACACAGAAAAGCTTAGCAAATTGTAAAGGAATGTTACGTGTACAAATAACAGTATTGGACTCGGGAATGTTTTGTGTAAAATGAAAACCAACCTTGTTCTAAATTAATACCTTAATAGAAGAATAGGTAATTTACTATCAAATTTTAAACATATTTGTACTGGTTTGGAATTGTATTACTTATAAGTTATTGTTCATCTTCAATTGACGACATTAAAAAGAAAGTAAAGATAATTTGATATAAATATTTAATATTTTTTACAGTGAAGACTTGTTTGTGGGCGTTTGGCCGTGAGATATTAGGATAATTATCTCATATTGCCTCTCTTCTATTTCACTTTCGTCCTCTGAAAACTAACCACCTCGAAATATTCTAAACTGAGCAGACAAATGACATACAGCAGTGTCTAAAGAACGAAGTGTTTGTGCTGTGATCACGAATACACTGGACGAACATGCCAATTGTGGAAAATCCTCCTAATAAGAGAAGTCTTGCGAAGGACTTAACAAGTAACCTTTACCACGATGTAAAGTGAAGTGAGCAGAGAGAGAGACAGCACGTGTCCCAAAAAGTTTGTTAAAAAAAATGATGAAAGCTAACTTGAAGTCTACAGGTATTACCCAGCAGAACCCCCTCTTTATTCTATTCCCCTCCCGTTAGTCACGCTCAGCAAGAGAATTAGCGATCGCATAGACCAACCAACCAACTATTTATTTCATTTTTGCTGCTCGTAATACGAGCGTAGATCAATAAGACGCAGATTCAAATTGTTAGAAAGATACATACAATTTTTTCGTATACCTAGGACTAGTACTCATATAGCCGCCTCTAAAATGTTTACATATAATAAATTCCTACTCATGGACATTTTACCAAAATAAATCGGGTTTTTGTAATCACCCAAATTTGTTAAGATTATATTTTAATCGATATTATCCTTATATATCGATAAAAATAATTGACTTCACTGACAACTCTATCAACTCGTTTTACAAATGATTAAGTGAACCATTTAAAAATTTATTTACAGCAAAGGACGACGTGTATCTTACCAAATTATATTTTACACATAATACATGATTAGCTCCACGAATAACCCTCACCTTCCATTTGTCATATTTATCAGGCGCCAAATTTTTAAAAACTGGCATTGGATAATATCATATCCAAATTGCCAAAAAGAAAATTACAATAGGAAAAATTTGTCGGAAATATGTATACGCACGTACATTGTAGTACTTCCGAATTTATTTAAAGGTTAAATAGCTAAAATATGTCTTCGAGTTGGAAATGGAATCTGTCAGATCTTTACTGTACTAATAAAACATATAAAATGACGGCGGATATTTCGATTTTAGCACAAATATGTTTTGAATATGAAACTGCATTTAACGCCCGTCCAGCTAATAATGTTTGATTGTATGTATGTAAATGTGTGTATAACGGAATTATTTCTGTATGACACGTACAGATATCGTACTCGTACTTTAAATAGAAAAAGAGAAGCATCAATAGCCTAATGTAAAGGGTGCTGACTGCGAAACATTAGGTCGCACGTTCAAACCCGCCATTCGACTAATGTCGTGGACCATTGCAAGCATTGCAGCTTAGTGGACACTTTGGGTAAATTTAGCACCTAAAATTGCAATTTACAATTTCAGTGTTGCCGTACCCGGGTATCAAACCTGCGAAACTCGCATACAAAGCAAGCGCCCTGACGATTACGCCTACGTATAGTTGTAGGGTCGGTAGTGTGTGTGCGTGTGCGTGCGTGCGTCAGTAGTAACAGTGGCGCGGCGGGTCGGCGGGGGCGGGCAGGTAACTCACGGCGGGCACCGGCGGCCGCTCGAGCCGCGACTCCAGCGCGGCGAGCTGCTCGTCGAGCCGCAGCGACGAGCTGTCGAATCCGCATCCTGCGTCCCGCAACACACAGTTACATCGACAATTTTTTCTCCAATTCCAAAGCCAAAAAACACAAATTACTCCATTTTTAACTGGCTTAACCTGTAACTGACAACTGTTGAGTGTGTAAAACGGGTTGTACAAAGTTCATGATGAATTTTTAAAACTAAAATTAGTTGTATTAATTAAAAATAAAGACGACGATAGCCGAGTGGTTTGGTGGTCGGAATTTCGAGTCAAGAGACCCGAGTTCGATCCCCAGGTGGCAGGCTCGTACCAAAGGGTTTTTCAAAAACTTATGTATGAACTATATTGTTTGCTTGGACAAAAAGACGGCGGCGGGCTCACCACCTGTCACGTTGTCCCGAAAATATTTTCGGTGGAATGTGGGTCGTAGGGACTTAATTGTTTCGACTAGACCTCTGTCTACCCCTGTATTTGGAATTGCATGAAGATATTTATTTTTATTTTTATTTTTAAAAGTTAGTGGTCATCTGAACATCTTTTACAAATTATGTAATTATTATGAGTAGAATGTATTAAGTAAGTCTATAGAAAATGCTGTGCTGTTGTCCTTTCGGTAATTAATTTTTAGTGTTGCATATAATACCATAGATGTACAGTCTGATAAATTTAGTATATGTAGTAAAATGGGCGTGTATTAATGTCATGCTCAGAGGACAATGTGTTCGACCTCAGCCCACAGGTTCGATCGCTGCTTGCTGCCCCTGACTTTAGTGACATCTGTAACTTTTGTCTAAAGTTATACACAAATGTGCGTGACACTCATTGGCTTGGTTGCTCCTTATCATGTGAACTGTTAGTTTGTGTTACGCCCTGCTCTAAGAAGCAGAGGCAGTGTGGGTGTGTGGAGTGTGGGGTGTGAGGTGTGGGTGTGGGGTGTGGGTGTGGGAGTGTGGGTGTGGGTGTGGGTGGGGTGTGGAAGTGTGGGGTGTGGGTGTGGGGTGTGGGTGTGGGGTGTGGGTGTGGAAGTGTGGGTGTGAGGTGTGGGTGTGGAAGTGGGGGTGTGGGTGTTGGTGTGGGTGTGGGTGTGGGTGTGGGTGTGAGGTGTGGGTGTTGAAGTGTGAGGTGTGGGTGTGGGTGTGAGGTGTGGGTGTTGGTGTGGGTGTTGGTGTGGGTGTGGGTGTGGGTGTGGGGTGTGGGTGTGGGTGTGGGGTGTGGGACGCACCGCTGGGCGAGTCCGCGTGCGGCGAGTAATTGCGGCGCGCCAGCTGCCGGTAGCGCGCCGCCACGCCGCCCTCCGCACTCGAAAACGACGCGCCCGGCGACAGCCCCACTGCGCACACGCACACGCATCACCGTCCCGTTCGCACGCACCGCACCGCCATATCTCTCTCTCCCTCTGCCTCTCTCTCTCTCTCTCTCTCTCTCTCTCTCACTTTCTCTCGCCCCCGTGGTCACATTCTCGTAATACACGATCAAGGTAGCCCTTGTCCCGAAAATATCTTCGGTGGAAGGTGGGTCGAAGGGACTTAATTATCTAGACTAGACCTCTGTATACCCCTGTATAGGGGATTGCGTGAAGATATATTTAAGGTAGCTCCTATAGAAAGCAAGGGCTAGCGACAGATGTATGAATCTTGGACCTTGTAAAAGTACTTAGTACAAGTAGTAAGTACTCTTTTCCCGTACTGGCTTCTTAGAATAACCCATAGAAATATAGGGGTTGTAAATTCCTTTGCCGATATTAAACAACAATAATCAGATAATAGTTATCCATCACATATGCATATATAAAGACCAGTAGAAGTCCACTGCCTATACCCTGGCATCTTCCGTAAAAAGATTTACCATAATCGCCACATTTGGCGAGCGTAATGGCGACCGCGGTACCAGACCTCTCGCACCTTAGACGATGCTGCACGTCACTGGTCTGCTCAATTTCGATCCGGCATTTTAGAGATGGTTATCCCGCCATCTATCGATAGCCAATAACATTTATAATGTATTTCCCTTAGACGCCTCTTACAACACCAATGACGAGAAGGGATTGGTATATTCTTACACCGTAATTACGCATCCTTAGAATATAACTAAATTTTGAATATTATAATAATAATTCGCATACAAACAAACGGTGCTTACTACAAATACGTACATATTAAATTTTTACGCATGCTTCGTTACCGCGTTCTATATAAAGAAACTACAATCTTTTGAAATTTGCACCTTTGTCAGATCACTCACTCATACCAATGGGTATTTTCAAATATTTATGTACGATTTATATCGTTGGCTTGGATATAAAAACAGCGAAGGGCTCACCACTTGCATGTTGCCCCAAAAAAATGTCTGCAGTGAAAGATGAGTCCGAAAGTACTTAATTCTCTAGAACTCTACCTACCCCAGCATTGGGAATGGCTTGAAGAATGCCAATATCCTATAGAGTTTTATTCCTAAATTTTACCAAGTTCCTCGCGACTAGAGTTATTTCTAAGTGAGGCTCCGCTGTCGTAGGCGGCGCTGGTGTGCTTCTGAAGTACTTTGATCATGGCATCACGTTCAGCCACTTTTGATTCCAATTCTTTCACTCTGCAACATTAAAGCGCTAAATAAATATTTTACCAAACAACAAATATTGTGTAAGCAAATACTTCATTTATTTTATACCTTAACTGACTAAATAATGTGCTTAAGACATTACTCCAGAAAATTTTATTAATGAAAAAATGTCACAGAGCTCGGATATTAACTTAATGTAATTAAAATAATTTATGTGATTTCCAAATTATGATCAAATATTAGAATGCAGTCATTTTCGATATCCCCCTAGGCGATTTCGATACAGAGACAACTTGCAAATGCTATCGGTAATTGTCAATTGTGAGAAATAATAATTTCGTTTGGATTAGTCATTTAACTGTACTTGAAACGACAAGCGGCGATATTCAACATAGTCGTTCAAGAACTCCCGGTAACTTCGCTTAAAGCGAAGCTAGATCAAATTTCTGTAATATTATGCTTGGAGTACCGCAAGGTTCAGTGATTGGCCCTGTTCTCTATAACTTATTCACTCATGACTTAGTTGCATCCGACAATGTGACTGTTGCTACTTACGCGGACGATTTCACCTATTAATCCTATCACGAATCAGCCGAATTAGCCTGTGAGCAGCGTGTGCAAGTATTTAAGAAGCACATGTTTCTTTGTAAGTAACAGGAAATTTATACCTGCTCTCTAGATCTGCAACTTTTTTCTGTGCGGAGTGTAATTCGTCCATGTGCCTAATCTTCTCGTTCCGCGCTTCCGCCATCAATCTCTCAGATTCCGCCGATGTTTTCTCGAGAGCCGCGATTTTGACGTCTCTGTAAAATAAAATTTCTTGTTTGTTCCTTGCTCGTTTCACTTTTTACAATCCCTAAATTACTTGTTTTTTTAAAAGTCAATGACATTAAATATATAAATAAATAAATATCTTCACGCAATTCCCAATACAGGGGTAGACAGAGGTCAAGTCTAGACAATTAAGTCCCTTTGACCCACCTTCCACCGAAGATATTTTCGGGACAACGTGACAGGTGGTGAGCCCGTCGCCGCCTTTATGTCCAAGGCAACGATGAAATTCGTACATAAGTTTTGAAAAACTCATTGGTACTGCCACCTGGGGATCGAACTCGGGTCACTCGACTCGAAATTCCGACCACCCAACAACTCGGCTATCGTGACGTCAAAGACATTGAAACATCAAACAGGTTATGTAATGATCTCCTCCAGGTAGCGCTGCTCCCACTTGGCGCACTCGCCCCCCAGCGGCGCGGGCCTCACTTGGGTATGGAGGCGGCGGACACGGCGGCCTGGCGCAGCGCCGCCTCCTCCAGGTAGCGCTGCTCCCACTTGGCGCACTCGCCCTCCAGCGCCAGCAGCCGCTCGTCGCGCTCGCGCAGCTGCCGCCGCAGCTCCGCCTCGCCGCCCGCGCCCCCCGCCGCGCCCCCCGCGCCGCCGCAGTTGCACTCTCGCTTCCTGGTCATAACAACAACGAAAATCACTTACGAAGAATTACTTTGAAGTTCCTATTCCCCTAATTCCAACAGTAACAGTCACGTAGTAACTGTGATAGTGACGAGCTACAACACTTTGTGTCGATTCGAGAAAGTATTCAAGTAGGATTGTATTATCTACCACACGAATGTCTTTAAACAGACGAAAGTCATAGGAGACGCGAGAGAATATGTATTTTATACTTTAATTGAAAAAAGAAAGAAGGTGAAAGAAAGAAAGTTATTCTCTTCAAGGCTTTCGATTGGGTCAACCATAATACACTTGTCAGGAAATTACACCATTATGGCATAAGAAGTATCGCGCCAATAGAATACAAAAAGGTGTAATTAATGGTACAAGTTCTTCTGGATCGATTGTGTCAATGGGGGTTCCGCAGGGTTCCATTCTGGGCCCATTTCTTTTTCTTACTTACATTAATGATATACCCTATTTTGAAGGAAATAAACACGATATAATATTATTTGCAGATGATACAACTGCAATTTTTAAAATCAAACTACATATTGTTACGCTTGACGAGATGGATAATGCTGTCTGGTAGTAGTAGTTGAATAATGCTGTCTAGTTCATTGGTTTAGTGCCAGTAATTTAAACTAAATGTACTATTTTTAACATCCAATGTTTAACATTTTGGTGGCACCAATGTAATATTATTAAATGGGAAAGAGTTAGATTAAACTAGAGGTCTAAACTCGTGATGCTAAACTTCAATGGGGCCCCCACATATCTGTACTCGCAAGTAGATTAAGCACTGCAGCACATGCTCTAAGGAAAATAAAATGCCTTACTGATGTAAAAACGGATAAAATTATTCATTTTAGCTATTCTCATAGCATAATGTCGTTAGTTGATGTGGAAACTATATTTATCTTACAAAAGACGGTCATTAGAGCTATTTACAGTCTAAGCTCGAGGGCATCTAAAACTTAACGTTGGCTTCTCAATATATACATGAAAATTTTATATATGTACATAAAAATGTCCACAATTTTAATAAGAATTCTAATATGCAAAATGTTAATACCGGGAACAAACACAAGCTTCTAACGCCAGTTACTAGACTCCATAGAGTAAGTAACTCGTTCATGGGGTGGTGTGTACGCTTCTACAACATAATCCCAGCAAATGTGCAGAACCCATTAAGGGGCGTCCATAAATTACATGAGGTGTTTTTTGAATTTTCTGCCCCTCCCTACCCCCTGGTGAGATGTCGTGAGATTTTATTCAACCCCCTCCCCCAACCCCCAATCTCACGTGGGATTTTTCAAAATGTGGGTTTCTTACGTAAACGCGTTGGATTGTTATTGTAAAAAGAAAAGAAAAAATGCTTCGTGCTTTTATTTACGACTAGTTAAGACTAGTAATCAATATTGCTAAGAGTTTAATTATAAGTGTAATAAAAATTTAACAATAGAATACTTCAATCGTAACTACTGTGATTAAAAAAAAGATTATATATTCTAATTCAATCCATGAAGAATCATGGACGGTCTCAAGAGAGACTATTGGAACCAACAAGTCCATATGATTTTCAGTAAAATCATCTGCATTTCAGTAAAATAGTATAATTTTTTTTGTTTCAATCAGAAAAAAAATTGCATGAAATTTGCAGAGACCCCCCCCCCTTCTCCAACATAAGTATAGATGAGATTTGACTCGACCCCCTCCCCCCCTTAAACACCTCACGTAATTTATGGACGCCCCCTTAACAGTTTCAAGAAATTTATTAAAGATAAGCTTTATAAAAAAGTCATAATACCTTAGATGAGTATATTAATGATAACCCCTGGCAAAGAGTTGATCGCTCCCATGCTGTTTCTAATTATTCTATGATCAAAATTGTAACCGTTTTTTTAAATGAAGTATTTCATTGCGGAATTTCTTTCGACGGTTTCTTCTCCGTTAGAGAAGCCTCATTACGAAACGGTGGTAGATGAAAAAAATTATAATCTTCACGCAATTCCCAATACAGGGACAGAAGTCCACTCTTGACAATTAAGTCCCTTCGACCCACCTACCACCGAAGAATTTTCGTGACATCGTGACAGTTGGTGAGCCCGTCGCCGTTTCTTATGTACAAGCCAACGATATAATTTACATAAGTTTTTTTGGTACGAGTCTGCCACATGAGGACCGAATTCGGGTCCCTTGACTCAAAATTTTACAATGTAATTATATATTACTTAGTTGATAAATAATATTTAATATGTGATATAAAAACAAACAATTTCCAACCTTAGGGTCTGTAGCTCCTTTTCAAGTTGCGCCCGCAACTTCCTTTCAGTATGTTCCCGCCTATCGGAGGCCTGTTGCAGAGATGCCAGCGCCCTCTGCAGCCCCATCACTCTCTCCACGTACCCACTCGCGTGTCTACACTGTTGTTACAAAACTGACATTAACAAGAATTCAATTAGAATTCGATTTGGGCCGGCTCGACCGGGTAAGTGCCACGACCTCACAGAATACCGGCGTGAAGTGGAAGTCTAACAAACTTCTGCGTTTCGTCTGGTGAGTGCAGGTAACCGGTGGCCCACATACCCCCCTCCCCCAATTCAGGGGCAATCTAAGGGAGGCACCGCTTCTGCTATGCCTCTGGTATTGCGGATGTTCATGGGCGGCGGTAATCACTTACCATCGTGAGTGACCAACGTGAGCCGCCTGCTCGTTTGCCGGCCCTTTCTATAAAAAAAATTCGAACAATAACTCAAAACAACTTGAAGACATATACTGATAGAAAGAAAGATTACATATATTAATAGATATTACAACCAGAAATAAATTATGACATAAAATATTAAAACTAAACACAGAAAAAAAGGCAACTATAATTTTCAAAATTAATTATTGGGTTGCAGCAATAAAACGGCCTCCGACTCAGCGCAATGTTGAAGCCATGCTGTCACAACTACAACGCTAGTATTCTGTCGGAGCCATATATATAAAAATAAATAAATAAAATAAATAATAATAAATATCTTCACGCAATTCCCAACACAGGTGTAGACAGAGGTCGAGTCTAGACAATTAAGTCCCTTCGACCCACCTTCCACCGAAGATATTTTCGTGACGTGACAATTGGTGAGCCCGTGCCGCCTTTCTGTCCAAGCCAACGACGTAATTCGTACGTAAGTTTTTGAAAAACTCATTGGTACGAGCCTGCCACTTGGGTATCGAACTCGGGTCTCTCGACCCGAAATTCCGACCACCCAAGCACTCGGCTATCGTGACTTTTATTAATAAATAAATAAATGTAGATGTAATCCGTACGTAAGTTTTTGAAAAACTCATTTGATACGAGCCTGCCTCTTGGTTATGTAACTCCGGTCTCTCGACTCGAAATTCCGACCACTCAAGCACTCGGCTATTGTGACTTTTATTAATAAATAAATAAATGTAGATGTAATCCGTACGTAAGTTTTTGAAAAACTCATTTGGTACGAGCCTGCCTCTTGGTTATGTAACTCCGGTCTCTCGACTCGAAATTCCGACCACCCAAGCACTCGACTATCGTGACTTTTATTAATAAATAAATAAATTCGCGAGCAATCGCCCGACTTTAGTGTACAGCATACCTCTTCCTCGAGCCTTACAACATTGGCCTGGGCGTTGGTTAGCGCCGTGTCGAGGATGTCGATGTGCGTGCGCTGCTCCTGCAGCGTGGCGCGCTGCGCCGCCATCTCTATCTCCTGTCGCTCCTTGCCGCACGCCAGCTCCTTGTCTTTAACCAGCAACACACTTTTTTACAATACCCAAATACCTCGATAAGTACACATCAACGAAACACATCACACACATTGCTCTGACACCAAATAAAATACATCGATACATACATATCAACAAAACACATCACATACATTGCTCTGACACCAAATAAAATACATCGATACATACATATCAACAAAACACATCACATATATTGTTTGACACCAAATAAAATACATCGATACATACATATCAACAAAACACATCACATACATTGAACACATCACACATTGCTCTGACACCAAATAAAATATATCGATACATACATATCAACAAAACACATCACATACATTGCTCTGACACCAAATAAAATACATCGATACATACATATCAACAAAACATCACATACATTGAACACATCACACATTGCTCTGACACTAAATAAAATACATCGATACATATATATCAACAAAACACATCACATACATTGCTCTGGCACCAAATAAAATACATCGATACATATATATCAACAAAACACATAACATACATTGCTCTGACACCAAATAAAATACATCGATACATATCAACAAAACACATCACATACATTGCTCTGACACCAAATAAAATACATCGATACATACATATCAACAAAACACATCACATACATTGCTCTGACACAAATAAAATACATCGATACATACATATCAACAAAACACATCACATACATTGCTCTGACACCAAATAAAATACATCGATACATACATATCAACAAAACACATCACATACATTGCTCTGACACCAAATAAAATACATCGATACATACATATCAACAAAACACATCACATACATTGCTCTGACACCAAATAAAATACATCGATACATACACATCAAAAAAACACATCACATACATTGCTCTGATACCAAATGAACTAGCTAAAGCACGTGTGTTATTGAATCGGAAATAACGTAGGAGACAGGAGACAAAGTAGAAAAATTGGTTTTCTACATTGAACCGACAGGGAATCCGAACACAGGACGTGGCGACACCATTAAAAAACCGGTACGTATGCCACTGCGCCACGAAGGTCGTCAATTTAAAATAAAGTGAACAGCTAGTACGCCCACTGTTGAACAAAAGCCTTGTCTGCATAATTCCCAAGCCGTCTATTCGCTCTTGAGCAAACATGCCAGATACTAAAACTAGAACTTGGATCACTCGCATATAAAACAAACCAACCAACAACCCTCATCACTACTCTTAGCTCCATCAACAACATGTTTGCTTTCTATACAATATGTAGTACATACAGTGTACATACAGTTTAAGTTTCTGTGTAATGTTTATTACATCGTAAGATTCTGCGATTCTGAAAATTAATATCAGCAAGTGATATACCGCTAAATATGAAAAATAAATACTACTTTCACTAAAATAAAAACCATAATTATAGTAAAATAAAATTACTGTGGAAAGTCATTCTTATATTTAATAAGAATGACTTTCCACAGTTATTTTATTGTAAAAAGTCACGATAGCCGAGTTGTTGGGTGGTCGGAATTTCGAGTCGAGAGACCCGAGTTCGATCCTCAGGTGGCAGTACCAATGAGTTTTTCAAAAACTTATGTACGAATTTCATCGTTGGCTTGGACATAAAAGGCGGCGACGGGCTCACCACCTGTCACGTTGTCCCGAAAATATCTTCGGTGGAAGGTGGGTCAAAGGGACTTAATTGTCTAGACTTGACCTCTGTCTACCCCTGTATTGGGAATTGCGTGAAGATATATATATATATATATATATATATATATATATATATATATATATATATATATATATATATATATATATATATATATATATATATATATATATATATATATATATATATATATATATATATATATATTCATTTATTTATATTTTATTGTAGTGCGGATAAGGTTAAACTACTTGCCACTTACAGGTACGATAAGAATTGAGATTTTGCTGGGAAAGCTTTATCTCCGTCACTACAGCTGATTGTCAATTATCACAAAATTAACAACCGCGCTAAAGTTATTGGCAGTTAAACAAATACTTGGTGTTTGAATAAAAAAAAATTAAAAATGTAGATAGATTATTTTCTATAAAATATCTTTAAATATCCTTTTCTATAAAAAAAATAGTTAATAAAGTATAAATGTCATACTTTGCGTTATGAGTTGCGCGATGAGCATCTCCCTGTTCTGCAGTTCTTTCCGCAGCGCGTCTGCGTTGTTGTCGCTCTCGGCCCGCACGCCTTGCGAAAGTAAGTCCACCTGTCATGTCATAAATTTTCATTCACATAAATGTCGTTTTTTTCCTTAAAATTTATAGTTTTGATCTATCGTAAGTACGGTTTTGTGAAATAATTTTTATTCTGTCTTCGCTCGTTGGAAGTTAACCCAATGCTTACCGCGGTTGGTGCCAACCCCAGACATGTTACGCGGTCGGTGGTCGGCATCCCACCTTCGGTGTTCTTCGTTTCTGTATTGTGTTGCATGTTATTATATTAATGCAAATTATAAATAATTATATTATTATATAAAACAATTAATTAAAAAGAAAATTTTACCGACACGGATGGCCAGTATTAGTTTGAAATTTTTATCATACGCACAATTTGCCTGTTTTAATTTTCCCAAATGACAGCTTGCAGCCGCAGCCGCGCTCGCACGCTCGTACGCACCTGCTGCTTGAGCGCTCGGTTGAGGTCGTGCAGGCGGCGGCAGTCTGCCTGCAGCCGCAGCCGCGCTCGCACGCTCGTACGCACCTGCTGCTTGAGCGCTCGGTTGAGGTCGTGCAGGCGGCGGCAGTCTGCCTGCAGCCGCAGCCGCGCTCGTACGCACCTGCTGCTTGAGCGCTCGGTTGAGGTCGTGCAGGCGGCGGCAGTCTGCCTGCAGCCGCAGCCGCGCAGCGCGCTCGAGCCGTTCTCGTCGCTCGCACGACCCCACCAGCTCCTCGTGTGCTGTGCGCACCTTCTCCACCTCTTCCTCTAACTGTCGTGCATTGTCATAAAGTAAATGTGTGAACTATAATTTACGTATTTTTTTAGCTTTACGCATGTTCTCTAACGCGATCCCCAGCGTGTGCGAGAACAAACGTGATTCTTTTATACTACTACATACTTACATTGCACTTCAGTCGACTAGGATCTTTGTTTATTTTATGACACGATCGCTTATTATGCCTGCTTTGGCTTACTGGGGTTTTTCTGCCATTGTAAAAAAAACGATACCAGCACCGATTTGTATACGGCGAGAAGTGCTATTTGAACTATTCCTTTTTGCATCGCAATCAAGGCAACATTGAGTCGTTCTCGGTTGATCCAAGCTTGTCCACATCTAAATCACATCTTCCATCTCGGATGACAAGCATCCATAAGTATACATAAGCTTTAATAAAAAATGTGGCTCATTTTTCCACATAACCCTTGAATATGTATTAACACTTAAATATTAATTTCCTATATGATCTGTCCAAGAACCTAACCCCTAACACCTCAGAGCTGGTGACAATAGGAACACCGGCGTATACGCCGCTCGTACGGCGGGGTCGTGTATTGCCACCGCAATACAATATGCGATACCTTGGCGGTCTTGGCGACCCGCCCGCAGGCGTCCGCCAGCTGCCGCTTGAGCTGGTGGTTCTCCGCGGCGAGCGCGTCCAGCACGGCGGCGAGCGCGTCGTCCGGCTCCTCCAGCGAGCCCTCGCCGCCGCTGCACCAGCCGCTCGACTCCGACCCGCCCGGCGCCGCGCGCACGCCCACGCTGCGCGCACAGTGGCAGAGCCACGCGTCGGCTTTTGATGTTGCGCGAATGGGCCGGCTCGACCGGGGAGGTACCACGACCTCGCAGAATACCGGCGTGAAATGAGTCTAACGAACTTCTGCGTTTCGTCTGGTCTTTCCACACCCCCCACCCTAATTTGGGGGGGGGGCACTCTATGTTCATGGGCGGCGGTAATCACTTACCATCACGAGAGCCACATGCTCGTTTGCCTCACTCTCCTATAAAGAAAACGCAGCAAACATTTCATTCCGCGTGTCACGTGAATTAAAAAAATATATATACATGAAAAAACCTCTTTTATAACCAGCCAGTAAAAATAATACAAATCTGTGAGTGAGTGTGTATGTATGTGTCTGTGTCAGTGAGTGTATGTGACGTGCGGGAATTGGATGCGAGAAGGATAGAATTTTAAATAGGATACACACTGGAATAATTTTAAGTACTGTATCTTAATTCAAAAACTACACAGAGAAAGTAATTAGGAAGTAATTAGGGACAATGAGACTATCTTAGTCCTTTATAACAATGTATCCGTCGCCTATTACTTTGTATTTGAAACATCGTTTGTTGTGTTGCCTCGGGACATTGTAAGAGGAAAAATGTCATGTCATTCTTGTCTACATCACAAAACAAAGAAAGTTTATTATATGCTACAAATCTATGTATATAAATAAAATTAGAGTGTTCTACAGCTATGCACGCATCACGAAAAAACTTCTTCTTTCTTCTTTACAGCCTATCAAAAGTCCACTGCTGAACATAGGCCTCCCCAAAAGATTTCCATAGAGAACGATCCCAAGCCATCTGCATCCATCGACTTCCCGCAATGTTGTGCAGGTCGTCACTCCATCTTGTGGGGGGACGTCCTACACTGCGCTTGCCAGAACGAGGCTGCCACTCGAGAACTTTTCTTCCCCAACGGTTGTCCGTTCTCCGAGCTATGTGGCCGGCCCATTACCACTTCAGCGTGCTAATCCTCATGGCTATGTCGTTTACCCTAGTTCTGCTGCGGATATCACCGTTGCGGATTCTGTCACGCAGAGAAACACCCAACATAGCCCTCTCCATAGCCCGCTGAGCAACTTTGACCTTCCTCATCCGGCCAGCAGTGAAGTACCATGTTTCAGCTCCGTAGGTCATCACTGGCAACACGCACTGGTTGTATACTTTGCTTTTAAGGTTTTGAGGTATACCTCAAAACCTATTTTAAGTATACTTAACGAGAAGATATGGCGTAATTTCCCGAACGCTGCCCAACCGAGTTGATTCGCCGATTGACCTCTGGATCGAAGTTGGACTTACCTAGTCTGACAATTTGTCCCAGATATACGTATTCGTCAACAACTTCGAGCGTAGTGTAACCAACAATAACCGGCATTGGTCTGACATGGACGTTAAACATGACCTTAGTCTTGCCCATGTTCATCTTAAGACCAACCCGTTGAGAAACACTATTGAGGTCATTGAGCATAGTGCTAAGCTCCTCAAGCGACCCTTTCATCAGAACTATGTCATCGGCAAACCGAAGGTGGTGATGAATTCGCGATTGATGTTCACATCGTATCCTTTCCAGTTCAGTAGCTTGAAAACATCTTCCAACACAGCGGTGAAGAGTTTTGGGGACGTCTCCCTGTCTTACACCTTTGCAATTGGATAGGTTTCGTGCTCTGGTCCTGTACTCGGATACACATCGTAGCCTCATCGTATAAGCATTTCAACACTTCGATATACCTATAGTCTATCTGACATCGCTGAAGAGCCTGTAGCACCGCTCAAATTTCGACAGAATCAAAGGCTTTTTCATAGTCCAAATACGCCATACATAGTGGTAGATTGTACTCTTCTGTCTTCTGTACAATCTGGCGAAGAGTATATTTGTATATTATATTGTGTATATTTGTGGTCTATGGTACTGAAGCCTTTTCGGAACCCGGCTTGTTCGGGAGGCTGGAAGTTGTCAAGTCTGCTTGCCAGACGATTCGTAATGACTCTCGAAAACAGTACGTAGACGCGGCTTAGTAGCGCTATTGGTCTATAGTTCTTCAATAGGTTATCCCCTTTCTTGAAGAACAGGACAACGACGCTCCTACTCCACGCTTTCGGTGTAGTACCTTCTTGGAGACTTCCGGGATGTCATCGAAAAAGTGTCGTATAACCTCTTGTGTCGCCACTCTCACTCGTGTGAGGTTTTAGCAACGATGTGTACAGCTGTCCGTAAAATCTCTCAATCTCACTCAAAATCTCAGTTCTAGTGGAAATAACTGCGCCGCTGTCGGCCTTCAACATAGTCAGTTGGCTCCTTCCGATAGACTAGATTGCTTGCTTGCTATTACTATGCACGAAAAAACTATTTAATATAATTGAATTAATTTTTATTTCTTAGGCGCATTTGGTCCTTAGTTTTAGAAAAAAATATTATATCTACATTTCATATATAGTTATTAGTTCTGAAAAGTTTATATGGACATGTTTTAAGTTCTGTCATGTGACTTTTTTGTCTAAACCTGATCGTACCCCGTGCGTGAAGATAAAAAATGTACGATTGCGTGGACGAGTTACGTACACACCCCTTTGGTGACGCCAGCTCGGAAGTCCCGGGTTCGATTCCCGGACCAGTAAATGAAGAAAACCACTTATTTTGTACTGTCGATGTCTGAGTATTTCCCACGCGGAGACGTGGGGCAAGCAATGTATGCGTTGGGGAGGGGGAAGTCTCTTCCACCTCTGTCTCATGATGAAGTCAGAGTCAGCTGCGCATTCTCGCGAACGCCCTGATGCTGTTCAAAGACAAAGGCGGCCCATAAAGGCGGTATTCGCTGGCGCCGTGCAGCGGTACCTGGTGAGGTCCGGCTGCGAGCGCGACAGGCTGAGCTTGTCGCTGGCGAGGCGGGCGGGGGCGGGGGCGGGGGCGGGGGCGCGGGCGTGGGCGCGGGCGGGCGGCGAGGGCGACTGCGCCACCTCCTTCGCCAGGTGCTTCAGCACCGACGACTGGTTCAGGAAGTCGTCCGGGATCTCCGTTATCTCCTGCTCATGTATTGCAAAAAATCTTCACGCAATTCCCAATACAGGGGTAGACAGAGGTGGTGAGCCCGTTGCCGCCTTTATGTCCAAGCCATAAATAAGCCTTATGTGCAATATAATTCGTACATAAGTTTTTGAAAAAACTCATTGGTACGAGCCTGCCACTTGGGGATCGAACTCGGGTCACTCGACTCGAAATTCCGACCACCGAACCACTCGGCTATCGTGACTTAATACTCATGTATTTCGGACTGTTAAAATCGATATGTGGATTTTCCATGTGGTTGGATAATCGGTAATTCGTAGCTATGGCTTTTTCAAAAACTAAGGTACAATTTATATCTTTCCTTTCCTATTCTTAGTTGAATGGCTCCATCGTGAGATCGATGATTCTCAGCCAAAGTCAAGGTTGAAGAGTACAAGGGAAAGTTGCAGCTATATGTTAGGGTAGAAAGATTGTTTTGTGTAATGATGCCCTGTTGAGTACACGAATTCAACTGGGTATCAATACAATATAACCAATGGGTTTTTTTAAAAAACTTATGTACGATTTATATCGTTAGCTTGGACACAAAGACGGCGACGGGCTCACCACCTGTCACGTTGTCCTAAAAAATGTCTCCGGTGGAAGGTGGGTCAAAAAGACTCAATTGTCTAGACCTCTGTCTCCCCCAGTATTGGGAATAGCGTGAAGATATTATTCATTTTATTTTATATCTGGTAATATTAATAACTATTACGAGACTTCATACTATTTCTTGAATATCATTCAAACATATATCAAATTTTGAATTGTATGAAGTTTAGCACTGGCATCTCAAATATGTATGGTTAAACGTACCTGTACTCCATGATCGGGCGGACCTGTGTAGATCCTCTGACCACCGACGTCAATATAGTTTGCGTTGGTGGTGACCGCTTGCTCCTTATGCGACTTGGGCAGTGGTATACCGCTAGGCTTCTTGCCGATTTCACTCTTCTTCAGAGTATGATACGGCGACGACTGAGTGTTGGGATGTTTCACTTCACTGTTTGTTCGTTCGTGCTCTCTGCAATTAAAGAAAATCAAAGTCACAATTACAGTGTCATAAGATAAAACTATTTCGACCAAGAACTATTTCCATCAACTCTTTTTTTTTATGTTGAATACTCAAGATGTCTCTTGGTGGAACTTCATCTTTAAACACATTAAAAGTCACTTTTTTTTATTTAAAAAATCTTTAAAGTCTTGACCTCCATGGAGTACGAAGGCATAGATTAAGTCTATGATGGAGTGAGTTTACTCATGAGAAGCCTTTCCTGGAAGCCTTTTTTTATTGAATTAACGGAATGAATGAATGACTTATTCATTAACACAGACACAAAGGTATTAAACATAAATATATAGAAGTGATAGTATATAAAAGAAATTAATTAAAAACTTAAGTTGAGTAATAATAACCTAGGCCCCCTGTTGAGTCGAATAAAATGATACTGACTCAGCATCATGTCGCGGGATTAATCGGAACGCAGATTTTTCGCCAGTACCTACCCAATTGCGCGGCATATTTTTATGTAGCATGTATTATTAAGTGTATCAATGACGGAACCTTAATAAAAACCTCTTAGCACTTTTAAAATTCTATATTCAAAGCTATTGGTAATATATGTATTCTAAATGCACCAATTATTTTATATATATAATTGTAGTATTCTTTCAAACTACTTTCATCCTATAGTAGATGAATGTTCAATTTGTTTCAAAAAGTAAAAATCAATGGTCATAAATAGCAAAATAATAATAGTCAACATCTTCAACTTCCACTACATGTGGAGATAAAACCATCAACTGCACCAGCTAACGGTATTGACATCAGTTATTAATACATACATAAAAAAAAATATCTTCACGCCTACCTTCTGGCTACCCAAATACAGGGGTAGCCAGAGTTCAAGTCTAGACAATTAAGTCCCTTTGACCCACCTTCCACCGAAGATATTTTCGGGACAACGTGACAGGTGGTGAGCCCGTCGCCGTCTTTATGTCCAAGCCAACGATGAAATTCGTATATAAGTTTTTGAAAAACTCATTGGTACTGCCACCTGGGGATCGAACGGGTCTCTCGACTCGAAATTCCGACCATCCAACATCTCGGCTATCGTGACCTTTAATACATACATACATACATACATACATATAATCATACCTTTTTCCCGTAGGGGTATTCAGAGACCACTTCCTTCCACTTACTACGATCCTTACATACTTCATTCCATTCACACTCGCTTTATACAGTTTTTTCGGCAATCGTTCTTCATTCTTTCGACATGGCCAAACCATCTCAGCACACCTTTCTCAATTTATTAATAATCATGATTATAAAGTTAAGGCTGACATTGACTCTTCTTTTTCTCTTAAAATATCCTTCTTTATCTGCAGCGTCTACTGCATAGGTATCTGCACACATAGTTAATAGGCAGTGTAAGTTAACTGCAGGACATAGGCTTTGCCCCTAACAGTTTGCCATAATCGCCACGTTTGGCAAACAGATTGGATCAGTGGCAGTTTTAGAGATGGGTACTCTGCCATTAGTTGTTAACCACTGCTATTTACAAGGGTTTCCTCTTAACCATTTCTTAAGATTATGACACAAAGCGCCTCTCTCGAAGCTTCCGTCATATATTTATATTCTATTCCGTATATTATTTATATACTATTCCGTCATACATATATTACATTCCGTATAATTTTGTAATTGGGTCACTAACACAGTCCACACCGGACCATCACACAGACGGGAGCATTAAGGTCGTAGTTGACGGTGCATGCTCGGACTCCAAGTCTGTGAACGCTGGTGTCCCACAAGGCTGTGTGCTATCGCCTACCCTATTTCTTCTGCATATCAATGATTTGTTACTAATTAGTAACATCCATTGCTATGCAGATGACAGCACTGGTGATGCCCTATATATCGGCCGTGCCAATATTTCTCGGGAACATGTCGACGAGTACCGGAACAAACTTGTGTCTGAAGTCGAGATTTTGTTAGACAAAATCTGGGACTGGGCCGACTAAATTTAGGTCAGTTCAACCCTAAAAAAACACAAGTTTGCGCGTTTACCGCTAAAAAGAAACCCTTCGTCGTATCTTCTCATTTGAGGGCACTCCCCTAGTTGCCTCAGTCAGCAACCAACCGCTTGCAACTTTTTAAGGCGCAGGTTCGGCCGCACATGGAGTACTGTTGTCATCTTTGGGCGGGGGCACCCCAGTGTAAGCTCCTTCCATTTGACCGTATCCATCGAAAAGCGGCTCAAACGGGGAGTGCTCCGAAGAATTGTTCGGATTAATCCCAACCGCTGAATTTCACCATCGTACCTTACGGCATAGTCAAAAATTTCATCAACACCACCTTGATGCTTGGCATTCTACCACAGTGCGTTTTTCGCGGAATTTTCTGCCACGCACTTGCACTTTGTGGAATGAGCTGCCGTCAGCAGTTTTTTCGGACCAAAACGATTTAGGGACCTTCAAGAAAAGAGCCTATACCTTTCTCAAAGGCCGGCAACGCATCTGCTCTTCCTACGGTATTGCAGATGTTCATGGGCGGCGGTAATCACTTACCATCACGTGTGCCACTTGCCCGTTTGCCTCCCTTTTCTATAGAAAAAAACAAAAAAGTCAGTTCTTAAGCCCCACAGCATTATATGTAGTATTGTAAACTAGTTCAAAGATAGCAAGCTTCACTCATCAGTTAAACTTTGGCGGTTTACAAATATGAAAAACAAGTGAACTAACCGAATAGGTGTAGGTCGCTGCGGCCACGCATCATCCTGATTGTGAATGATCAAAGTATTGTACGATGAGGATGATACGTCTAATGAACTCCGATTGCTGTTACTGCCTCCAACAGAATCTTTAAGTGAATTGCGATTACTGCCAGTTACACTTTCCTAAAATAAAATATGTTGTTAACCATTGTCAACTAAGCAATGCCTAGATACAAATTAATTAGTCACCTTACGTATAACTTAGACATTATGTTTTTGTAAATAAAAATTATTTACCATTAGTGAATTTCTATTATTTCCATTTGAATTGCTCTGACTTTGATTTTCTTGACCTTGTGGTTCAACTCTGGCTGTGTGACGAACAACATATCGCTCCTCTCTGGACAAATTCTCATTTGATGTGGATACATCTGTCTCACTGCCAGATAAGCTTTGTGGGAAGCTACTTGACACTATAACAATTAATTAATGTATAAATATTCTGTAAGGTTTATAAATACAAATCGTAAACATGATGCAATACAGAAAAAAGTGAATTTAAAAATGAAGACAAAATGAATAATAATGAAAACATATTTTTATACTATAATGGATAATTAAAATTATAAAGATTAATTAAAGTAATAAATTTTAAAATAGCAGATATCCGCAACTTTGTTCATCTGTTTCAAAGTTGGATTAGTATGACAATTTGTGTAAGTTTATGTATTCGTCGACAATTTATAGAGTAGTCATCCCAACAACAACATATGGACAAACTCTAATCAGAAGACTTAAGTTTGATCCCCAAAATGGAAACTCATACCTATGCATTTCTCCGAAAATTGAGTGTCATTTCTATATCTAGCTTGGACATTAAGAAGCAAAATGTACATCAAATTCGTTACTTCTAATCTACCAGATTGATTATTACATTAATAATGTGAAATGTAATCATTTTTGCAAACTGCCAAAGCTTAACTAACAAGTGTTTAAGTGTTGTTTTAATTAAATTACATTCCTCTTACTTTCTGTATAGAACTTCATCATTTTCAAAGTAAGAGGTATGTAATGTATGTAATGATTGTATAATCATAAGTACCTTATATCAACCCCATGGGACTGAAATTTCTATTAATCCCACATTAGTTAATGGACTCAGGAGTAACTTTGCAGGATTAACTTGCTTTGCAACACAAAATACCTATTCAGGTCATAAATTCTGTCACATGTTTAATATAAAATAATTAAAACAAGTTTATTCATTATGTAACCAAGTGGTTCTGCTTAAACCCATCTAAAGGGCCAACAGTTTCCGCTTACGTTTGGGATTACTTTGAATTCGTGCCTTCACAGCTTTTATCACTGCTGGAGTCCTAACAGACCGAGGGTAACCACTTCTTGACCTGTCATCTACACTAGAGCCTTCATTGTATCATTTGATAGTATGAAAAACGAATCTTTTGGTTATATTAAAATTTTTCAGTATGTCAATAATTTGAATTGGCGCGTAACCGCAACGATGCAACGCAATAACTGTAACATGGTCATCTTTAAGCGTCCACTCCATATTTAAAAATGAGTAAAATTCTAAAAAATATAGTTTTATTTTCATGAACAATTCGAAATTCGAATTTAATAACCTTTATTGTGGCCAACATTCTAAATGAAAAGTTTTTACTGTGTGACAATACTTACGACCTGACTGTGTATATGTCACATATCAATTGTAGTGCCTCTGTAAGAGTGGTGGTGTATTCCGTAGAGTTAGTGCATGCAGGTGTGGTTGGGAGGGTGGAGTACATTTGTAAATTTGTCTTTTTCATTTTACATTTGTCTTTGTACATTTGTCTTTATGTGCAAAGCCTGCCCATTAACAGTTTTAAATAACTTATCCAACCAGTATAAAAAGGACATAGTAATACAAATTAATTCATTAATAATAGTACCTTGTGGAAATGAGTAAGAAATGATTATTAGAGATTCAATATTCAATAAAAAAATATTATTTTAAAGTTAAAAAAAAGATATTTATGATTTTTTTTCACCTGTTTCTTTTTCATTAAAGAAACATCATAACTACGTGTTGGTAGATTAAAAAATACAATCAATGAAATGGAACTTCTTCTAATACCATAGAACAAAGAAAGAACAAGAAGAATGTATGTAACTGTAACAAGTTTTGATAAATACTTTACATTAGCTTGTTTAAAGTAATAAGGAAAAGAAATGATAAAAACAAGTCACCCATATAACAGGTGATAGGTAGATAGGTGAGACTGTTTATTGCATCATACTGTAGTATGTGTTCATAGTCATATTTCTAACTGAATTGTTCAAGCATGTGGAAACTTGTGTTTCTCAAATAAAATATAAAGTTCAAACAACAACAACCAAACAATAAATATATGAAAAGTACAAAGATAAAAAAAACCTGATTAATTATTAATGCAAGTGAGTGATGAACAGGAAATTATAAATAGTAATAAGCATTTTATACAGTTATATCAATTAGTTTATTCTTTTTTATTTGATTTATGTAGCATATTTGCTTTACCTCTTATTTTTTAAATTCATTAACAAGGTAAACAAGGGCAATAAAATATGTTGACATTTTTAGCATCACAATACTATTCAATTCAATAAATAGACAAGTTGAAATTAGTACATAAGAGAATTATCATTATTCGACTTACCAGGCTGTTTCTGTGTTCTCTGAATATTATTAGAGAATGAAAGGAACCGACCCGAAGGGCGCATGGATCCCATGTTTGATTGGTGACCGAACAATTTCAACACGAAAACATTTCACAGTACACCAAAACAACCAATTGACCCTTTTAAATACTGAATTATAACATCTGCAAATAACATAAGTTTCATTCATAGAAATAAAAGACAAAAACCAGCACAAAATGTGTAATTTGACATATTTACTACAATTTAAAAATAGTCCGTGATTAATAGTACAATTATAATTACAATCTTATGACAAGTAACAACTTACGTTCAGCCACGATATTATTAAGCATAAATAATAGTTTTCAACATAATTTTTGATGAAATCTAAATTGGAATTGGAGTTCTAGCTAGCAAGTTTGATTGACATGACAACTTGACACTGACAATATGACAAGACATAGTAATTTATGAACGTGAAATGGAATGTTTCAGTCACATATGTATTATCTATGATGGAATGAATCTGTTTATATCACCAACATACACTTGAACTATACTCCTTTATAATACTTACCTTTTTGTCTGTACTCCTCCAAACAAAAACTGTATCTAAGACTGTACTCTATTTAGTAAGTCTGCGCGCCTAGATAATGCATCAAAAAAGTTTATATTATGCACTTGGTAGCGAATTTTTTTTATTTGGAGATCTTCAATAGCACATAATGATACAAGCTCGGAGCTATCATAGTAATTCTAGTGGGTTTCATTGTCGATAAATGAATTCAATAAAACAGTAACGTTACGGAATTAGCTATATCTTCGCTCTATCTATTTACATATAATTACGGATTCTCTAAAAATATCACCCGATATACATGAATTTAACTTAACTACTAATTTCGCACCTTTCTAAAATATTTTTTCAACTGCTAGGTGGGCGAAGCCGCAGACTAAAAGATCTAAGGATAATTTAGATTCAGAACCAGATGTAAAGATCTAAATTCAGGCCGTGTCGTCGGTCCCACATATTTCTTTTTATTTTCACGCACGGTCTCTGACGGGTTAGCTAGAGATGCGCACATATCGCCAAGTTTCATGATTCTTCCATGCCTCTTTCGCTTCTTTTATTTTCATCATTTTCTTCATACAAGCCTGTCTAGGTATCAGAGTGCTCTTGACCATCCCCTTTTCAAGCAATTTGCTCACATGGTCGTCAAAAGTTAGACTCAGCCTACCTAGACACCTTTTTATATTAAATTTCGTGCTACATATTTTCTTCACCATTCGACCTTCACTCATTCGTTCAACGCGAAAACCATCGATGCACGCCATAATCAATTTTAGTGATAATGCTATCTTTCAAAGCTGCTAGATTGCGAATGTCTGCGTTTAGTTTTCGGTCGGCCAAGGTAATGCCGCACATTTTACTTCTTCTTCTTCTTTACAGCTTATCAAGAGTCCACTGTTGAACACAGGCCTCCCTAAAACTTTCCACAGTGAACGGTCCTCAGCCACCTGCATCCATCGATTTCCCGCAATATTTTACAAGTCGTCGCTCCACCTCGTGGGGGGTCGTCCAACACTGCGTTTGCCTATACGAGGTTGCCACTTGAGAACCTTTCTTCCCCAACGGTGGTCAGTACTACGAGCTATGTGGCCGGCCCATTGCGACTTCAACGTGCTGATCCTTACGGCTATGTCGGTTACTCTGGTTCTGCTGCGGATGTCTTCATTACGAATTCTATCACGCAGAGAAACACCGAGCATAGCCCTTTCCATAGCACGCTGAGCAACTTTGAGCTTCCTCATCGGCCTGTTGTGAAAGACCACGTCTCAGATCCATATGTCATCACTGGCAACACGGACTGGTTGTAAACTTTGGTCTTAGATTTTGAGGTATTTTAGACGAGAAGATGGGGCGTAGTTTCCCGAACGCTGCCCAGCCGAGTTGGATTCGTCGATTGACCTCTCGATTGAAGTTGAACTTACCTAGTCTGACAATATGTCCCAGGTATACGTATTCCTCAACAACGTCGAGTGTAGTGTTCGCAACGATAACCGGCATTTGTCTGATATGGACGTTAGACATGATTTTCGTCTTTTCCATGTTCATCTTGAGACCAACCTGTTGAGAGACACTATTGAGGCCATTGAGCAAGGTGCTGAGCTCCCCTAGCGATCTTGCCATCAGTACTATGTCTTCGCCAAACCGAAGGTGAGAGATAAAAAAATCTTCACGCAATTCCCAATACAGGGGTAGACAGAGGTCAAGTCTAGACAATTAAGTCCCTTTGACCC
The DNA here is from genome assembly GCA_029286605.1 of Sericinus montela. Lineage (NCBI taxonomy): Eukaryota > Metazoa > Arthropoda > Insecta > Lepidoptera > Papilionidae > Sericinus > Sericinus montela. The sequence continues at coordinate 6,446,460 of JAGSMR010000044.1, forward strand.
ACCTTCCACCGAAGATATTTTCGGGAGCTATGTGACAGGTGGTGAGCCCGTCGCCACCTTTATATCCAAGCCAACGATGAAATTCGTACATATGTTTTTGAAAAACTCATTGGTACTGCCACCTGGGGATCGAACTCGGGTCTCTCGACTCGAAATTCCGACCACCCAACAACTCGGCTATCGTGACTTTAAAGGTGAGAGATCATTACATTTTACTAAGAGGTCGCATCTCCACTGCATTTACCTTGCATTAATGACGCAATAAGCACTCTCATATATTTTTCTTCCATTCCTTAATTATGCCAAGAAAACTCTGGACTAATAAATTCAAATTCTTTATTTTTTAAGTACGGTACATTGTGTGAAGATTTTACAGTGGTATAATTGTCTCATTAACCTACTTAGCTATTTTATAGCATGCAAAAAAAGCTTGAGAGACCTCAAAACTAGCATTCGATTCATATTTGGTTTGTGGAAATATGACCATGTTTCTCAATTTCGTTGTCGCGCCCATACGACTTCACCGAAATTTACATATTCTTCCTATTTTGTACTTATTTAAAGGAGATATTGTAAGGCGTCCAGGGGAAGATCTACGCTCTTCCAGGAAGCCGTAGCACAAAATCTTTTACCATACAGGCTGTTAAATTGTGGAATTCCCTGCCGTTGGTTATTCGTGAGGCGCAATCTGTTAGCACCTTCAAGAACTTAGAGATCATTTTCGGTCTCAATTATTTGTAAATTCTTGATTATATTATCGTATATTATATTAAGCAACGTACGTTATGTTGTCTTTATCCATGTATATGTGTATTTATTTATACATTCATTCATAATATGCAAAGTTCGTTATGGCGGAGCTAAAATGCGTGGCATCCATTGCAAACACCGCTAAGAGTATAATAATAATACTGGAAGTGGAAGTCACGAAAGCCGAGTGGTTGGGTGGTCGGAATTCCGAGTCAAGAGACCAGTTCCCCAGGTGGCATGCTCGTACCAATGGGTTTTTTAAAAACCTATGTACGATTTATATCGTCGACGGCGCCGGGCTCATCACCTGTCACGTTGTCCCGAAAATATCTTGGAAGGTGAGTCTTAATTGTCTAGACTAGACCTCTGACTACCCCTGTATTGGGAATTGCGTGAAGATATTTATTTATTTATTATGAAGTGAAACTGAAACACCGTGTACAGCACACAAAGTTAATGTACCGAGAGCCAACGATATAATTCGTACATAAGTTTTTTGAAAAGTTAGTTGTCACTAGAACGCAAATTATAATTTTTTTTCAGTAAATTCATATGTGGTAGACGATTTTATTTACTTCCATACTAATTAATAGCAGAAAAGTTACTGTGCTTTACATATTTATAGGACTAATTTGTCATCTCACTAGGATCAATTTTTGGGAATTTCTATTAAGTTTGTATTATTTATACATAATGATGTCACGATAGTCGAATGGTTGGGTGACTGAAATTCAAGTCAAGGGATCAAGTTCGTACCACCGGTGGTGGGCAAGTACCAATGGGTTTTTTTTAAAATTACGTACGATTTCTATCAACTTGGACATAAAGACGACGACAGGCTCACCACATGTTACGTTGACGTAAAAAATTATTTGATGACAGGTAGGATGAACAGACTTAATTGTCCAGATCTCTGTCTATCCCAGTTTTGGAAATGGTTTGAAAAAATACTTTGGTTAATCCCTGTGAGAGGGTCTCACCTAGTTGTCTGTGATGTGATCCAAATACGATCAGGAAAACATGAACACTCTGTGGTTTCCTTGGTGCATGTATCCCCAACAATTCTAACAAATTTGCAACTGTAACCCTTTAAGAAATGTATGTGGTATATTATTGAGAATTTCTTGCAACAACCTAATTTCAGCAATAATAATGAATATACTTTTTCATATTAATGGGTATTAGAAGTATCAATAAAATTTATAAATAAATAAATATATTATCATGGTATAAAAAATTTATTTTATCTTAACATTCTGTATCAGTCTTAGTAGATTTGTGATAAAAACTTACCAAAGATATGAGTATGATTACTAATAATCTTTAAAAATTTATGAAACAAACATTAATTAAGTTACTTAATATTCTTATTTGCTTTGTTGAAAACCATGTAATGAAGATTTATAATTTTTAACCCATACATTTAATAATTAGTAGATATAAAATTTGTAAAATTTTCAAAAAAGTATACTTATATTCTAAATTAATCATGACACTGGAATGTTGTGATGAAAGAAACCCATTGAAAAAAGGAATGATAACCCAAAAGTTGACATTATTCTTCTTTTTCAAATTTTTTTAGTTTTTTGCTACTTTCTCAAAATATTTTTTCTTTTCAGATGGGTTTGGAATTATCTGAAAATAAAAGCATAATTACAGATTAGAAGGAAAATTTATGAAATATACATATATAAACAATTAATGAAATGTATAAAATGAAATGAACTTACTGTGTCTTGGCCAGGTTTCCACCCAGCTGGACAAACTTCTCCATGATTATCTGTATACTGAAACGCCTGAACTAATCTCAGAGTTTCATCAACTGATCGACCCACTGGCAAATCATTCATTGTAATTTGTCTTAAAATTCCTTTGTCGTCAATTATAAATAATCCTCTCAAAGTATGACCTAAATCTTCTAAGTATACACCATAATCCTTAGCTATAGAATGTGTCAAGTCACTTAAAAGTGGAATACTAATCTTTCCAAGACCACCCTCTTTACGAGGTGTATTTATCCAAGCTAGATGAGTAAAGTGAGAGTCGACCGAACAGGCTACTACTTCTGTATTCAGTTTTTTAAATTCTTCAATCCTTTCAGAAAAGGCCAAGATTTCAGTTGGACAAACAAATGTGCTGAAAAATATAACAATTGTTTTAAAACATTGGATGATAAAGATAGGAGCTTTTCTTTACTAAAATAGTTACTTACAAATCTAATGGATAAAAGAAAAATACTAAGTATTTTCCTTTAAAACTGGATAGGGAGAGCTGAGTAAATTCACCGTTTACAACTGCCGTTGCCTCCCACTCTGGAGCCGGTTTTGAAACTGTAATAATAATTGTTATAAAATCGTTTGTGACATTCCAAAAGAGTTAAATATATTTTCGTGCATGATAATACTCATAATTACATACTCATCGCTTTTGTAAACTGTAATTTATGATCAATTTTTCTTGCACCCCCTGGAAAAACATTACCGCTTCCAAAAGAATAACAGGAATCGCTATCGAACAACGATGAGTTGCAATTTGATAATGAAAATATTAAAAGCACAACGGTAATTAAAATAGAATTCATGTTAAATAAATTTTAACAAAGAAATGAAAAAGTTTTAAAGTTAGTCTTATAGGTTGCCTACGTAGTTTTGGAGTTTATGGCCTGGTATCTACACCTTTAAGCCACTACGTAGTTTTGTTCACTAAATATGTACAGAGTATAATAACATACGGAATATACATAACGTAGTGATTATATTCTCTTTGATACATAATAATAATAATAAAAGTAGCACAGATTATATATAATCAAAGAATATATATATATATATATATATATATATATATATATATATATATATATATATATATATATATATATATATATATATATATATATATATATATATATATATATATATATATATATATATATATATATATATATATATATATATATATATATATATATATACGGCCAACGACGCGTACTCGACTAAAACTCATGAAATTAAAACTCACACAAATTAATATTGTATTGAAACTCTGAGTCGGAGACGTGGAGCGCAACTCGAGACACGTCTTGAAGACTCGATCGATCTATGAGGAGTTTATTCCTGTGTATTTACGATGAATCTTATTGTAATGTAATAATCCCTTTTTTAAAAGAATACTATCAATGTCAAATAACATTACTAGTATTCCTGTTAACCACTCCAATTAAGCTGCAACGCTTGTGTCTGGAGTTGGTTTACAAAAATAGTCGAATGGAAGGCCCGAACCTGCGCACCCTCAACCATTAGGCTATTACCCGCTTTATTTGTACGCAGTATGAGAAAGCGTATGATGCTGTCTAGAAGCATGTCTGGAAGTTTTTGTATGACGTCTCAGTATCAAATATCCCGTTCAGCGAGTTTCAAGTGTTAAGAGATATCGACAATTTACTGAAACCCGGAGTTGGAGACGCGGAGCGAAACTTCAGGGGAGTGTTCAAGAACGCGTTCGATCTAAATGTAAAAAAGCAATTAGATAATTAAGCGTATTGATTAATGCATAATAAAATTTATTGAAAAAAAATCAATACACCAGCTTTTATTAAAATATTTAATACTGATAGTCCTAAGCCTGTAAATGCATGAAGAATGTTGTTCGTTTCAAATAAATTTACTTATTGTTTGAAGTTTGAACTAAATTTAAAGACAATCATGTTTTATTCTAATGTTATTTTCTTTATAACTAGTTGCCTTCCGCGGCTTTGTTAAACCTTAACGCGGAATCCTAATTATGTTTCTAAAATAAAAGTAACCTATGACATCCTTATAACATTAGCTGTCAGTGGAAGTTTCGTCAAAATCGGTCCAGCCATTTCAGAGATTAGCCGGAACAAACAGCCAGACACAAAAATTGTAAAAAAAAATATTTTGGTGGATAATACATGGAGATGTAGAACATAAACTTCAATCTGTGTTAGGAACTTCTTTTAATGTAAAATGTTATTTTGGTGTATATACACCAAAAAATTTTTTTTATTTAAAGGTATTAAGTTAACAAAATGTTCGTGTGATATGGTCACGATATATTTATAATTTTTTTATTTTAATTTTTAAACACTTTATAAAAGTGCGTTCTTTGTTTACGAAACATAAGGATTTTCTGTGATGCAGCAATGCCATATATATTTATAATAACAATATTTTATATATTTATTATTTTATAAACACTTCATAAGAGTGCGTTCTTTGTTTTAGAAACATAAGGATTTTCTATGATGTAGTAATGCCATATTTGTTTATAATAACTCATGGAACAAATATTTTATTAACTATTTATGTTATGATATTACTCTGATAGAAAACATTGCCTTTCGCCAATTGTACACGAATATGATCAAAGAATATAAAAGCATAACGTTAAATGTGATCATATACTCTGCACTATATGCCCTGACGCGGAAAAAGAAAAATATTCTTCACGTATCGATTATATTCTCCTTGCAATCTTCATATGAAAGAGTAAATAATCACTACGTTATATCATATCATAGATTTATCTTCACGCACAATCCCTGACGGGGTAGCTAGAGAGAACAGATCGCCAAGTATCACGATCCTTAGAAACCTGTATCGCTTCTATCAGATTCTTCATTTTTTTCATACATGCACGACGTCGAGGTATCCGTGTACTCTTGGTCCTCCCCTTTTCGAGCAATTTGCTCACATGGTCTTCGAAAGTTAGTCTCGGCCTACCTCGACCCCATTTTAATATTAACTTTCGCGCTAATTATTTTCTTCACCATTGGGTCTTCGCTCATTCCCTCAACGTGTCCCAACCATCGAAGCTCGACTTTATCAATTGTAGAGATAAGGTCATCTTTTAAATATCATAGATAATACTTATATGATTGCTTCATACCATAACGTAGTGATTATATACTCTTTACATGATAAATAAAATATTAGATTTGATACCGAATTATCAATTTATGCTGTCGAAGATAGGATAATAAGTGATATAGATGATTTTAAAGATGTTAGGTCGGATAAAACTTTTGCCAGTATCATTGTATTCTTTAAAAAAAAAGACAAATGTACAAAATTTTAGAGGAAACCTTGTATCATTTCGTAAGTTAATGAATACTTTTATACATAAAACTGCTATTTTGTGGATATATATTGATAGTATCAACCATTCGAAACCCTCTATCTTAATATTAGCGCAGCATTCTTCATGACCATCATTTAATTTCAGTTTTATATTTCGTATTATAATTCATTTTCTTCATAAATACATTTAATTTTATTTCAGCATTTTCTTTCTTTTGTATATTTATTTTGTTTCAATAATATATTAACGAGACGAAATTATTTATATATTTACAATACTTATTAAACTATAAGCTACGATAATCATACTGTGTTACTCCTTTGTTATTAATATTACTGTTCTCCCCATTGACCTCTATTTGTGAGTTATACTCAGTGAGTATAGCAGTGTTTTAAGATATCGCCATCGCTGAGGTGATAGGTTGGATTTATGACATGATGGCATATTTTGTTGTGACCCTGCCTTTGAAGCTAAGGTTCAAGGGCAGGCAGGTTAAAATTTTCCTTTTTTACTGTTAGTATGGCTACTAAGGCATTGTGGATGAAAAAGTCTTCATTGTCTTCTAGACAAGTGGACAGGCAAACTGATATGAGTGATATGTCTGCCTCTTTACCTGGATAAATATTATATTTTAACTATTAACTATAATTACTATATTTTGGAAAAATATAAGAAATTCCGTCTTTATTGCAGAAACAGTGCACAATAATTTTTTGTTACCATACCGATCATACTCTGGAGACTCGGAACAAAGTAAGCTAAAAGAAATGATTGTAGATTATGATATTGTGAAAAATGCTGTTTCAAGTAAAAACACTTTAATTGTGGATGTTAGAGAGCCAGAGGAAATTAAAGAACATGGAAAAATCCCCAATAGTATCAACATTCCTTGTGAGTCACCTAAATTTTTAATCATTTAATGTGTTGAAATTAAGATTTCTTGCAGTAAGAATTTTTGAAGGTTTTGATTACTTTTTATTTTATATTAACTGCTATTTTATTTCTATTGTATAAGTGAAGAACATATCAGCCCTGAACTCAATGTCAGATTCTGAGTTTAAACAAACTTATGGTAGGAAAAAACCCACAAAGGATTCTGAAATAATCTTCTATTGTATGATTGGAAAAAGATCTGGAAAGGCACAACAAAATGCATTTAGTTATGGATATAATAAGTAAGTTTTAAATTTAAAATTATTTATTACTTCATACAAGGAAAATGTTTATAGATAAATATTTTTTACAGTGTAAAAAATTATGTTGGAAGTTGGACAGACTGGGTAAGCAGGGGACAATAAGTGAAACATTATTCTGGGAAGATGCAAGTATGCAAGATTTATTAAATGACTAGCTGACCCCACAAATGTTGTTTTCATTCTTAGAGGGGTGAAAATTTTAAGTTGTATGTATTTTTATATACTGTATCATAAAAAAATAAAAACAAAACATATTGTATAAAAAATTAAAAAAATGTAGGGGTACCCTTAACATTTAGGGGGAGATGTTATCCAATTCGCATACTCAACCGATATGCTCACAAAATTCGCGAAAATCAGTAGAGCTATCAGAAGAGGTTAATTACAAACACTGTGACATCAGAATTTGATATATTAGATGATATACATATTTTTTTATAGAAAAGGGAAGCAAAGGAGCTGGTTGCACACGTGATGGTAAGTGATTACCGCCACCCATGAACATCTACAATACCGGAGTAATAGCAGATGCGTTGCCGGCCTTTTGAGAAATGCCCCCCAGGATATTTTGGGGGAGGGGGGGTGTGTGGGCCTCCAGTTACCTGCACTCACCAGATGAAATGCAGAAGTTTGTTAAACATGTACTTCACTCTGGTATTCTGTGAGGTTGTGGTACTTCCCCAGTCGAGCCGGCCCATTCATGCAACAACAAAAGCTGATGCATGACTCTACCACTGTTAAATTTTTTGTATGTTTCCAATACTGGGGTACCCATAAGTTTCCTTATTTAGTCCTTTTGACTCATATTTCATTGGAGCTTATTTGAGGAAATTTGATAAGTGTGCCTGTTGCCACCTTAATCTCCCACCCCACAAATACCACACCCACAATACAAATTGTATGTGATTGAAAGGTGAGTTTTTAACTTTGTGAGTAACAAAAAACTCTTGTGTGAGCCTATTGGGTATCACACTCTTAATCTGATTCAAATAAATAATAAGTTAAAGCTGCCAGCCAAGTATGCATTATTTCACAACTTCCTTCCAAGCTGCTTCATCCTTATCATAACAGCTCATCAAAAGATCACAACTAGTATAGGCCACACCCAAATATTGCCATATTGAATGGGTTTGTGCCACAATGTGTTGTTTAATTAAAATAAATTATTAATTTATATTTAGATATAAATATGGATAATGATTTTTATATGCACTTTATATTCTCCAAATAAGACCTGGTAAAATGTAGGTCGAAAATTAAAAGTTTTATATTATTGGGATAACACTTGATACTAAGTTGGTATTAGAATATTATTTTTCTTTGTTTTGTATATATTTTAATTGTATAGAAACTACAAAATATAACATGTCTTTATGTAAATATTCAAATAAATGCTGTTGATTTTTTTACGATTGTTTTATTAAACCTTACAACAATCATTACTCAAAGTATAGATGAATGAAGTGTCACCATTTGGATACCAAAGTATCAAAAGTCACTGTTAGTAAAAGTTCACTGCAGGAAAGACAAAGCATTCTCTTGTAACTCTTGTGTGTAACTCTAATCTTGTAAATCAATAGAAATCAGTTGTCTGATTGGGATTTGAAGATTAGGGAATAATTTATATTATTAATTTATGTATGAGCTCATAAGAAAAAATAAATTGCAACTACTTGTTACATAAATGAGAAAATCAACTAACACGGTCGGGATGCGAACGAGCATTCGTTCCGCCGAACTGATGCAACCTTCGAGCCCAACATGGCTTATTAAGTCCGCCCTTGGAATGACTTAACTTTTATGTACAGATTCTCTTGAGACTACACATTTTCTTGTATTTCTTCTAGATTTCTACCTACACGTCTAGAACAACCACGACTATATTCAATAAAAATGATGGTGAACCTGTTAAATTAGATTTTGTCATATAAAGATCAGGCAATGATTCTTGAGTGCTCGGAAACCAAGTCAAGTGGTCTGAGTTCGATCCCCAGGAGGTGAGCTCGTACTAATGAGTTTTTTTCTAAAAGTTACGTATGATTTATATCGTAGGCTTTTAAAGACGGCTATAAGCTTACTACCTGTCATGTTGTTCCAAAATAATCTTCGCTGATATGTCGGTTGAAACAATTACAATTGTCTACCTCAGACTACCCTAGTATAGGGAAATGTTTAAAGATAAAAAAGGATCAAATACCTGTGGAAATATCAGATGGTTTTCATATTATGACTTATGATAACTTCATATAATATTTCTTCTGTTTTGCGTTACCAATCTATTTGTTATCATGGTTTTAATACATTAGAATTAAGATTTAATATAAAAGATAATTATTTTATTTAACTTTATGTTAAGATAGTGATTATGATGTTAGGTAATGATTAGTTTATATGAATATACTAATTTTGTCTCCTGGACCAGTCATTCCAACTTCCAAGATATGTCTTGGAACTGAAACAATAAATAAATTTTACAATCAGACTAGTCTTCAGATTATATTAATTTGGCAAATATTTTGACCTTCACACCACACAAAGCCGAAACAGTTTTGAGAAAAACAAACAAAGATGTGTTTCTCTTTTTCATTGGTTTTTGTTTCTTTTTCACATTATACTGATTCTATGAATTTGATTAAAATTCATTATGCATCAAGCTTCGGTAGAACGGAACACTTTTAATTGGATAAACTACTTTATTGTCAGAAAAAAAAATGTTATTTCCTATTAACCATATAATTTCACATACTTTCTTAAAGGCCGTGTCAAACTTCATTGTAACACATAGGCCTCTCCCGAATAGCATATCTTCCATGTGCCACAATAGCCACACTTGGATAGCGGATTGATGATCGCAGCCAGACAGCTCGCACCGTAGACGCTGCATCCCGTCACCGGTGTGCTCAATTTGGTATGGTATTTTTCTAGAGGGTTTCTGTCGATAGCCAATTAACATTTACATTCAAAAAGGCTTTTCCCGCAGTCGCCTCTTACGACATCCATGAGAAAAGAGAGGGTATTACTCTTAAGCCAAACATAACGTCAACCTATAAAAGCGCATAGAATGACGTAGGCTTATTCCGTAAGGGAGAGTCACATGTCTCTGCTTACACATACGAAAGAAAATAGAATAGAAATAAAAGTTAATGGAAAGTTAGTGGTGTTGATAAAATAAATATCTTCACAGCTCCCAATACAGGGGTAGAGAGGTCTAGTCTAGCCAATTAAGTCCCTTCGACCCACCTTCCACCGAAGATGTATTTTGGACAACGTGACAGGTGGTGAGCCCGTCTCCGTCTGTTATGTCCAAGCCAATGATATAATTCGTACATAAGTTTTAAAAAAAACCCATCAGTACAAGCCTGCCACCTCAGGATCGAACTCGGGTTCGGAAATTCCGACCTCCCAACCACTCGGCTATTAGTAGCATTCTCCACTGAAAATAAATTTAATGTATTTGCATACTTTGAATAACCAAGTTTCAAGGCCTTGTCGAGCGCTTCGCTAGAGCGCCGCCCAGATTGGCAATAGAAGATCAACTCATCAGATTCTGAAGGTTTCCCACGCTGAAACTGCTTTCTAAATTCCTCTTCAGACATCGATTTTAAAACATCTTGTACATCACCTACTAAAATATAATGTAATATGTTCATAAAAAATTCGAAATTAATTGTTTAGTACTTAAAATAAGCAATTCATATTTAGATAAAACTTTTGTATCGAGTTGAGTATTGAATCTAACTTCAAGCCCCAAATTTGTCCAAGAAAACTAGAACTCAAAGAAGAAACCATTCTAGCATTTTTTTAATTACTATGAATATAATAGTCGTGATCGGAATATCGAGTCATGAGACCTGACTTCGATCCCCAACGCTCATACAAATTGGTTTCTTCAAAACTTATGTACAATTTATATCATTGGCTTGGACCAGTAGACGGCCACGAGCTCACCACCTATCACATTGTCTCAAAAAAATGTCTTCGGTGTAGGGTGGGTCAAAAAGACTTAATTGACAAGACCTCTGTCTACCCCTGTATTGGGAACGGCGTGAAGGTATTTTTATATAATCAATAATATTACTATCTCCATAGACGAGGGATATTGATTGATTCTGTTTTAGACGGTGCCATCTGCTCTGAGGTCCCGGATTCTATTCCAGGATGGGTAAATGACCAAAACCACTTTTACTAGATTGCCTTGGGCCGGGGTGTTTGTGGTACCTCCATTGTTTTTGATTGCATAAGAAAAGTGCTTTCACTACTAACTTTGGGATCAAAGCAATATGAAGCAACAGACTTTTTTTTTATATATTTAAATTTTTCATACATATATAATATTTAAAAATTGACAAGGTAAGAGTTGTCCTGGGATATCAGTATAATCGAAATTCTAATTGGAAGACTTGAGATCAATCAATATGAGGAAGAATTGTTTCAAGGAGTTTTCCAAAATGTATGTTTGATTTTTATTGTTGTCATCTCATATGGCCACTCCCAAAGCCTCTAAGCAGCAGTGAAATGTAAACTAAAAGTACTAAAGTATCTAGATCTTCAAGCATCCTAGTATTGGGAATAGTGAGCTTGTTTTTTTGTTCATGTTAATGCTTACACACTGGGGCTTTCAAAATGTATATTATCTTCTCTAATCTAATATTACAGCACTCTATGATGACTAATAATATTATAGAAAGGCATAAAATGTGAATAAAATTACATGGTATATTAATACTTGATGGTATTTTTCCTGTTGCATTGATTTCTTCAGCATTTCTTACATCAATAATGACTTTTCCTGGTTGATGGATTACTTTCTGCATGTCTTCATAGCTGACTACTCTCTTGGGGTCAACCATTGTATTTGGTTCACTATATTTACTTGAACAATATCTTGATGGTGTTGCAGTTAAGAATTGTTTTTTTGCATCACCTAAATACAAAAAAGTAAATAAAATTATATAACATTTAGATAAAAACAATATGGACAGAAGAAACAATATGCATGGGCAGTTTATGACAATGTGTTATAAACTGCAGGTTTTAGTACTTGTTACTCTTTAGTATTCTTTAAAACATATTGTCAAAACTTTACACTTACAGCTTGAGGTTGAAATATAATCAAGGGAGCTTAAAATTCTCAACTAGTATAATATAATAAAAAGTATTACAAATGCTTGCAGAGGCTCACATTGATAACTTTTATGCCACAATATACATCATTATAGTATCTATTTTATCATTATATATAATGATATATCGAAGAGTAACGAAGTTAGGAAGGCAAAACTAAGTTTGGTTGATGAAGCAATGCTTCTGGGGCAGATTTAGAAAGGGGTGCATTTGGATAAAGAGTTTGCAGTTCCTATAAACACAAAACAGACATGTACTACTTGCGAAAAAAATCAGCATATATATTTTTTGGGGCTTGGGTCGACTTGTACTATGCTACTGTTACCGAGAGAATTAACATGTTCTTCCCTTGTCAACATCAAAAACGTTAAACGCTTAATGAAAATATTCTCAATTTTGTATAAGAGTAATACGATAATAGTTACAAGATATACATTTGATTATCGTCGTAAATATTTTCACTGCACAACTGGAATATCTTAACATCAATCAGGTAAAAAACGGAGACAAGCAAATAATTCCAATATATTTTTGCTACGAACTATACACTACCTACTTCGGAACAGTAAATAGCATTTAATCAGTAATTACGTTATAAATTACTTATAATTGAGTAAACATATAAAAATAGATTACAAGTTGATTAAAAAACTTCAAATTGACTTATAAACAAACAAAGAGTATATACTCATCAAGGTTTCCAGATCATAGCTTTCAGTTATATATGTATTATCTGTAATTTTAGCTAACGCAATTCGCTATGCCATGCAATTTAATGACGAGTAGCCTAATTTCGTCTATTTTATGTAGCCCAAATAAAGATCTTGGAAAATGATCTTGGAGGGAAATCCTAAATAATATCATTCTACCTACTTATTTTGATTATATTTTAATTGTAATTATGAGCAAATACCCGTAGTGGAAGAGATTAAACTTGTATATGTTTTTGATCTTAGTAGATTATAATATTTGTAATAATAAACCTACGATAATGCCATTAAGGCGAACCGTCAGGTATTTGAATTAAAATAAATAAATAGAGGAATAAGAAAAAGTTATTTACATACATATACATATCTTCACGCACAATCCCTGACGGGGTAGCCAGAGAGAACAGATCGCCAAGTGTCACGATCCCTACATACTTCTTTCGCTTCTTTCAGATTCATCATCTTCTTCATACATGCACGTCTAGGTATCCGAGTACTCTTGACCCTCCCCTCTTCGAGCAATTTGCTCACATGGTCTTCGAAAGTTAGTCTCGGTCTACCTCGACACCTTTTAATATTAACTTTCGCGCTATATATTTTCTTCACCATTCGGTCTTCACTCATTCGCTCAACGTGCCCAAACCATCGAAGCACGCCCTTATCCATTTTTGAGACAAGGTCATCTTTCAAACCTGCCATATTCCGAATCTCTTCGTTTCGCTTTCGGTAGGCCATGGTAAGGCCGCACATTTTACGAAGAGATCGCATCTCGACTGCATTCAACCTGCTTTTATGCTTCTTCTGGCATACCCAGGTTTCGCTGCCATATAACAAAGTCGGTACCAACACTGCGTTATTTATTGCAAGGCGTGCACTTTTCACAACGCCTTGCCTTTTGATTAACGCAGTCAGGGCACCATTGATTTTGTTCCCGGCAGCGACACGCCTGTCCACATCTAAATCACATCTTCGATCCCGGCTAAACGCACTCCCCAAGTATACAATTTCATTCACCTGTTCTAGACATTCCTGATTTACCCAAATTTCGCACTTCGTTCTTTCTTCGTCCCTTTCAAATACCAGAACCTTAGTTTTATTAACATTCAAATGGAGACCATTAATTTCACATTCTTCTTTCATACACGTGACTAAAGCCTGCAGTTCTGCCTCTGATGGTGCAATAAGCACTGCATCATCAGCATAAAGCAGACAATTTACTTTTATGTCACCCAATTTCACACCCAAACAGCTATCTTTCAGCTTCTGTAAACAGCTGTCGAGATACAGTATGAACAGCCAGGAAGACATGACATAACCCTGTTTTACGCCCGTTTGGACGCTAAACATGGGTGACTGGTCATGCCCTACCCGCACACAGGCTTTACAGTTACAGCAAAGTGACTGCACAGCCCTTAGCAATCGACCATCCACACCATACCCCGGCAACAGTTCCCACATTTTCTTCCTTACAACCTTATCAAATGCTTTCTCAAGATCCACAAAAGCACAGAAAATCCTCTGGTTAGCAGCCAGAAGCTTCTCCGTGATCATGCGGAGAGAAAACATTTGATCCGTGCATCCTCTTCCAAGTCTAAATCCGCATTGTGCCTCCCATAGAAATCATTCCGATTTCTCTTGCATCCTACGTGTCAAAACCTTCGAGTAAACTTTACTTGCTAAACTGGTAAAGCTGATCGCCCGATAGCACCCGCAGTCATAATGTGAACCTTTACCTGATCTCTTTCATACTGATGACCTCAGTGTCATCGAGGTCCGAGTCTGGCGTACCAGTTACGGCGTCACCCCCGAATCCCTCACTAAGATCATCACACGCATACATATCTCTATAAAATTCGCTCCATCGCTGCATGACGTCCGATTTTTCTGAGAGGACGTCATTGGTTCCCGAAAGCACGTTATTCATTCTTAAGGCTGTCGCACCACTCCGGGTCCTTCCAACCTCTTTCCAGAAGAGTTTGGAGTTCTCCTTGAAGTTGTGCGACAACCTTTCGTCCGCTTCCATTCTACTCCTTTCACGCACTTCCTCAATCAATGCCTTCGTGTAAACTTTCTGGAGCTTATATCTTTCTTTCCTCTTCTCTCTCATATCCTTATCATTACTAGAGGCCAAGTAGTCTAACCATGCTTTCTTCTTCTTATTTACAGCTTCTTTCACTTCGTCATTCCACCATGCATCACCCTTTTTACTACTACCTCTTTTCACAGTTCCACACACGTCTTCCGCTGCACTAACCATTCCATCTCTAAGGCTCTGCCATATTTTTTCCACACATTCTTTCCTGACATCAATGCTGTCCAACTTTTCGATTACCCTTGCTTGATATTTATCCCTAGTGTCCGCTTCCTGAAAACTTCCAGCTTCGGATGCTACCGACCGACTGTGGTTCTGGTATCGCCGTCCGGTGGCGCCAACCCGCGAACAGTCCCCTAAATCTAGTAATCACTAGATAGTGATCCGTTCCCAGGTCAGCACCTCGGAACACTCGCGTATCCATCACCTGTTTTCGCAGTCGGTCATCCACCAGGAATAAATCAATCATACTTCTCTCATTCTCTCTTGTTCTAGTATACATATGGATTTTCTTGTGACTAAACATAGTGTTTGTCACAAGAAGACCCTTTTCCTTGCATACAGCCAATATAAGCTTGCCAACATCGTTAACCCTTTTATCGCCAAACATTCCAAGCACCGATTCAAATCACCACATACAACAATTCTTTCGTTTCCTCTAACCAAGTCTAGAACTTCTCTTACATTCTCCCAAAACTCCTCCAGCTCAGCTCTGGACGACGAAGCTACCGGCGCATAAACAGCCAAAAGGAATAACTTCGTCAGTCCCAATTTAAAGTGAACCCAGAGAAGTCTCGAGTTCACAACCTTATATTCAGTCATAACATCGACCAACCAAGACGACAGCAGCACCCCCACTCCCTGGCAGGCGCTCTCGCTCTCCGGGACTTCAGACCATAGAGCTAACGCCCCGCCAGGGAGCTCTTCAGTACCGCTGCCTTTCCGCTTGGTCTCCGACAAACACACGACATCTAATTCTCTTTCTTTCATTATTTCAATCAACTCATTCGTCTTATCTCTCATGCCTCCTCTAACATTCCACGTGCCAACTCTGCACTCCGTCCTCCACCTTCCGCCGTGTCGGGCTGTGCTTGACGGGTGGCGGTCCCCATCGCCGCGTTGCTCGCTGCATTTCACACCAACAGGGACGAACTGGTGTGCGTCGCCTTGGGGGGACGCCCTAACCCTCGTTGGCATGGGTGCGCAGCTGTGTAGAATTGCAGCCCTGATAAGGGCTGGCAGGGGTCGCGACGAGCACGCTTCTGCAATGACCCCCTGAAAAAGTTATTTAAATATATTTGTTGGTAAGCAATGAAGCTTTTTTTACCCACATTTTACTAAAAATAGGGACAAGACAGCGTGGCAGGTGGTGCCATCACTGTCCTTATGTTCAACCCAACGATATAAATCGGATAACAGTTTTGATTGATTTCGGGTCTCATAACTCGAATTTCGATCACCCATCAACTCGGCTCGCTTCAGCTACAAGCTTACAAGACAAGTTCAAGTATCTGGGCAACACTGTATCATCGAAGTGTCTTAATGATTAAGTCAACAGCAGAATTGAAGCGGCTCCTGCAGCCTTTGGCAAACTTCGTTCCAAGGTATTTCGTTCACAATATAACGCTCTCTACGAAAGTACATACATGGGAGCCGTTTTGCTCAACCTCTTGTATGCCTCTAAAACGTGGGTCCTATACCGCAAGAATATCCCCACATTAGACAGATTCCATCATAGATGCCTACGCGACATAATGAACGTCCATTGGTCGTGCCGTGTTCGAAACACGGAAATACTTCGACGCGCTAATGTCAGCTGTATAGAGGCGTATCTAATGAAGTGACAACTGAAGTGGTGTGGCCATGTTTTCCGGATGTCTGATACTGCTGTAGCCAAGCGCGTCTTCTATTCTGAACTGCATAATGGCAAGCGATAACAAGGTGGCCAATTACTGCGATTCAAAGATGTATTTATGCGCCACATGAAGAAATGTGACATAGATCCGTCACTATGGAAGACAAGGGCTGCGGACCGATCTATGTGGAGGCAGACCGTGAGCACTAAGGTATTATGAGAAAGTACGCATGAGTGAGCTCGATGCCAAACGAGACGCGCTCTAGGTTCTATCACCTGCAGTCATCACCTACAATCATGTCGGAGGGGTGCTGACTTGCGTTCAATGTGCTCGCACGTTCAGTGAAAAAGTCAGTTACGTTAGTCACATAGTTAGCCGGGATAATACATATCACATTAAATATTTGCAATTTTAGTGTTATATATATACAATGAAAGGGATTGTTTAAGGACCCTGGTGGCGTTAGCAGCCGGTAATTCTATTACATTTCGGAAATCCCTAGTTGTTCTACTGTACTCCAAAGAGTATAATGTCACCACGTTATATCACTACGTAATCACGTTATAATCTATGAAAAATCAGATCCTTCAGTGATGTTATACTCTTTGAATCTTACTTTTTAGTCTGTGCTTTGCAGTCCTACAAGCAAATGTCGTAGATGTAATTTCTTTTGACTTTGTAGTTATTTATATTTTGGAAAAATATCTGGAAAAATGAACTATTCAATAATTTTTATTTATTTCCTTTAAGTTTCATACATAACAAGTCCATCGCAAGTTTTTGCGGTAAGTTTTACATTTTTATGATTGGGTCCACTTGTTCATTATGGCGGTCTGATTACATTACTTGATTTTGTATTGTTTGTAATTTTCTCTTAAAATATAAGCTTTCGTGTGCGTTAATAGTGTTTGTTTTTATTCGTTTTTGTTGTAGATGGACGTACCAGACGAAGGTGTTTTGGATGTGGATTTACTTCCTGACGATGGATCTGATGATGAAGGTGAACCACCGCCGTCTTCTGGTATGATATTTTTCTTAATAAAAACATTATTTATGTTACCTGTACTTATTTTTACTGAATATTAGCCCTATTGCAATAGTTTTAAGTAGTAATGGGTTTTGATAAATGTTGCTTTTATTTGTTTTTTAAGATTTATGGCAGCATTGGCTTTGGTGATTCGAAATTATAAATTTTTATGATGATATTAGGGTGAAAGCGTTATAATATTCTGCTTTAGAGTTTCATTTCTTCATTCAAGACACCTACATAACCGTTTAAATATTACAGGCATTTAGCTTTTAGTTATTATATTAAGGCTTATTTTAAGATGATTTTTGGTGAAACGATTGAGTATTCTACTGTTCTATATATCTATGTCAGATACCGGTCTCAGTTTCTGTTAGATAAGTATATTTAAATTTTTGTAGTAGACTAAAAATAGGTGGCTATGTGACTTTACTGGAAGAGGAAATATTGGCCAATTTGTTCAAGTAGTATCTGAGTTACCAATATTGTATGTGTGTAAATATATACACTCATATATCAATAAATTTGATTAAATTGATTAGCTTATTTAAAGAAATGAGATGTTTAATAAGGTGCTGGCAACAGGCTCACCAGCTGTCACATTGTCCCGAAAATATCTTCAGTGGAAGGTGGTTCGAAGAGACTTAATTGTCTAGACTAGACCTCTGTCTACCCCTTTAATGGGAATTATGTGAAGATATTTATTTATTTATAGATGTGTTACATCCATAATTCAGTAAAAGTAAGTTAGTAATATTTTTTGTAGATATCAATTAAGAAATTCAAAACATAGAAATCAAATTCTAGAATTTCACATTACGGTATTCATACTAAGGAAATAAGCTATTTATATTTTATACTTTAGGTAATAATAACATAAATATCCCACTTGCCTTTTACAACACCCACAAGAATAGAATATACCAATATTATATGTTAAGTTTATGCAGTTTCCTAACAGAAAATTTATAATTTACAATTTTCTCAAATCATAGATAGATTACTCTTAATAAATAAAATAAAAATTCACAATAGCCAAGTTGTTGGGTGGTCGGAATTTCGAGTCGAGAGACCCGAGTTCCATCCGCAGGTGGCAGTACCAATGAGTTTTTCAAAAACTTATGTACGAATTTCATCGTTGGCTTGGACATAAAGGCGGCGACGGTCTCACCACCTGTCACGTTGTCCCGAAAATATCTTCGGTGGAAGGTGGGTTAAAGGGACTTAATTGTCTAGACTTGACCTCCCTCTACCCCTGTATTGGGAATTGCGTGAAGATATATTTTTTTTTAATAAAATAAAAGAATCAAATAATCTTTATGCAATTATAGAAGATATTTTTGGGTCAATTTGCAGGTGGTGAGCCCGTCGCCATTGTTATGTCCAAGCCCACAAAGTAATTTGTACATAAGGTTTTAAAAACCCATTAGTACGAGCCTGTTACCAGGGGATTGAACTCGGATTTTTTTACTCTAAATTCTGACCACTTATGACACTTATTGTGACTTAATAAATAATTAGTAAATAGTAGTGCATGCAGACAGGTGTAATTTTGTGCCATCTTGTGACATTATTATTTTCAAGTTTATGGTAATCAAACAGTTATTTGCAATTAAAAATGTATAAAATAGATTTGATCAGAAACATACAAATATTGTATTTTTATAAATGTAGATAATAATATTATATTAAGTAATAAATAAATAAATATCTTCACGCAATTCCCAATACAAGGTTGTCAAAATATTATTTCTATAATCGGACGGCATGCAGCGATGGAGCGAATTTTATAGAGAGATGTATGCGTGTGATGATCTTAGTGAGGGATCCGGGGGTGACGCCGTGATTGGTACGCCAGACTCGGACCTCAATGACACTGAGGTCATCAGTATGAAAGAGATTGAATGTGCGATTAGAAGTTTGAAATATGGTAAGGCTGCGGGACTAGACAGAGTTACTGCTGAAATGGTCAAATATGGTGGGCCACGCGTCTGGGACCGCTTTCATCTGCTCTGCAATTATTGCTGGCGAAAGGAGGCTGTTCCGGATGATGTGCGATCCGCGGTCATTGTGCCTTTATATAAAGGTAAAGGTTCACATTATGACTGCGGGTGCTATCGGGCGATCATCTTGACCAGTTTAGCAAGTAAAGTTTACTCGAAGGTTTTGACACGTAGGATGCAAGAGAAATCGGAATGATTTCTATGGGAGGCACAATGCGGATTTAGACTTGGAAGAGGATGCACGGATCAAATGTTTTCTCTCCGAATGATCACGGAGAAGCTTCTGGCTGCTAACCAAAGGATTTTCTGTGCTTTTGTGGATCTTGAGAAAGCATTTGATAAGGTTGTAAGGAAGAAAATGTGGGAACTGTTGCCGGGGTATGGTGTGGATGGTCGATTGCTAAGGGCTGTGCAGTCACTTTGCTGTAACTGTAAAGCCTGTGTGCGGGTAGGGCATGACCAGTCACCCATGTTTAGCGTCCAAACGGGCGTAAAACAGGGTTGTGTCATGTCTTCCTGGCTGTTCATACTGTATCTCGACAGCTGTTTACAGAAGCTGAAAGATAGCTGTTTGGGTGTGAAATTGGGTGACATAAAAGTAAATTGTCTGCTTTATGCTGATGATGCAGTGCTTATTGCACCATCAGAGGCAGAACTGCAGGCTTTAGTCACGTGTATGAAAGAAGAATGTGAAATTAATGGTCTCCATTTGAATGTTAATAAAACTAAGGTTCTGGTATTTGAAAGGGACGAAGAAAGAACGAAGTGCGAAATTTGGGTAAATCAGGAATGTCTAGAACAGGTGAATGAAATTGTATACTTGGGGAGTGCGTTTAGCCGGGATCGAAGATGTGATTTAGATGTGGACAGGCGTGTCGCTGCCGGGAACAAAATCAATGGTGCCCTGACTGCGTTAATCAAAAGGCAAGGCGTTGTGAAAAGTGCACGCCTTGCAATAAATAACGCAGTGTTGGTACCGACTTTGTTATATGGCAGCGAAACCTGGGTATGCCAGAAGAAGCATAAAAGCAGGTTGAATGCAGTCGAGATGCGATCTCTTCGTAAAATGTGCGGCCTTACCATGGCCTACCGAAAGCGAAACGAAGAGATTCGGAATATGGCAGGTTTGAAAGATGACCTTGTCTCAAAAATGGATAAGGGCGTGCTTCGATGGTTTGGGCACGTTGAGCGAATGAGTGAAGACCGAATGGTGAAGAAAATATATAGCGCGAAAGTTAATATTAAAAGGTGTCGAGGTAGACCGAGACTAACTTTCGAAGACCATGTGAGCAAATTGCTCGAAGAGGGGAGGGTCACCAGTACTCGGATACCTAGACGTGCATGTATGAAGAAGATGATGAATCTGAAAGAAGCGAAAGAAGTATGTAGGGATCGTGACACTTGGCGATCTGTTCTCTATGGCTACCCCGTCAGGGATTGTGCGTGAAGATAAAAAAAATGTATGCTTTACTTTCCATGTGACAAAGTGTGTGTATGTGATGTTGACAGAACATGGTCATTGACATTGCTATTCTTATTTTCCAAGCATTTTGTACCTGTAATAATTATTATAGTTATAATAGCATGATTATTAATATTATTAACTAACTGTCTACTGCAGCTTTGCCCGCAGTTGACCACTTAACATAGACCCCTAATTATTTTTTTAAATTAAAAGTAGCCTAAGTTACTCCTTATAACATTAGCTATCTGCCAGTGAAAGTCCCGTCAAAATTGGTCAAGCCATTTCAAAGATTAGCCAGAATAAACAGACACAAAAATTGTAAAAAATTTTTGTTTTTTGGTATATGTTTATATTTATAGGTGATCGCTGCCAAGCTATTTCTAGAAAATATCACATCACATTTGTAGATTACATTGTATTGTAAAAAAATATTGACAAAAAAAGAGTATGTATATCTACTAGAGTTTCGCCTGTTTCTTCTCTGTTAGAGGAACCTCATTACGAAATGGAAGTAGATTAAAAATTACTATCGATAAATGATTCTTATGTCGACGTAAACAACGGTTTTTTCAATATTACAAACAGTCACTCCAATTATTTTTATATATATATATATAGATTATTGTTAGTATGTTTTGGTCCTGGCATATAGAGGTATGAGAGTTAAATTTGTTATGTTTTAATAAAACATGTACTTGGTTTTTTGTACACATAAATACCACTATTCTAGAATATGGCGGATGTTGAGGAGTCAATAAAGTATTTTAAATATATTTATTTTCTTTCTTCTTTAATTAACATTTTATTTTAAATTTACAAATATTTGTTGCAGACTTTTATACTGGCCCAGGGTCAACTCCTACGTCGTGTGCTTCTTCTCCACGTGGAGAAGAACCAGCTTCTCCCCACAGTGCTTTGGCACAGCCAGCTTTTTTCCATCATCAACCATACAGCAGACCCTTCTTCACCTCCGGGCGAAGAGGCCCAGGCAGACCAAGAAAAGAAGGTGCGAAATTGGCGCGCGAAGGAAAGATTGTCAGAAGGTATTTTGTTGTTTATTTGCAAATAAAATTGTATTTTATAGTAATTAAAGTAGTTATTTTTTTATTTGTTACTACTATAAATTTTGTACTTAAAAAAATGTAGACAGGTATTAACTCTGAGAAAATTTGTATACATAAAAAAAAATTAAACAATTATTAATGCTAAGCAGAGCTTGGTCAGCTGCTTATTTTAAATTTGTTAATTTTTGTAATTTTTTTTTATAACTATCATAGAATTTTAGATCAAAACCTGCGCCAGCTATTATGCTTTCAAAATGCTATGTCGATTGTGATGTAGTTACGAGGGGTGATCCAAAAGTAATGATAATCGGTTACTTCAGGTCCGCATAAAAATCCAAAAAAAATTTCTTTGCTTGCTTATATACTCACTATGTCAGTTTAAAAAAAATCATATAAATAGATCACGATTTCCAGGAGATACATTCATTTGAATTCGAACTGTCATAGAAATAACATGGAGAAAAACTAAATTAGAGCTGTCATCAAGTACCTCTGTTTAAAAAAATGTCTTCAAAAGACATACACAGTGACTTAGTGGAAACATTGGGGTACACTGCTCCTCCATATTCTACAGTTGCATGCTGGGTCAAGGAGTTTAAACTGGGCAGAACATCCACTGAAGATGAACATCTACGTCCCCTCACTGAAGACAACGTGAAAGAAGGCGAAGATGTTGTGTTGGCAGATCGACGAGTGACCATCAGACATGTAGCTGTGGTCACAGAGATCTCATATGACAGCATTCAAAGAATCCTTGCGTATGAGTTGCATATGAAAAAGGTATCTGCGCTTTGGGTACCAAACTGGGTACCAAAATGTTAACCGACGAGCAAAAGAAAAATCGAGTTGACATTTCGAGGGTCAATCTCGAAAAGTTCCTAGCAGATCAAGAAATTTTTTTGTTCCTTTTTGTGACTATGGACGAGACCTGGATCCACCATTTAGATCCTGAAACGAAACAAAAATCGATGACTTGGAAGCGAGCCTCCTCACCGACGCCAAAGAAATTCAAAGTTTCAAGTTTGGCGGGAAGGTTATAGCATCTGTTTTTTGGGACGCTCGAGGCATAATTATGGTGGAATATTTGGAAAAGGGAGCCGCTATTACGGGCTCTTACTACGCAGACCAAATAAGAAGATTACGGGAGGCCATTAAGGAAAAAAGACGCGGCAAACTGCGAGCTGGAGTGCTGTTTCACCAAGACAATGCACCGGCTCACAAAGCCGCAGTTGCGATGGCTGCCATTCAAGAATCGGGATTCGAACTGCTCGAACACCCTCTCTATTCGCCAGATCTAGCTCCCAGTGATTTCTACCTCTTTCCTCGGCTCAAGGAACGCCTCCGAGGCAAGAAATTCGAAGACGATAGCGAAGTAATGGCCGCTGTTGTAGCGTTTTGGGAGGGTCGAGACAAAGAATTTTTTTCAAAGGGAATCCTGAGTGTAGAAAAAAGATGGACTAAATGTATTGATTTGTTAGAAGAAAAATAAAGTGAAGAAAATAAGTCTCGATAGCGGAGTGGTAGGATGGTCGGAATTTCGAGTCAAGAGACCCGAGTTCGATCCCCAGTAGGCAGGCTCATACCAATGAGTTTTTCAAAAAACTTATGTACGAATTATATCGTTGGTTTGGACATAGAGACGGCGACGGGCACACCACCTGTCACGTTGTCCCGAAAACATCTTCAGTGGAAGGTGGGTCGAGGGGACTTAATTGTCTAGACTAGACCTTTGTCTACCCCTATGTAGGGAATTGCGTGAAGATATTTACTTATTTATTTTAAAAATAAATTAAAAAAATAAATTATTATTTTAACTTTAATTACCGTATTTTTTTTCCATTATCATTACTTTTGGATCACCCCTCGTAGAACCCTGAATCAAAGACATTGGATACTTTTTATTATAGAAAAAAATCTATTGTTCACATGGAAGCTACAAAGGGCTTTGCCTCAGCTGCACACAACAACTTGTGACATAAAAATAATAATTGTTGAGTTAGTTATGAGCACAAAGTAATAGTAGTAAAGGTATCTTCCTGTTTAGGAAGCATCTAAGTGTTGTTATTTGGTATTTATTAAAAAACAAATTACAAAAAACAATACATCGAAAAACAATCCAAATTAATAGTTGAGTTAATATGGAAGAATAATTCTTTGTCTGGAATAAAAGTACTCTAAGTTACTTCCCACAACATTAGCTATCTAATGGTAAAACTTGTCATAATCGCTTTAGAGGGTTTTGGAGAGGAGCCAGAACAAAGTGACAGAGATATTCTTAAACATTGTTTATTTCTTATTGGTACCATATGTACTATCATTTACATTTAGTAAAACTTATTTTTACCTTAGATATATACAAAGAATAGGCATATGAAAGCAATCATGCACACATATAACACTTTTGATAACCAATTGTGTACACTTTTCCTTTCGCAGTCCTTATTTTTTACCAAGCATACATACATAAGTATGAACTTCTGTGTCTGTATGTTGTTATTATAACTTTGCCTCTCATTATAAAATATAACAACAGTACAAAATTTATTCTTTTTTATTCTCATACTTTTCCCAATATTGGGGTAGTCAGAGGTCTAGACATTTTACTAAAAAGTGAACTATTTTCTTTCAATTATCCTTTCAATCTACATTTCATTATACTCTGTGAGGTGGTTGCCCTTACATTAAAATTAACTCTTTTGATTTATTTACAGGTATAGAGGAAATCCGGGCTCTCTGAGGGGCGCTAAGAGACACAGAAGTAGTCGTGATGATGCCCTTGATGATATTATGGATGAGGATGACTTTACCATGCCAGCACCAGAGGAACCACCATACATGCCTGAGAAATGGTATAACTTTTATACAGTACAGGACTTTCACTCTATCCTATATCATTTATCTGTAGCTTAAAATGTTTTTCTTATTAGGACTGAATTTTTTGCATTAAATCATAGAATTTGTTCTTAAATATCAGTGTCAGATAAGTTCCAGAATATATCCTTGGTAATTTGCATACTGTGCAAATTTAAATTATGGCTGAGATGTGATGTTTATTTTTTTTATTTTAAGTAATTGTGTTTGGTATTAGTACCATTGCTGGATCTGTAGTGTAATGAGTCTTGAGAAATGAAGAAGAGTTGTGAAAAGGATAACAAGTGAGTTTAGCTGGTACTATAAGCAATCGGTAGCTTGTTTTGGAGAGTTAAGCATCCTTTGAGAATAATTTTAAATAAATTGAGTAACATACTATGTACTATGAGTACTTAGTTAAAAAAAAAAAACAGAAAACAATTTTCACATATCTTTAAAATTACTAAAGATATCTGGTAATTAAAACATAAAATTTATTCGTTATTGTAAATCAAACTTCATTAAAACATCGTTTTCATGACTACACCATCTATAAATGTGTATACATTTTCGTTAATGTAAACTAATCCTTTGAGAAATATAACTAAAATAGTTGTGATATTTAGGCATAATTTTTACTTACTCCTGATATTTTAATGTAAAGTAACATTTTACGTATTTTAATAATCCTTATACCCTATTTCAAGGTAACCTCTAGAAATATTATCAACTAGATTGTTCATAAATTTACTATATACACACATATAAAACGTTTTAGCGCTGCATTAGCACGTATTTTAGCTATATCATAACCAGTAGTATGTTGTATATTGATACTTTTTAAAAAAATATATTGACTTTATCTTTGACTAGGGTAAACAGAACTAAAGTTTAAGTGTTATCACTCTGGGAATTTTTCAGACTAGACTTAAGTGTCCATAAGCGTGAAAATTTTATATTAAATAACATGAAATTAATAAACCAAATCTGTATCATAAAATAAACTTCAATTTTAGGCCTGGTAAAGTTTGTGCTCTGTGCAACTTGAGTGAGAAGAGCCAGCTGGGACAGGGAGAAATGAGACAATTTACTTGCAACATTGAAGAGGGCGATAGCAGTTCTGCAGCAGTCATTAATAACTCTGGAGATACAACACCTACTAATTTGACAACTCAGAACACACCAACATTGCCCATGATTCCTGGTCTGTCATCCCCACCACCTGAGCCCATAGATTCTATGCAGCAACATTTAGCACTACCACTTAGCAGACGGCAGAAGGCATTTAATAAATGCAAGTAAGTGTAAATTTTCTTTTAAAGTAAATAAATAATAAATAAATAAATATCTTCACACCATTCCCAACACAGGGGTAGGCAGAGTTCTAGACGATTAAGTCCTTTCGACTCACCTTCCACCGAAGATATTTTTGGAACAACTTGACAGGTGGGTGACCCCATCGCCGTCTTTATGTCCAAAAAAACCATATAAATCGTACATAAAAAAAACACATTGGTATGAACCTGCCACCTGGGATCAAACTCTTAACTCAAATTCTGATCACACAACCACTCTCCTATCATGACTATTTAAAATTTTATTATTTACCTTTGTATTTGTAATTTTCTTATTCTTAAGTAACAATACATTGTTCTTTTATAGGACACCACTATATAACATGGAACACACTGACGAGCTGTCCATTATTGGGAACACAGAGCTTCTTGAACTGACGGCAGTTGTTTCCTCTGCGGTTGTTTATATTCACCGATGCTGCCTTGAATTTAGTCCACCATTTCAGGAACAGGTATAGAGTTTTGTTTGGCATTTCTTTTTACTTTGTTTCTTAGACAGGTTTTATGAGTTTATGTTATAAAAATGCTAATGTATTGGAAATTTGGTAACTTGAATCAATATTATACATTTTTACTGTGACCTATCGAACTTTGTAGTGCCACATCAATACATGTTGTTTTTACTTATTAGCTGAATTTATTTCATGTACAAATTGTCTTTGCTTGTTTCAATTTTTTTTTTTTCGGAAAATTTTCTAGAATTTTAGTAGTTAATCTGCTATTCAGGGCCTAGAATAATTTATTCTTAAATTGGTGTAACCAACCCGACTTCATTTTATATACATAGATATAAATATGAACGAAATAAATATCTTCGCGCCATTCCTAATACAGGGGTAGACAGAAGTCTAGGCTAGACAATTAAGTCCCTTCAACCCACCTTTCACCGATGACATTTTTCGGCATAACGTGACAGGTGGTGAATCCGTCGTCGTCTTTATGTCCAAGCTAATAATACAATTGTACATAAGTTTTTGAAAAAACCCATTGCTACGGACCGGCCACCTGGGCATCGAACTCGGGTCTCCAGACTCGAAATCCGATCTCCCTATCAATCAGCTATCGTGATAGATGCATAGATTAAACGTACAATATTAAAACTAATGAATTCCTAATAAACAGGTTGCAGCTGCTTCGAACTCGGATGAAGAAAATGGTCAATTAGAAGAAGCTAGAGTTAAAGGAATTGTAAACAATGCTCTGTCAAGGAAGTGCGCTTTCTGTCAAAGATTTGGCGCAAGCATTCCCTGTAAGGTGGGTTATGAAATAGGAATAATTATACTATAGACATTGTTACCACACAACTTACATTGGCTTTAATAAGTGTAAATATTTACCAATAAATAAATAAATAAATACATAGATAGGGACAATATCACATACATTGCTCTGATCCCAAAGTAAGCAGCTTAAGCACTTGTATATTAGAATCAGGAGCAAAGAATGTTTCACCAACACCCTGACCCGAGAAAATGAAGAAAAAGTGTTTTCTGGAAAGTGCCCCGATCAGGAATCGAACCCGAAACCTCAGAGCTGGCGACACAATGAAAACCGGTGTGTACGCCACTTGTCCACGGAGATCATCTAATAATTTCTAATATTCTCCTAACTATGCTTACAGTACATTGAGCAGTTTCTACCATATTAAAAGTTTTGTTAGTTTTTTACATATGATATTATTTTCAGATGAGCTGCAGCAAATACTTTCATTTGCCATGCGTTCTTGCATCAGGAGGATTTATAGATTTTCACACTAAGTCTTCTTTCTGCAAAGATCATTTGTACCAAGTGCCACTTGTTTGTGAGTATTTTGTAGGTTTCATATGAATATTTAGCGTATTATAATTTTCATACATATTCAATTATATTTAAATAATGTTAGAACTTAAAATTGGTAATGGTAACATTACAATTCAAAAAGATACAGCGAATGTAGAATTTCGTAATTTAATAGCGTACGACTATCAAAACATTTTTTTTTTATTAACATGTATTACATGCCAATAACTAATCAATAGTTAAATGTGTTTTTTTTTAATTTTGTCTCATTTCTTTGGGTTTTTTTTTAATGATTTTTTTTTGCGTCAGGCACGGCTGACATCGAGTGCAGAACGTGCAGGACCATCGGCGACATATCGAACCTGATGACGTGCGTGACTTGCGGCGCACATTTCCACGGCACCTGCGTGGGTCTCGCGCAGTTACCGGGTCAGTTTTTTCTATCCAAAATTGATGTCTATATCTAGAAATGTTGTGGGATTCTGCAAATAATAGACTAGACTAATAGACTAGACACTCGCAGTTATACAATAAACTCACAGTTTTGTGAAAAGGATTTAAGAGAGCATGCTCAAGATTCATGGCAGATATGAGCAAATGTATTAATATTATTATTATAAAAATTATTGATAAAGTATGTTAAGGGATTCTAAGCAATTATAATCAACTGAACATCCAGAGAGATTGAACTAGTGTTACTCCAGAATATTACTCTCGCTGTAAGATATCTCAAGGAATAACTGTAGAATACAGCAATAAAAATTCACAGTCACTAGAGACTGAGATTTGAATGGCATAGTGAGTGTACGAATAGAGTTCAAACCTTTCTGTGCACTTATAGTTAGTTTATGCTTGTGGCAACATCATGTATTATTAATGTCAATATATAATATTCAATAAAAGTCATTGGGTTGACGACCTGCGTTAAGAAATGGCTCACATATTGGTTCTTACAGTATCGCCAGCTCTGTGGTCCCGGAAAATGTAGAAAATTAATTTATTTTGCGTTGTTTCGAGTTTTTGTGGTATTTTGAAGGGAATAATGAAAGTGGACGAAGCGAAACAGGTATGTAAGGATCGTAGCAAGTGGAAAGAAGTGGTCTCTGCCTATCTCTACGGGAAAGAGGCGTGAATATATATATGTATGTTGTTTCCGTACCCATAACACGCGTGCTTTAGCCAGTTTCTTTGGCATCAGAGCAACATATGTACCTATCTGTGTGTCTATTAATATTCTTTATGAAATGTTCCGAGCCGCTGGTCTGCCTCCCTGCTACACCTCACTCTTGAATAATGTTGTCTGTATAAACAACATTATTGATGAGCATGGCGGTGCGAGCTCATGCGGTGCGTGCAGGCGTGCGCGCGGGCTGGGCGTGCCGCGCGTGCCGCGTGTGCCAGGTGTGCCGCGGCGAGGCGCCGGGCGAGGCGCGCGCCGTCGCCTGCGAGCACTGCGACAAGCTCTACCACGCCGCCTGTCTGCGCCCCGTCATGGCCACCGTGCCCAAGTACGGCTGGAAGTGCAAGGTACGCACGTACGCACACGCACACGTACGCATACACACATGGACGCATACGCACACGTACGCACACATACGTGTGCGTGCACATTACCTTGGTTACAAATGAATTCATATTCTTTATAGATATTTTGTTGCTATCTTGTAAAATCTTGACTAAAATTACAGATGCGTATGTAAGCTTGTCTGTTACTCTTTTACACTGAAACTATTAAATTTATACTAAAAATTATTTCACTAATAAAATTATCAGTGAATAATATAGGCTATTTTTTTAACTAGAGATTTCCTCCAAAAATTACTAATACCCAAGACATCAAATATTTACGAATAAAAGGCATCACTTAATGGCATCGATTCGATCGAAGTCATAAAAAAAAGTTAGTATAAAATTAAAAAAATGGTGTTTAGAAAAATTCCCAAGTAATTTTAACAAGAGAAAGTAGAATAAAATTCCAAAAGATGTTAAATTATACATTGAATTTACCGCGGTGCGCGTGCGCAGTGCTGCCGCGTGTGCTCGGACTGCGGCGCGCGCTCGCCGGGCGCGGGCCCGTCGTCGCGCTGGCACGCGCACTACACGGTGTGCGACTCGTGCTACCAGCAGCGCAACAAGGGCTCCTTCTGCCCGCTGTGCCGCCGCGCCTACCGCGCCGCCGCCTACCGCGACATGATCCGCTGCACCGCCTGCCGCAGGTACACGAGCTCCTGGAAACTTCATTTGTCACTTGTAATATGTTCGTGTACCGTCTCTTTTCTTCGGATATAGTGACGACAGCCCCTAGTTCGAGCCCCAGGTGGCAGGCTCGTAACAATGGGTTTTTCAAAAACCTATGTACGAATTACATCGTTAGCTTGCACGTAAAGAAAGGCGGTGTCACGGCGGGGTCACCGCCTGTCACGTTGTCCCAAAAATATGGTGGTGGAAGGTGGGTCGAAGGGACTTAATTGTCTAGACTTGACTTCTATTTACCCCTGTATTGGGAATTGCGATGAGATATTTATTTATTTATTTTATTTTATTATTTTTTCTTCAGATAAGTCACGTTTGGGTGTCGGAATTAGAGCCGAGAGACCCCGAGTTCGACACCCGCGAAGTAGACCCGTACCAATGAGTATTTTCACAACTTATGTACGATTTATATCGATGGCTTGGCGACGGTCTCACCATCAGTCAGCTTGTCCAAAAAAGTCTTTGTAGAAGGGTGGGATTTTATATTTTCTCAGAAGTTATAATATATTCTGCGTTATTTGCAACGATTGCGTACTGGCGTAGAAATTTTTTTATACACCTCGATGTTTTCACTAACCTCTTTACATGTTTATACGTCAAATTCTTTAACTCTAATAATATATTAATGATGTTCGAAAATGTATCTTACTCCTCGTACTAGTCCGTGTTTTTATGAAGTTTAATGAATATTTGATCGACTATTATTAGGTCAACAGCCATTTTCTCTTTCTGTTGTTTAACAGGATGAAGCTTCAAATTGAGAAATCTTATAGATTTCATGAAGTTTTAAAATTTCACAATAGTAGCGAATAATAGTTTTCTTCTACACATAACACTGGAGTTTGTATTTCAATATTGTATATGATTTCCATTAAATTGTTATCACATATGGTAGCATGTGGAGCTACCATTATGTATTCTTTGCAAGAATAGAAAAAAATTAATATACATAAAGTAGTGATCAGCATATATACAATTACACATTTGTATTATTTATTTTTAAATACGATAAAATTGATTCAGATACGTGCACGGAGCCTGTGATCCAGAAGCCGAACCGCAGCAGTACAGGCAGAAAAAAGATCAAAATCCCGGCTACGAATACAACTGTCCGATTTGTAAGGCGCATATGCAGATGACTGGTTCAAAGTCTGGCTGTGAGTGTATGCATTTGAATCATTCTTTTTGAAAACTAATTTAATATTGTTTTCTTAATATTTTCACAGTTATCTTTGTGAACGGTTACTTGTTAGCCTTAGGTTATAAAAAACTAATTTACAATATTGTTAAACAACAGCTTTTGACGAGGACAGCTTGACGCAGAGTGGACAGGATTCATCATTCGGCGACGAAAATTCACAACAGGAGCAGGATCCCCTTGCTATTGAGTCTAAAGTAAGATATTTATGTAATTTTGTACACTTCCCTTTAGTTTTACGAATAGAAATAATTAAATTCTATTTATTACACAGGCAGACGTGGGCCTTGGTAAGGGGAAACCCTTTTCGGTGTCGTCAAAAGTGGCAAAGAAAAAAATCGGAGGTTATAAACTAAAGGGCGGGTTCCCCCCTCCTGGCAAGTTGGGCTTCCAAAAGCGGCAGCGATCGGTGCTGGACTTCGGACGGAAGAGGGGCTCCAAACCTAAAATGAGAGGTGTGTTTGGAGTGCCCGGTCTAGGTTTGCAAAGACCTCAAGCACCAGATAACAAGACGCAGGAGGATGATCCAGGTAGTACCACCTAGACAATGAAGTATTTATATTTTTATAAAAAAAAATTTTTTCACGCAATTCCCAATACAGGGGTAGACATAGGTCAAGTCTAGACAATTAAGTCCCTTTGACCCACCTTCCACCGGAGATATTTTCGGGACAACGTGACAGGTGGTGAGCCCGTCGCCGTGCTCATATCATTTATATTTTTAATTAATTTATAACGCATACTATAATAAAAGTATACACATACTACAATAAAAGTAATATATTTCATTTGCGGATTTTTAATATTGCAAAACAATTTACTAAAACTTTAATTCACCTTTTCTTTTCTTTACTTTATTGCATACTATTTTTTCAGGGGTTGAAAATAAATTGGTACTGTGTTCAAGTAAAGACAAGTTTGTGCTGACACAAGATCTTTGTGTGATGTGCGGCGCCATAGGGACGGATTCCGAAGGATGTCTCATATCTTGTGCGCAGTGTGGACAGACATACCATCCTTACTGTGTTAATATCAAGGTAATATCTTACTTGTTTTTTAAACTCATTGTTAAACACTTGTACACAACTCACTTATTTAATTACTCATTAATTAACTGACCGATTTCGCCGGATCATGCCGTAAGAATTTAATGTAATGCAATTTTATCAAGCGACAACAATCTCAAGTATAAATTACATACTTTATAAAGGGATATATGGATTGATCTCAGATTATCTTACTCATCAGCCATCACTCATAAACTCAGATTCATTCGTCAGCTGTGATACTGTCCTGCTCGTGGAAAAAAATCCAAATCGAAGATAGTAATTCAGGTCATTATCACCATTTCACCAAACTCAGAGTCTACTACTGAATATTGGCCTCCCCCAAAGATTGCACCGCAGTGAATGGTTCTGAGCCTCTTGTATAGCGACAATGTCCATTTTCGGCATATAATGTTACGAGACAATATAACATACAACAGACAATAGGCAATATTTGACAATATAATTTACAAAAGGTAGACAAAGATATATTAAATTATAAATGTTTAAAACTACAACACATTATTCTGTTTCAACCAAGACTGTTAATATTTTTATCGATGTTTAAATCAGTTCTGCTCATTTTGACCTATGTGGTTTAGTTCCACTATAGAACATACTTGTAGGATATGTGAAACACGAAAGAGAGAGAGAGAGGGAATCATTGATGCAAACACATAACATAAGTAGACTGGATGTTGGAAGAAGTCAGGCGATATTAGCTAAACCATGCTCTGAAGCAGCGCAAAGCATGCAGCATCAATTATTCAAACTATTGATTTTGTTATTTAATTTTTGAAATAGTTGTATACTTTAAAATTATTATTATTATTAAATTAGACGCTATTCTCATAACTCATATTCAATTAACAAACCTTAGAAAAAAAAATTAGATTGAACATTGTGGAGTTACATTAAAATGTATTTGGAAGAGTAGGTACCTATGTACCTACTCTTCAAAATACATTTTATTCCGATCACAGATCGCTTTCTTCTGAAACTTTTATTCAAAAAACATGTTTTATGTAAATCCACGCTTGATCAGTAACAACCAGTGTCCTGTCTACCAAAACTAACGAGTCTTGTATTACAAACAATTTTCCTGTGAACAATAATTTATTACAAATGTGTTTATCAAAAGTACACGTGTAAATTACGAGTTACAAGGGTCTTTATTTATTTGACATGTATAATTTTACATTAGTATTCGTGATTTTGTTCATTAACAAAAATCCCTTATAAATTTCAATTTATTTAAAATCAAAGCAAATCCAGAGAGTGCCAGCGACTTTCCACTTCGTCTTACAAATGTCGTGCTTAGTACCGCAATAAATTTTTAAATTTGATTTTCTTTTTAAATGTCAAGTGACTCAAGCGGTTATGAAAATATTAGAATAATGGTACCAAGCACTTAAAGAGCAAGATTTGAGTACGGTCATATGGCGACAACCTATGAATTTTTATACAATAATTTTAGTAACATTATTAATCGTCTACTTATTTTGAGATAACGAATGTTTAAAACATGCCCAAAACAATGTAGCCCGTTTTAAATTTGAGTAAAATACTCTTATATCTCGGACATTGTTGCAACCTTTTCCAGCAGGTATCAGACCAAGTGACTGACACAATTAAAATATTCTTTCACTACTCAATTTTTTGGTTGGATACCCTGTCGCTATAGGCACCAAATAAAATGTCTTTTTTGATTGATTTTATTTTGATGATTGCCAATCAGTTGTATAACCGTTATTTTAATATCATTCCTGCATATGTCGACCCAATAGCCGAATTGGTAGTTTCCTGCCTTCGAAACTAGGGTTCAAATTCCGCTAGGGGCACACGTTTGTGTGATGAATATGAATGTTTGTACTAGTTATGGACGTTAATATGTATTTATCAATATTTGTATATGTATTTATATATATTTACATATGTATAAACATATTGCACCGTTAGCTTAGATTAAGAAGATTAATATTCAGAACGATGAGTTCACCACCAGTCGAAAGGACATTGCCTAGACCTCTGCCTAACTAACTTACCGGGGTAAGGGAAATTGCATCAATAAAAAAACAGCCATGCGTTTAAGTAGGCTTATTCGAGTAAAAACAATTTTTTTGTTTTAGAACTTAGAAGTAAAATCTACAAGTGTTTAATTTTACAAGCCCTGTAGATATTTTGGTAAAAGTAATTTACAGGACCCCTAATAATTTCCTGGCATCTTGTAAACGTGTAAAATTGTGAGTTTTGACAAATAGGGCTCAGATCTGTTTACTACTATGCACTAGGTATTTTTCCACGTATGAAAAAGCTAATTTCAGTAGGATTTCGCAATGATACCATTTGAAATGTCAAATTGCTATGGTTGACTCCAAATTTAAATGTAAGTTTATCGCTCCACGCGACAGTTTAGTGCAAATATATACTAATACGACCGTTGCTTAGGTTTCGCAAGTGATAGTGCGCCTGGGATGGCGCTGCTTGGATTGCACCGTGTGCGAGGGCTGCGGCACGCGCGGCGACGAGGCGCTGCTGGTGCTGTGCGACGACTGCGACACGGCCTGGCACACGTACTGCGCGCGGCCGCAGCTGGCCGACGTGCCGCGCGGCGCCTGGCGCTGCGAGCGCTGCCGCCGCTGCCTCGTGTGCGGCACGCGCGACACGCCCGCCTGGCGCGACAACTACACGGGTGCGTGCCGAGCCCCGAGCTAGGTGCGGCACTAGTGGCCGCGCCGCGACACGCCCGCCTGGCGCGACAACTACACGGGTGCGTGCCGAGCCCCGAGCTAGGTGCTGGCTGCGCTAGTGGCCGCGCCGCGACACGCCCGCCTGGCGCGACAACTATTACAATGACACGTATTACGCGTCAGCCCTAATATAAAATTATTTAAAATGTTGTAAACATATAATTTATTTGCATTGAACATTTTTGACTACATCGAATTAAAAATGTGGCTGTTAAAATAACAAGAATTTTTTTTTTGTAGAATGTGCACCTTGTGCGTCGCTTGTGATGTGCTGCGTGTGCTCAGAGCCGTACTCTGACGGCGAGCTGATCATCCAGTGCGAGACGTGCCAACGCTGGTTACACGGTTCTTGTGACTTAATACGCAGTGAAAACGACGCGGAGATATGTTGCCGAGCAGGGTAGGTTCCTTGTGAATTATTGTTAGAAGTATTACTGTTGTTGTTATCACCTCGGTTGTTTATTTATTTTGTTTCATCCGTCTCTTGAAGATGTTCAATTGAAATTTTCGAATCGAAAATTAAGATAGCGTTATTTGTATAACCTTTACCTGTAATAAGATTAATGAGGCGTAATAAGTGGCATGCGTGCTATGACGTTCAGGTACAAGTGCGTGTGGTGCCGCGGGCGCGACGTGCCGCCGCCGCACGTGGCGCAGGCGCCGGCGGGCGCGCGCGGCGGCGGGCGCGGGCGCGGCGGCGGCGGGCGCGGCGGCGGCGGGCGCGGGCGCGGCGGCGGGCGCGGAGGCGGCGGGCGCGCGGCTGACGGCGCAGGCGCTGGGGCTGGCGGGCGAGTACTACGTGGACGACGTGTGCCTGTCGCAGCGCGGCGCGCACCACATGAAGCAGCTGGAGGCCGACATGGGCATCACGCACACGCGCCGCAAGAGGCGCTTCAAGAACGAGAGCGCCGAGAAGGACGCCGGTGAGGGCCTCGCACGCTATTACACTATACAATACTCATTCGCGAACCAATAACAACTACTGATTTAGTTAATCTACTCCATGGTGTGCTAATAAATCTTCAGAATCAGAATTTACATAGATCTCTATATAAATGTTTTTATCTAGAGATCTATGTAAATAAAGAATAATAATGTATAATAATAATATAGACAAAATAAAGTTATGTTTTACTTAATATGATACATTAAAGTGTAATAATATGAAATAACTAACATTATACAAGTTTTATATAATGTTCGATTACTCATAGTCACGGTAGCCGATTTTGGGTTTCGAGTCAAGAGACCAGAGTTTGATCCTCGTAAAAATGAGTTTTTCAAAACTTATGTACGATTTATACCGTTAGCTTGCTCATAAAGACTGCAACAGGTTTACCGCCTGTCACGTTATCCCACAAAAATGTCTTCTGTGAAAGGTGGGTTAAAAGACTTCATTGTCTAGACCTCTGTCTACCCCAGTATTGGGAATGGCGTAAAGATATATTGTACAAGTTTTGTTGATTTCCATATATCGCGACAGTGTCAACAATTTGCGTCGTGATTTTTTTTACATACAGCTGGCGACTAATAATATTAAAACATGTAATATTCTCGAAATAAATTTTATTAAGTTACCATTATTTATAGTCTAACTTAAATTTTTCTGTGTTGGTCGCTGGCTTTATGGACTAGAAATAATGGCATCTATTGAAACAGTGGTTCAGAATGCAGACAATGAGATGGCTGAGGATTCCAAACCTGACAGCACCGCTGAAGTCAAAGATGAACCAGGTAAGTGCACTTCTTTCCAAATATAAAACTTTTACTGTATTATAATTATAATTTGATAAAAAAAAAATATAATATAATTATAACTTTATTGGTAATATATAAGCTTGTAGTACATTAAATGTTCACTTGAGAAAAAAAACTAAATAACAAAAGTAACAAAAGTAAGGTTAAAAATAGTGAGGGTGACGTTCTATTCTCCTAGCTTAGGCTATGTAGTAGTCTGTATTAAGGAGCTACAGTATATTAAAAGGAGCTATAGTATAATATCACTCTATGTATTTTTTATGAATAAAAATACGTCATGTATTTCATAATCACTATTATAAATTTCAAATTTCTAAATGACACTAACTTTTTTCGTAACAATGAAACAACCTATATATGAATCCGTTCCGATGATAGAATCCGTTCAGTAGTTCGGTAGGTGGACCTGAAAAAACAAATAGGCTGACAGAAAGCAATTATAAAAATCACTCATTTATCTTTTATTGTTCTTCTTTTGTTTCTCTATTTCTATTTTTATTGAAATAAAAAAAATAGGTTCACGCAATTCCCAATACAGGGGTAGACAGAAGTCGAGTTTAGACAATTAAGTCCCTTCGACCCACCTTCCACCGAAGATATTTTCGAGACAACGTGACAGGTGGTGAGCCCGTCGCCGTCTTTATGTCCAAGGCAACGATATTCGTACATAAGTTTTTGAAAACCCCATTGGTACGAGCCTACCAACTGGGGATCGAACTCGAGTCTATTTACTCGAAATTCCGACCACCCAACCACTCGGCTATCGTGCCTTTTTTTTTTATTGAAATAGAGAAACTAAAGAAGAACTGCTCATATATCTTTGAATTTTGTCTAGGTATGCCACCGAATACAAATCTCAAAGAGGGAACGCTCTGGAACGTGGCTAATGATGGCCCTCCGCCCGAAGGGTTCACAGTATACACGATTGAATCCGGCCTAACAGTTTTGCGTCGAAAGCGACAGAGGAACCTCAACA
This sequence comes from Sericinus montela, assembly GCA_029286605.1. Taxonomy (NCBI): domain Eukaryota; kingdom Metazoa; phylum Arthropoda; class Insecta; order Lepidoptera; family Papilionidae; genus Sericinus; species Sericinus montela. The sequence continues at coordinate 6,484,815 of JAGSMR010000044.1, forward strand.
AACTCGGTATAGGCGGATTCGTAGTGCGACAGAGACAGACGACCATTAAAGCCCAAGCCGATGAAGAGAAGGATGCAGATGGTACTCTGGCTTCTGGCGGTAAGTATTTTTTTACAGCTTTGACTTAAAACATATAATTTATTAATTTATATTTTCCTTATAAATTTCGAATAAAGATGTTAAAATATAATGCTGAAATAAAACGTTGGATAAGACATCTTTCGAGTTTGATATATGTGCAATATGTGTGTGTGTGCGTGTCAGTGCGTGCGTGCGTGTATGTGAAAGGCCTTCCCCAAAGGTTGGTACAAAGAACGGTCCAGAATTATTTGCACCTTAATAGTTAAAGCATTTGGTAAAATTAGTTCTGTCCCAATAGCAATTTAAATTAATTATTTTTTTTAATTATAGGAGGAAATACCAAAATGCTCCAAACTTTATTATAAGTTTGAATTTTTCTGTACAGAATCGCCAAGCAACAAACGGAAACCACGTCGTAAACCTCGCTCGAAGCTGATGGAGCAGTTCCCTTCCTACATGCAAGAGGCCTTTTTCGGCAAGGAACTACTTGAACCGACTAAATCGGCCGTTAGTTCTACCGGTAAGTTAGCAGTAGATTATTCGTCCTCTCCGCTAATGATTTTTTGAATCTCATAATTTTTTCTCATTTACAAAAAAAGTCACTATAGCAGAGGGTGGTCGGAATTTCGAGTCTAGAGACCCGAGTTCGATCCCCAGGTGGCAGGCTCGTACCAATGGGTTTTCCAAAAACTTATGTACGAATTATATCGTTGGCTTGGACATAAAGACGGCGACGGGCTCTCCACCTGTCACGTTGTCTTGAAAATATTTTTGGTGGAAGGTGGGTCGAGGGGACTTAATTGTCTAGACTAGACCTCTGTCTACCCCTGCATAGGGAATTGCGTGAAGATATTTATTTATTTACAATTTTCATCGTTCCAAAATTCATTGGTTTTAAAGAAGATTCCTAAAGTTGATCAATATGTTATAACTGGCTCGTCTTGGTTTAATAAATAATTATCATAGTCTTTTAGGTCAGTTCGCTTAGCTTTCATGCGGCCTTCGTGTCTGCAGACATGTAATGGAGACGATTACTTGCAGGCGGCGCGGCGGAGAGCCCCGGGGGAGCGGCGCGCGCGCTGTCGCCGGAGTGCGGCGCGGGGGGCGCGGGGGGTGCCGGCGCGGGGGGCGGCGGCGCGGGGGGCGGCGGTGCGGGGGGCGGCGGCGCGGGGGGCGGCGGCGCGGACTCGGACAGCGAGGGCGAGGACGTGCTCGCCGCTCTCTCGGCCTTCAGCGACGCCGACTCCTCAATACTCATCGCGCTCAACACGGTCAGCCGCGCCTCACTGCTGCCTCTACTAAGTGCCCGTGGACGTTCTCATGATGTCCCGGGTTCGATTCCCGGATGGGAATAGGGAAATAGAAAACTCTACATTTTCTCGGGTTTTTATTTTCCATAACAAGTATTAAGCTACTTCCTTTGGGTTCTGAGCAACGGAGTGCTTTATAGTTATTATTAAAAAATAATATCATTACACAACTCGATGATAGCCTCCTGAAAGAGGATATTTCTTTTTTTGTATATTCCAAAATATTCACATTTTTTGATAAGTAGTAAATTTTTTTTAAATAGTAGTAGTTAACATTTAACTAAGAACCTTAATTATGTTTCTAAAAGAAAAGTAGCCTATGTTACTCCTTTTAACATTAGCTATTTGTCAGTGAAATTCCTGTTAAAATCTTTCCAGCGTTTCCGTTTCAGAGATTATCTGGAACAAACAGACAAACAGAGAAAAACTGTATTTTTTTTTTATTTTGGTGCATGTAGTAAAAACGGCTATAACAATATTACAAATAGACACTCCAATTTGATTTATATGTATAAATAACTGTATACTGATACAAATACATCATACTTTTCAATGAATAATAATAAATTTCAACATATTTTTTGTTTAACAGGAGGAAATAGAGATCTTAAATTCTCTAAAACCCAAAGAAGAGAAGGATGATCCAGCAAATTGCATGAATGCTGATGGCACGCTGACAATTAAACTTGAGAACCCAGATGATGGGCCCTTGAAACACACCGAGGACTCCACAGCTTTAAAGAATGCAATCCTGGGTCCCCAAACTAATGAATCTGAACCACCGCCCACTGCTACACCGGAAAATATTCCTACTGTGCACAGCACTAAGACTGAGACCGTAAGCAGTGGTGAGTTCATCAAAGTTTACCACAACTAGTAAATTCAATTAGTTTAAGAGCAGACTAACAGTGTGTGTACTAATCTAACGATATATTATGTTACAATCTCTTACGTCATATCATAAAGTCAGAAAATGGGGTGATGCGTATACGAGTCAAGAGACCAGGCTTCGATCCCCATGAGGTAGGCTCGTTTTTTTTTTTTTTCAAAACTTATGTACGATTTATACGGTTGAGGATGTGGCATGTTGTAGTCAAATAAGCTCTAGTGAAATCCGGTGAAAAAACAATAAATTGTCTAGTCATCAAACTACCACCAAACTGGTATTGGAAAATACCTGAAGACATAATAATAATAAAAGAAAACAAAAATAGTAAATAATATAGGATTACATTTTATGTTGTACTTCGTTTCAAGCGTTGTAAAATATATTTTTTTTTAGAAACAGGCGGTTCTTCTCAAGGGTCGACAATATCGCCTAAGGACGACTTGTCGTTGCTGGGAGTTAACTTGGACGCAATGGTGAGAGACACGCTGCCTGATATGGACGGCACCGATGTCGACGAGATATTCAAAGGCGTGCTCACCGATGACAGTCAGGTGAGGTCCATATTTATTTACAAAACAAACTTCCCTATAATACATCTCTCCTACATTTAAGATACTTTTCTCCTCCATGGGAATTTATACTAGAAGATATTTCAGTTTAGAATTAAGTGCTGTCCTTGTAAAAATATTTTTCTTTACTATTCTTGTTGATTTTGTTGTGTACATAAATGAATTTAAAAAAATTGTTACTCGCTTAACAATTATTGAAAATTAAAAAATGTAGTGGCAATTTTTTTTGGACAGTAATAGAAAATTACCAACCAGTTACTTTGCTATTTTTTTATCTTGAATGTCAAAGAAAACATATGAAGTACTATTTTGTTATATTGTTATTATTTTTCTGGTTAAATAAAAATAGTCGTTTTTAGGAATCGCAAGAGTCGTCCGTGTCGTATGTGAACTCGATGGCAAGCACGCCATACTCCCAGCAAAGGCAACAGCTGCAAAGTCCAATGGACTATGCTTCGCCCTACCATACCGAATTTGGTAGCAGGTAAATATATGTATTTTTTTATGTACCCTTTGTTGTAGTAAATTTTATCTTAAACGTGGAAGACGTCCTAGGAGAGAATAATCAGTAATATATTTTGCTGCATTAGAAATGTCTATTTGAAGGTTGGCTGGAAGAGATAATTTTTAGTGATAAGGTCGCTCGTTGTACATTTAAATTTGTCTTTATTATTTCTGTTGCTGTTATTTTTTCAATTTTAGGCGGGTAACGCATCTGCTATGCCTCTGGTATTGCGGGTGTTCATGGGCGGCGGTAATCACTTACCATTACGTGAGCCGCCTGCTCGTTTGCCTCCTTTTTCTATAAAAAAAAAAAACTATAAAAGTTGTCCCAAATAGGCTCCTCGATCGCCTTCGTTTATAGAAACCAAAGTAGGTTGTTTATTGTAACGGCAAATAGGTTACTCAAATCCAATCATCCAAAAAAGGACGCGAGATAAATAAAGAACAAAAGTGACGTACATACTGTACGGTCGCGCCGTACAGAACCGGATTGAGTCGCTATATAATGTAATTTGACTGTGCCGTTCGGCGAGCGCAGCAGCAACAGCGCGCTCAGCCCGCTGTTCCCCGAGTGCGGCGCGGGCGCGGGCGCGGGCGCGGGCGCGGGCGCGGGCGCGGGCGCGGGAGCGGGCGCGGGCGCGTGGAGCGAGCAGCCGGCCGCGCCGCCGCCCTCCTACAACCAGCGCAGCGCGGACAAGATGCGCGCCGACGAGAGTGAGTGTCAAATGTACCTTTGATGTGCACAAGCCGCGGTGGCCGAGTGATTGGGTGATCGGAATTCGAGTCGAGAGATTCGAGTTCGGTCACAAGGTGGTAAGTTCGTAATATAGGATTTATGTCGTCGGCTAGGACATAAAGACGGCGACGGGCTCATCAGTTGTCACAACCAAAACTATCTTCGTTGGAAGGTGGGACGAAACGACTTAATTGTCTTGACCTCTGTCTACCCCAGTATTGAGAATGGAGTGAAAATGAGCTTACTTAATGACCTTTAAATATACACTGCTAGACATGAGCCAGTAAAGTGGATTTAACAAAATCACCACACTTAACGTCGACGAACACTGAACCATACATTTCACAACTTACTGCCGTCTATAGCCGATCAGTTTATAAGTTTCATTCTAATGTTTTTGTTAGTTGTTTTTTGCAATTGTTTAATCAAAGTTTATCCATCAGCTGTACTATATAATGTATATATTAATTTTTGAACTAAGCTATTTTAATCTATGAGTCAAATATGCATTTTAGATTTATTTATTTGTTACATTCAATAGTTGAGTCTATCTAACACAAGGCGATTTCGTAAGCATCTCAAACACGATTCTATGCTTCCATACGTCCATAGAGTTGGTGTTTCAATAGTTTCATAATTACCAGGCCTGGGATCGGCAGCAACAATCTCGGCAGTCCTCTACGCCAACACAAACCATCCAGAGTGGAAGACCGAGTTTCCCAACTGGGTTGATCGCTGCAAGCAAATTCTGAAGAAGTGGCGCGCTCTGCCGTCGGAGCAGAAGGCGCCGTACCTGCAGCGCGCCAGGGACAACAGAAGCGCCATACGAATGAAGAAGGCACAGCAGGTGAGACCGCTTTACGTGTGTGCAAGATGTGTGTGCTAACCCAACTCACTTACCACTGTGTTTACAATGCGTGCCTTCACAGTCCCATGTGAAAAGCTTCTTCGCACCACGAAATATTTGTTAGCAAATATAGCATTCTCATGTGAAATTTTGTGATTATTTTTATATTATGTAGCAAAGGCAAATATTTTAAAAGTTTCAAGGCAAATATTTTTTGGTGAGTTTAAGCGACAGAATATTTTAATGTGCATACCTTGCTTTGTAACAAAATTTATGAATTCAATCATAAAAAACTCGCTTATAGAGAAAAGGTATCCACTGTAAAATATTTAATTACTACTTAAGTGTTATCTGAATTGATCAGAGGCTGTGGATTCTATTGCTTGCATAAAGAAAAAGCACCTGTACATAAATGTTTGCAATGTCTCTGCCAATAATAATAAACTTTGATCGACCTATAGTTTTGGGAAATTTAGTTTTGATTTTATAATAAATTACTCTAAACAAAATTACTCTTTATTTATTTACTTAGGTGTGTAATTTTTGAGTGCGTAACACGTATTGAGATCAATAAAAAAGCGAAAGGATCTACAGTATAAATATTACGCCTAATTTTTTTTGAATACTTATAATAATTGTATTTTATATTTTCACGATTTTAATTTAAAATATTGCTAAATCGATTTGTATACTTTTACTGTTCTGTTTATATTTATGGCTCGTTTATATAATTCATCATAACGTTTATTTAAGTTGTGACTCCGCCATTGTATATAGTAGATGGGAAGTTATAAATTTGAATAATGAATGAGAGCTATATATTTAGATGGATTTTCAATTAAAATATTGTAGTGTCAATTTATTCTGTATTATTTGAAACATTAAAAAACTTAATGATTTGGAGCTTATGTTGAAATAGTTTTTTGGAAAAGTTACTATGAAGCATACTAAATTAATATATGTAACTAAATGCTGTGAAATGTCTGACTTTTGTACAGATTTAAACAAAAATAATTTGTGGTTAATTTGTATCAGAAAGTATCATATTATACACTCCTTCATTATGTAGTATTATAAAATGTTTTGAATAGCTTCACCACATTATTAATATAGATCTTATAATTGAGTTTAAATAGGCACTATTGTTAACATTAAGTATGTGATCTGACAAGCAGTATATTTATATATCATTAGAATTAAATGGATATATAGTTGAAAAAGTGTCGGAAAATAGAAGTGTAATCGGTCGTCGGTTCCGTCTCGCTCGTTGGAATGTATGCGTTCTCGACGAGCGCACCGAGCGCCGAGAGATATTAAGAGTTGCGTGCGCAACAGAGCACGAGCTGCGCGAGCGAGGCCGAGAGCGCGGCGAGCGCGGCGAGCGGCGTGCCGAGCGGCGCGGCGAGCGCGGCGAGCGCGGCGAGCGCGGCGAGCGGCGTGCCGAGCGGCGCGGCGAGCGCGGCGAGCGGCGTGCCGAGCGGCGCGGCGAGCGCGGCGAGCGCGGCGAGCGCGGCGAGCGGCGTGCCGAGCGGCGCGGCGAGCGCGGCGAGCGCGGCGAGCGGCGTGCCGAGCGGCGCGGCGAGCGCGGCGAGCGCGGCGAGCGGCGTGCCGAGCGGCGCGGCGAGCGCGGCGAGCGCGGCGAGCGCGGCGAGCGCGGCGAGCGGCGTGCCGAGCGGCGCGGCGAGCGCGGCGAGCGCGGCGAGCGCGGCGAGCGCGGCGAGCGCGGCGAGCGGCGTGCCGAGCGGCGCGGCGAGCGCGGCGAGCGCGGCGAGCGGCGTGCCGAGCGGCGCGGCGAGCGCGGCGAGCGGCGTGCCGAGCGGCGCGGCGAGCGCGGCGAGCGCGGCGAGCGGCGTGCCGAGCGGCGCGGCGAGCGCGGCGAGCGGCGTGCCGAGCGGCGCGGCGAGCGCGGCGAGCGCGGCGAGCGGCGTGCCGAGCGGCGCGGCGAGCGCGGCGAGCGGCGTGCCGAGCGGCGCGGCGAGCGCGGCGAGCGGCGTGCCGAGCGGCGCGGCGAGCGCGGCGAGCGGCGTGCCGAGCGGCGCGGCGAGCGCGGCGAGCGGCGTGCCGAGCGGCGCGGCGAGCGCGGCGAGCGGCGTGCCGAGCGGCGCGGCGAGCGCGGCGAGCGCGGCGAGCGGCGTGCCGAGCGGCGCGGCGAGCGCGGCGAGCGCGGCGAGCGCGGCGAGCGCGGCGAGCGGCGTGCCGAGCGGCGCGGCGAGCGCGGCGAGCGCGGCGAGCGGCGTGCCGAGCGGCGCGGCGAGCGCGGCGAGCGCGGCGAGCGCGGCGAGCGGCGTGCCGAGCGGCGCGGCGAGCGCGGCGAGCGCGGCGAGCGGCGTGCCGAGCGGCGCGGCGAGCGCGGCGAGCGCGGCGAGCGCGGCGAGCGGCGTGCCGAGCGGCGCGGCGAGCGCGGCGAGCGCGGCGAGCGGCGTGCCGAGCGGCGCGGCGAGCGCGGCGAGCGGCGTGCCGAGCGGCGCGGCGAGCGCGGCGAGCGCGGCGAGCGGCGTGCCGAGCGGCGCGGCGAGCGCGGCGAGCGCGGCGAGCGGCGTGCCGAGCGGCGCGGCGAGCGCGGCGAGCGCGGCGAGCGCGGCGAGCGGCGTGCCGAGCGGCGCGGCGAGCGCGGCGAGCGCGGCGAGCGCGGCGAGCGGCGTGCCGAGCGGCGCGGCGAGCGCGGCGAGCGGCGTGCCGAGCGGCGCGGCGAGCGCGGCGAGCGGCGTGCCGAGCGGCGCGGCGAGCGCGGCGAGCGGCGTGCCGAGCGGCGCGGCGAGCGCGGCGAGCGCGGCGAGCGCGGCGAGCGGCGTGCCGAGCGGCGCGGCGAGCGCGGCGAGCGGCGTGCCGAGCGGCGCGGCGAGCGCGGCGAGCGCGGCGAGCGCGGCGAGCGGCGTGCCGAGCGGCGCGGCGAGCGCGGCGAGCGCGGCGAGCGGCGTGCCGAGCGGCGCGGCGAGCGCGGCGAGCGGCGTGCCGAGCGGCGCGGCGAGCGCGGCGAGCGCGGCGAGCGGCGTGCCGAGCGGCGCGGCGAGCGCGGCGAGCGGCGTGCCGAGCGGCGCGGCGAGCGCGGCGAGCGGCGTGCCGAGCGGCGCGGCGAGCGCGGCGAGCGCGGCGAGCGCGGCGAGCGCGGCGAGCGGCGTGCCGAGCGGCGCGGCGAGCGCGGCGAGCGGCGTGCCGAGCGGCGCGGCGAGCGCGGCGAGCGGCGTGCCGAGCGGCGCGGCGAGCGCGGCGAGCGCGGCGAGCGCGGCGAGCGGCGTGCCGAGCGGCGCGGCGAGCGCGGCGAGCGGCGTGCCGAGCGGCGCGGCGAGCGCGGCGAGCGCGGCGAGCGCGGCGAGCGCGGCGAGCGCGGCGAGCGCGGCGAGCGCGGCGAGCGCGGCGAGCGCGGCGAGCGCGGCGAGCGCGGCGAGCGCGGCGAGCGCGGCGAGCGCGGCGAGCGCGGCGAGCGCGGCGAGCGCGGCGAGCGCGGCGAGCGCGGCGAGCGCGGCGAGCGCGGCGAGCGCGGCGAGCGCGGCGAGCGCGGCGAGCGCGGCGAGCGCGGCGAGCGCGGCGAGCGCGGCGAGCGCGGCGAGCGCGGCGAGCGCGGCGAGCGCGGCGAGCGCGGCGAGCGCGGCGAGCGCGGCGAGCGCGGCGAGCGCGGCGAGCGCGGCGAGCGCGGCGAGCGCGGCGAGCGCGGCGAGCGCGGCGAGCGCGGCGAGCGCGGCGAGCGCGGCGAGCGCGGCGAGCGCGGCGAGCGCGGCGAGCGCGGCGAGCGCGGCGAGCGCGGCGAGCGCGGCGAGCGCGGCGAGCGCGGCGAGCGCGGCGAGCGCGGCGAGCGCGGCGAGCGCGGCGAGCGCGGCGAGCGCGGCGAGCGCGGCGAGCGCGGCGAGCGCGGCGAGCGCGGCGAGCGCGGCGAGCGCGGCGAGTGTCCTATTCTCACATCGCCTCCCGGACTCGTGTCCCTGTCTCCGTAATGTTGTTTTAATTTTGTTTTATGCTTTGCCTTGGTAGTTGTTGGCTGTAACATTGGTTGTTGGTGGCTGGTTGTGGTGTGCTAACAATTCTAACTGTAGTGTTACTGTAGTTGAATATTGATTTGCGTTTTTACGCTCAGTTGTACAGATTTGTTAATTTAATTAGATGTAAGTTTGCAGGATACTGTTAATAAACACAAATTAACTATATATTAATAGCCTGTTAAGTTCTTTTATTTTATAAGTATCTGTTACTTTAATAATATAAAAATATTGTTGTAGCAATAATTTACGTCGAAACAATATCATTTACACTATCTTTTTGATTTTTATAAATAAATCTCTCTTTTTTTAAATAATATAACAAATGTAAATAATTAAACAGCGTTGTTTTTTAGGGTTCTAACAACGGCATGTTAAATATATTGAATAGGTGTACAAATTTGTATAAAAAAACAAATATAGCTTCTACTATCACCAAATTTTCTTATGTGCATAGCCTTCCTACTGGGTTTTGTTATGGCACTAGATTCGTGATGGGTCAGAGATTACGACGTAATATTTTGACCATTGTTTGTTTCCAAGAATCGATACATTATCGTAATATATATAAACTATGTAAACAAAATAAAAGAAAAATTATCAAGCGAACAATAAGAGAAAAATACCGATCTATAAATTAAGATAGTATATAGCTGTAATTTTTATCAATGGCTTTAATAACTTAATTTCACATGACTCAGCGCACCATGATTTGAATTCTACGTCTCTATCTCGTAGAGGTGTTATGTAACATATCTACGTCGCCTCAAGCGTCATACGCTACGTAACGTCTGTGCTTAGTCGACTGTATGCCGAGAATTGTTATGCAACATGTTTGCGTATCGTCTGACGTTATACGGTGTGGCATTGTCCAACATTTCTGCGAAGACGCTAAAACGAATAACAATTCATCAGTCAGACATCTGCGTAGCGTCTAGTTTAATACCGGGGTACGCTACGCAACTTCTGCGTAAAGTCGACTGTATACCGAAAATCGTTATTTAACATATTTGCGTATCGTCTGACGTTATACGATGTGGCACTGTCCATCATATCTGCGAAGACGCTAAAACAGACTAAAATTGTCGACATCTGCGTTGCGTCTAGTTTAATACCGGAGTACGATATGCAACGTCTGTGCAGAGTCGACTGTATGCCGAGAATTGTTATGCAAAATATTTGCGTATCGTCTGACGTTATACGGTGTGACACTGTTCAACATGTCTGAGAAGACTCTAAAATGGATTACAATTCTCGACATCTGCGTAGCGTCTAGTTTAATACCGGGGTACGCTACGCAACTTCTGCGTAAAGTCGACTGTATACCGAAAATCGTTATTTAACATATTTGCGTATCGTCTGACTTTATACGATGTGGCACTGTCCATCATATCTGCGAAGACGCTAAAACAGACTAAAATTGTCGACATCTGCGTTGCGTCTAGTTTAATACCGGAGTACGATATGCAACATCTGTGCAGAGTCGACTGTATGCCGAGAATTGTTATGCAAAATATTTGCGTATCGTCTGACGTTATTCGGTGTGGCACTGTCCAACATGTCGGCGAAGAGGTTACAACGTAGTACGCTACGCAACTTCTGCGTAAAGTCGACTGTATACCGAAAATCGTTATTTAACATATTTGCGTACCGTTTGACGTTGTACCGAGTGGCGCTATTTAACATGTCTGCGAAGACATTATAACATCGTACGCTGCGCGACGACGTACGAATGTATACTGAGGACCGGTATGATTTGCGTATCGTCTGATTTTAAACCAGCTGGCGTAATTCAACATGTCTGCGAAATTGTTATAACCGCGTACGCCACGCAACGTCTGCGCTGCGACAAATGTTAAACTTGGTCTATAAGTATATATAAGATTGTTAACTCAAAGCTTAACTGGATTCACTTTAAATTAGAAACAACTGAAGATTGAAGAAGTGAGACAGAAGATAAATAAAATATAGAATACATATGTAACAGATAAATTTGATTTATAGGATTGGCAATTCGCTGTCATTGTGCCTTTCTATAAAGTTAATGGTGTACACTTTGGCTGTGCGTGCTGACGATGAGGTTAAGATTAACAAGGTAAGGAAAGCCTTTACATGAAAGATACAAAAAATAATAACTTTTATTTTCTCGTATCAATAAGCTCAACTAGTAATATGAATATCGAAGGTTACTAATAAGCAATTACTAAAAATCTATACATATGAATATCTTGAAAGTATTTGTAAAATTTTAATAGTAAGTCGTGTTGAAGACTTTCAAGATTTTTTTTTTCTTTTGTCAAATATATTAGTCGTAGCTCTGACCAATCCAATATCGTTATGTTAATGTTTTTAGCGATTTGAATTAATGAAATAATAGTCAACTTATTATGAGAGACCCTAACAATGATCTTCTTTTATTTCGAATATACAAATCACGAATATACTCTTAATGTCTAAACGCCCGTCTGGTAGTATTAAATATATTTGTGTATTAATTTTCCGGAGTAATTAAGTAGCTTATTCCGGCTTTCGTTTTTGTATGAATAACTATTGATATGAAACCACAAATACCTAGGCATTTAAAATATAAATCTTTCACATATATAATATAGTGGGAAATATTAATAGTCTGTCGCGATGTGTCGGCGTAAGAATTTAGAACCCTCTTCCCTGGGTGTCATAGGAGTCGGCCAAAGAAAAGGTCCTAAAAATAGCAATGGCTAGCGACAAATGGTGAGATAAGCATCTCGAAAATAACCTTGCCAAAAAAAGCTCACTGATGATTACCAGCTGCTTTTAGTAATCTGTCAATGCGATTGCCAATAAAATTGCCAAAGGTGGCAATAATGGTAAATCTCCTCGGAGAGGACTATGTCCTGTATTAGTCTTTTACTGGCTCTTAAAAAGTAGGCCTTTTTCTTTTAATTTAAAATCAATCTACATGCGCCACTGGCTATAATTGTGCTTCACAATTCAAAAGTGATTAAATATGACAGATTAAATACAAAACCGTAGTGGGCGAGAGTGTTTTTTTTTTTAAATAAGATAGCAACATTCGATTGACAAAAATCTACAATTTCGCGATGATATATGAGGAGGTCATTTTTTTGCAATGAAAACACTTGCATGTATAACCGCATGCACTGTACTCACGCAAACGTGGAATAGCTCAGTCAGTACACACGCCGGAAGCGTAATGCGCGTGCGCGTGGCGCGAGACGGCGTAGTGACGTGCGGTGTGCGCGCAGGAGCAGGAGCGCGCGTGCGGCCCGCAGCGCAGCGCGCGCGACGCAGAGCAGGAGCGCCAGTGGAAGCAGCTGCAGCAGATGCGCCAGCAGCAGGCGCAGCAGCAGCAGCAGATCATACACGACCAGCGCGTACAAGGTACCTTCTGTTTCCTCGGACGCTCTTCGCATTTAGCTCGACATCACATTGGAGTTACTTAGTGAGTCCATTGCCACCAGTGACAAAAAATTTTAATAGCTTTTTTGAGTGGTGATTTTGTCAGGCCAAAAAAGTAATGAGATAGAAAAACATAACATGTCAACATGTCGAGGATGTATGACACATCTGTCTGTACTTTGCCGTAGATTCCAGTGAGAAACGATCATTAGCCATCAGTTTAATTTTTTAACCAAATTAAGACTAAAATTCCTGGTCAGACCATAAGTAATATTGTCTCGCCAGTGTTTAAAAGTTTGTTCGCTTATTGTTAAAATGAGACTTTTGGAATCGTTTATTAATTGACCAGGATTTTTTTGCCAATCCACTAGCCATATACTTTTTCCCTCACGTGTTTCCCCAGTCTAGGGTAAACAGAGGCACAATTCGAAATCATCTACGATACCGAATGTTACCTACGTTATTTCATGTTTGTTATGATTTAATATGTAACGGTACTTGCCAATTTCTAGTCTTTCTTTTTTAGCCGAAAAATGTAACAACGAAGATGTTTGTATTGAAGCAGCGATGCAGCGCATGCGCGCCCCGGACAGTAGTCCCCCGCCCAACAGCCAAGTGGCGGGCAGCGCTGCGCCCGCGCCGGCCGCAGCGCCCGCGCCGGCCGCAGCGCCCGCGCTGTCCGCCGAGGCGCCGCGCAGCGCCTTCCCCGCGCAGCGCTTTCCGCTGCATTACGCGACCAACGATGACATTAACAGGCAGCTGCGAGACTTGCTGCAGAGACATCCGGACAAGATGTGGCCACCTCGTTAGTTACTCACATTGGTTTTGGATAATAATTTACAGTTGTTATTTAAAAAATTACTTCGCAACATTCCGCACGCATATATAAAAAAGGAGAAGAAGAGCACCACCGTCCCTCCCACAGATGCGTGCACCAATTCCACTGTATGCACCACCACCATCACTACACTCAAACCAGGTAACATATACCACCAACGAAAACGCGACACGTGTTTCGCCTCAAAACAAGGCATTATCGAGCGAGTAGACTCTACGATGAGCGACCGCAGACTTTGACCTTTTTTTATATTTGCGTGCGGAAAGTTGCGAAGTATTTTTTTTAATAACAACTTTACAATGAATTTCCGCAAAGTAACGCCTGAGTCAATTAACTAATCATTTACAATAAAAAACCGGAATGGAATTTAAAAAGATACGTAGCCTTTAATTACCTCTATATAAAAAGTAAATAAGAGCATTAGCTTATAAATGGCGACTGCTAGTCAAAGGTTATCTCTCAAATATTTGAAAGATATTAGTACAGGAGAACGTCCTTTCTCCTCCTCGAAATAATTATTGTTCATATATAAAAGTATCGTCAGGAGGTTTTCCTTTACCGTCCATGATTTGGTCATGGCAATTTCGGCACTTAAAATTGCTGTTAACAATTTTAGTGGTGAGCCCGAGTTTACAAACCTGGATCACTCGCATTATGAAGCAACTAGGCTAGCACGGCTCAAGTTGGAAATTGATGTTTATTTAACATTTATATTGTAACATGATATCATATCTTTCGTAGAAGCTGGAGAAGAAGGTTCTGCTCAAGGTGGACACATCGAGGGACAACCCTTCAGACAGCCGCTGCCGGTCGGCTTGCGTCCGCGCACACCCCTGCAGCCCGGACAGCGGCCGGACCATCAGTGTAAGTGTTTACGATTGCAGTGACGGATTTACACGCCAGTAACTACCAACTATCACATACTAAGTATTTAGAATGTAGTTATTCCCCTCTATTAGCATAAAGGTCTCCCGTCCGCCTACTTATCTTAAATTATTATATACATATTACAGTAAAATATTGTTTGAAAATAAATATATATTTTTTTTATTAATTGATCTATGTCTCTCAAATATACTTTCTTTTCTAAAATACATTTAATTGTGCTGCACTTTTGCCATGTGGTTGCGGCGTAAGAAGCAACTGAGGGACATGTCTTGAACATACAGATGGCGAGATATACAGCACGAATAACTCTTGGCTAATTAAAATTCAGTAGACCGGCGACGGGCAGTAGTGTCTAAGGTGCAAGGTGTTGTTACTATTATCTACAATCCACTATGGGCGTGGCGACTATGTCCAAATCCTTCCTTACGCGAGAGGCCTACGGCCTGAAGTGGATTTGTACAATTATGTATTTTTGCATCTTTAATTAGTTATGTTAATCTACACACTTTCTCTGACTTCACCTACATATCTGACACATACATGTTATTAACATATTAAATAATAAGAATAATTATGATATACAGTGATAATGCAGCAACGTATCGTTGCGTCAGACAGCGGTCAGATTCAACAAAATATTCCACATCCAGTTACCCAACACCTCATGGAGCAGAAACAGTCTTTGGTGTCACAATCAAATGGTATGAGACCATTAGTTTAATTATCTATTGACTTCAATTATCGCCTATTGATATCTTCACCATCTGTCGCTGATAATGCGTTAAGTGTCAAGTCAAACAAACAAAGTTAATTTAATATTACTAAAAATATGGCTTAATGGGTGGTGTACACATTAAACTACAGTTGTTAAATAAGGCGGATGTCTATTAAAATAGCTTTTGTACAAAGTGAAATAATTAGATAAATCTTCATAACATTGGACATAATATACATATATAACATTATAATTTAAGTTTTAAAACACTTTAAAGATTTTTTTCATTGTTATTTTATACCTCCACAATCGTTCTACAAGTCGATTGAAGATATCATCGCCTTGTTTTTAGGGTGGAGAATATAAATTGTCTGAGTGGATGAAATGCACTTATTTGACCAATGTTTTATCTCATTCTCTGTCAGATTTGTGAAACCACTTAGTCAAACATATATATTTGCAGTCAAAAGTCAATGTTCCCATACATTTGTGACTGTATTTATGTGGATAGATATTATAACAATAAGACTAAGTTGTTGTTTATTTTCTAGTTTCGAACAATGGAGGAGACAATAAGCAGGACTGCGGACCAGAGCATGGAACCGATGAAATGGACATGGGAGATATGGACAAACTAGAACAAGATACTGGAAACATTGGAGAGGTAAAGTTGTATGGTTATTTGATGGTTGTTAATCAGTTTTAGTTAATTTTATAGCAATAAAAGCTACGCTCAGGTTACAGTTTAACAGTTCACCTTTCTATGCTATACAATTGTTAGTATTTCACTAATGGCACATTATAAATATCGTAATGTCAAACATTGCTTAATAATACAGGACATCTTGACGGGTCTGGGCGGCGAGGACGACGAGGCCCTGCTGGAGTCGCTGACGGCGGAGATGGGCGAGCAATTCAACATCCTGGAGTACGCGGACCCCGAGCTGGCCGCGCTCAACGACGCGCACCTGCTGGACGGGCTCGAGCTGGCCGACGTGCCCGACGCGCCCGCGCAGCCCGCGCAGCCCGCGCAGCCCCGCCGCGCCCGCAGTGAGTCGCTTCCCCCTTCAGCCGCTCAGTGCAGCTGCAGCTGCCCGACGTGCCCGACGCGCCCGCGCAGCCCGCGCAGCCCCCGCCGCGCCCGCAGTGAGTCGCTTCCCCCCTGCAGCCGCTCAGTGCAGCTGCAGCTGCCCGACGTGCCCGACGCGCCCGCGCAGCCCGCGCAGCCCCCGCCGCGCCCGCAGTGAGTCGCTGCCCCCCCTGCAGCCGCTCAGTGCAGCTGCAGCTGCCCGACGTGCCCGACGCGCCCGCGCAGCCCCCGCCGCGCCCGCAGTGAGTCGCTGCCCCCCCTGCAGCCGCTCAGTGCAGCTGCAGCTGGCCGACGTGCCCGACGCGCCCGCAGTGAGTCGCTGCCCCCCCTGCAGCCGCTCAGTGCAGCTGCAGCTGGCCGACGTGCCCGACGCGCCCGCGCAGCCCGCGCACATGAAAATTAAACAATTATTAATTTACATTACTTACACACTTTTACACTCTCTAAGAGTAAACTCGAATGACATTTCATAATTGTATTTCGTTTCAGAAACGACAGTGATAATAAAACAGATGACAAAGAGAGTGAGTTTCAGAAGACCGTAAAGAATATAGGCGTGGATAAGATTGAAATCAAGTCGGAAATGACTGTAATAAAAACAGAAAACCAAGAGGTAAAAACTGAAATGCGATCATCGACGCCTAATATGGGACAAATGTACCAAGAGGGAGTTCACAGAGTCATCACGCAGAACCAACAGATGGCTATTCAGGTGCATTTTTATAACTTGTCATGATATTAACAGTATTGCAATATGTTACCTCTTTTTTCTCCGCTGGTGTCGTAAGAGACGAATAACGGATGCTAGATTAAAATGAAACAGACCGGTCAAAGCACTAGAACTTTCACCCCTTAGGCAGCGTCTTATACTTCGATCCCTAATTTGCATGCTAAGCATAGTGATGATTAAGATAAATCCTTATATGAGAGACCTACGTCTTTCGGTGGACATTTGCAGATCGTTATTATATAAATAAATTATCTTCTTTTTTCCTTACTCAAATAACTTACATTTCTCCCGACTGCCACTTTCTTTCAATTTATTAAGGTAATTACTTTTATATTTGCGCAGGCAATGCAAGAAATCAAGTCGGAAATAAAGCTTGAAGGAGACGAAGTAAAATCGGAAGGCGAATGGCGCTCAGTACAATCTCCTCAAAGACCAGTTTTTTCTCAAATGTTCGCTGGCAGCGTCCAGAGACTCCAAGTGCCTATACAGGTAAACGTCTTTTAGTCCTCACCAGACCATAGGGACCTGACTAGGTTTACATTAGGTAAATTATTTATGCCATCATTTTAATCATGTTTAGAGGTCTCACATTAGTCTGTCATAATCATAAAAAATCTATAATTTCGCAAATTCTGAACCTATTTTCATATACTTCATGTATGTTTGTATGCTAACAGAACTAAGATTCTGGATAAAAAAAAATTAAAAGAGAAGAAGAATAAACAAATTGTGACATTTGTACAAATCATGATCATTCTGTATGGATGAATGGAATTGTATACTTGAGCGATTTGACAAACAGAACAAGTTGTTCGTTTAAAGCCTACATCATACATAGTCAGCAGACTAGTAATTAATCTAGATGATACATAATATTGTTGTTTACAACTGAAAATAGATGTCTTTCATGTATCAATGATTATATTTTAACATATCTAATAAGGCAGGGCGTAGTTAAAAGTGCTCTCCTTGCCATACATAATTCAGTGCTGGTGCTGACTTCTTTATACTGCAACGAAATCGTGGCATGGCAGGAAATAAACTGAAGACAGAAGAAATGCGGTCTTTAACTAACTTTCGAAAATCATTAAAAATAAGGCAGAAGCCAAGAAAGTTGTTTATGTTGACATAGTTTTGCAGTATTTAAAAGATTTTCTTAGTGTTATTAATGCATTAAATGTTAAAATTATCTATCAATGGATGGTTGTTAGTTAGGATATAAACTTTATCTTTTGTTTTCAGCAACAAAACATTGGACAAAGAGCAACTCAATTTGGACAACCAACCCAACAAGTTATTGGTCAACAACTAGTACAGAGAGGGCAACTGCAACTTTCTGGACAACATAATATGCATTTTGCGCAAGTGAGTATTATGTCATTAATATTCATAAAAAATAATAAAAATGAATTTACTGTGATTGTACGCCATTAAATACAAAATAAATAAAATATAGAAAAAGCCAAGGGGAAGATAAAATTTGTTGTTCATAATTTGACGTGAGGGATTTATTTTAAATGTTTAAAAGATAATTTATTAACATTTATTGTTACTGGATCCGAAATAAAAAAATATTTATTTTTATTTATTTATCTTCACGCACAATCCCTGACGGGGTAGTCAGAGAGAACAGATCGCCAAGTGTCACGATCCCTACATACTTCTTTCGCTTCTTTCAGATTCATCATCTTCTTCATACATGCACGTCTAGGTATCCGAGTACTCTTGACCCTCCTCTCTTCGAGCAATTTGCTCACATGGTCTTCGAAAGTTAATCTCGGTCTACCTCGACACCTTTTAATATTAACTTTCGCGCTATATATTTTCTTCACCATTCGGTCTTCACTCATTCGCTCAACGTGCCCAAACCATCGAAGCACGCCCTTATCCATTTTGAGACAAGGTCTTCTTTCAAACCTGCCATATTGCGAATCTCTTCGTTTCGCTTTCGGTCGGCCATGGTAAGGCCGCACATTTTACGAAGAGATCGCATCTCCACTGCATTCAACCTGCTTTTCTCAAATGTTCGCTGGCAGCGTCCAGGAGACTCAAGTGCCTATACAGGTAAACGTCTTTTAGTCCTCACCAGACCATAGGGACCTGACTAGGTTTATATTAGGTAAATTATTTATGCCATCATTTTAATCATGTTTAGAGGTCTCACATTCGTCTGTCATAATCATAAAAAAATTGGTATGAACATATGATAACTAGTACTGTTTGTTTAGTTGTTGTCTATAATTTCGCAAATTCTGAACCTATTTTCATATACTTCAAATATGTTTGTATGCTAACAGAACTAAGATTCTGGATAAAAAAAAAATTAAAAGAGAAGAAGAATAAACAAATTGTGACATTTGTACAAATCATGATTATTCTGTATGGATGAATGGAATTGTATACTTGAGCGATTTGACAAACAGAACAAGTTGTTCGTTTAAAGCCTACATCATACATAGTCAGCAGACATTAATCTAGATGATACATAATATTGTTGTTTACAACTGAAAATAGATGTCTTTCATGTATCAATGATTATATTCTAACATATGTAATAAGGCAGGGCGTAGTTAAAAGTGCTCTCCTTGCCATACATAATTCAGTGCTGGTGCTGACTTCTTTATACTGCAACGAAATCGTGGCATGGCAGGAAATAAACTGAAGACAGAAGAAATGCGGTCTTTAACTAACTTTCGAAAATCATTAAAAATAAGGCAGAAGCCAAGAAAGTTGTTTATGTTGACATAGTTTTGCAGTATTTAAAAGATTTTCTTAGTGTTATTAATGCATTAAATGTTAAAATTATCTATCAATGGATGGTTGTTAGTTAGGATATAAACTTTATCTTTTGTTTTCAGCAACAAAACATTGGACAAAGAGCAACTCAATTTGGACAACCAACCCAACAAGTTATTGGTCAACAACTAGTACAGAGAGGGCAACTGCAACTTTCTGGACAACATAATATGCATTTTGCGCAAGTGAGTATTATGTCATTAATATTCATAAAAAATAATAAAAATGAATTTACTGTGATTGTACGCCATTAAATACAAAATAAATAAAATATAGAAAAAGCCAAGGGGAAGATAAAATTTGTTGTTCATAATTTGACGTGAGGGATTTATTTTAAATGTTTAAAAGATAATTTATTAACATTTATTGTTACTGGATCCGAAATAAAAAAATATTTATTTTTATTTATTTATCTTCACGCACAATCCCTGACGGGGTAGTCAGAGAGAACAGATCGCCAAGTGTCACGATCCCTACATACTTCTTTCGCTTCTTTCAGATTCATCATCTTCTTCATACATGCACGTCTAGGTATCCGAGTACTCTTGACCCTCCTCTCTTCGAGCAATTTGCTCACATGGTCTTCGAAAGTTAATCTCGGTCTACCTCGACACCTTTTAATATTAACTTTCGCGCTATATATTTTCTTCACCATTCGGTCTTCACTCATTCGCTCAACGTGCCCAAACCATCGAAGCACGCCCTTATCCATTTTTGAGACAAGGTCTTCTTTCAAACCTGCCATATTGCGAATCTCTTCGTTTCGCTTTCGGTCGGCCATGGTAAGGCCGCACATTTTACGAAGAGATCGCATCTCCACTGCATTCAACCTGCTTTTATGCTTCTTCTGGCATACCCAGGTTTCGCTGCCATATAACAAAGTCGGTACCAACACTGCATTATGTATTGCAAGGCGTGCACTTTTCACAACGCCTTGCCTTTTGATTAACGCAGTCAGGGCACCATTGACTTTGTTCCCGGCAACACGCCTGTCCACATCTAAATCACATCTTCCATCCCGGCTAAACGCACTCCCCAAGTATACAATTTCATTCACCTGTTCTACCCAAATTTCGCACTTCGTTCTTTCTTTGTCCTTTAAAATACAGAACCTTAGTTTTATTAGCATTCAAACGGAGACCATTAATTTCACATTCTTCTTTCATACACGTGACTAATGCCTGCAGTTCTGCCTCTGATGGTGCTATAAGCACTGCATCATCAGCATAAAGCAGACAATTTACTTTTATGTCACCCAATTTCACACCCAAACAGCTATCTTTCAGCTTCTGTAAACAGCTGTCGAGATACAGTATGAACAGCCAGGAAGACATGACACAACCCTGTTTTACGCCCGTTTGGACGCTAAACATGGGTGACAGGTCATGCCCTACCCGCACACAGGCTTTACAGTCACAGTAAAGTGACTGCACAGCCATAGCAATCGACCATCCACACCATACCCCGGCAACAGTTCCCACATTTTCTTCCTTACAACCTTATCAAATGCTTTCTCAAGATCCACAAAAGTACAGAAAATCCTCTGGTTAGCAGCCAGAAGCTTCTCTGTGATCATGCGGAGAGAAAACATTTGATCCGTGCATCCTCTTCCAGGTCTAAATCCGCATTGTGCCTCCCATAGAAATCTTTCCGATTTCCATTGCATCCTACGTGTCAAAACCTTCGAGTAAACTTTACTTGCTAAACTGGTCAAGCTGATCGCCCGATAGCACCCGCAGTCATAATGTGAACCTTTACCTTTATATAAAGGCACAATGACCGCGGATCGCCAATCATCCGGAACAGCCCCCGTCCGCCAGCACAAATTGCACAGCAGATGAAAGCTGTCCCAGACGCGTGGCCCACCATACTTGACCATTTCAGCAGTAACTCTGTCTAGTCCCGCAGCCTTACCACATTTCAAACTTCTAATCGCACATTCAATCTCTTTCATAGTGATGACCTCAGTGTCATCGAGGTCCGAGTCTGGCGTACCAGTCACGGTGTCACCCCCGGATCCCTCACTAAGATCATCACACGCATACACCTCTCTATAAAATTCGCTCCATCGCTGCATGACGTCTGATTTTTCTGAGAGGACGTCATTGGTTCCCGAAAGCACTTTATTCATTCTTAAGGCTGTCGCACCACTCCGGGTCCTTCCAACCTCTTTCCAGAAGAGTTTGGAGTTCTCATGAAGTTGTGCGACAACCTTTCGTCCGCTTCCATTCTACTCCTTTCACGCACTTCCTTAATCAATGCTTTCGTGTGAACTTTCTGGAGCTTATATCTTTCTTTCCTCTTCTCTCTCATATCCTTATCATTACTAGAGGCCAAGTAGTCTAACCATGCTTTCTTCTTCTTATTTACAGCTTCTTTCACTTCGTCATTCCACCATGCATCACCCTTTTACTACTACCTCTTTTCACATTTCCACACACGTCTTCCGCTGCACTAACCATTCCATCTCTAAGGCTCTGCCATATTTCTTCCACATTCTTTCCTAACACCAATGCTGTCCAGCTTTTCGGCTACCCTTGCTTGATATTTATTCCTAGTGTCCGCTTCCTGAAGCTTCCAGCTTCGGATACTACCGACAAACTGTGGTTCTGGTATCGCCGTCCGGTGGCGCCAACCCGCGAACAGACCCCTAAATCTAGTAATCACTAGGTAGTGATCCGTTCCCAGGTCAGCACCTCGGAACACTCGCGTATCCATCACCTGTTTTCGCAGTCGGTCATCCACCAGGAATAAATCGATCATACTTCTCTCATTCTCTCTTGTTCTAGTATACATATGGATTTTCTTGTGACTAAACATAGTGTTTGTCACAAGAAGACCCTTTTCCTTGCATACAGCCAGTATAAGCTTGCCAGCATCGTTAACCCTTTTATCGCCAAACATTCCAAGCACCGACTCGTACCCTGGCCGAGCGGTACCAACCCATCCATTCAAATCACCACATACAACAATTCTTTCGTTTCCTCTAACTAAGTCTAGAACTTCTCTTACATTCTCCCAAATCTCCTCCAGCTCAGCTCTGGACGACGAAGCTAGCGGCGAATAAACAGCCAAAAGGAATAACTTCGTCAGTCCCAATTTAAAGCGAACCCAGAGAAGTCTCGAGTTCACAACCTTATATTCAGTCATAACATCGACCAACCGAGACGACAGCAGCACCCCCACTCCCTGGCAGGCGCTCTCGCTCTCCGGGACTCCGGACCATAGAGCTAACGCCCCGCCAGGGAGCTCTTCAGTACCACTGCCCTTCCGCTTGGTCTCCGACAAACACACGACATCTAATTCTCTTTCTTTCATTATTTCAATCAACTCATTCGTCTTATCTCTCATGCCTCCTCTAACATTCCACGTGCCAACTCTGCACTCCGTCCTCCACCTTCCGCCGTGTCGGGCTGTGCGTGACGGGTGGCGGTCCCCATCGCCGCTTTGCGCGCTGCATTTCACACCAACGGGGACGAACTGGTGTGCGTCGCCTTGGGGGGACGCCCTAACCCTCGTTGGCATGGGTGCGCAGCTGTGTAGAATTGCAAATAATAAATAAAAAAATCATTTAATAATAATGTCTTCACGTAATTCCCAATAAAGGGGAAGACAGAGGTCTAGTCTAGACGATTAAGTCTCTTCGACCCACCTTCCACTGAAGATATTTTAGGGACAACGTGACAGATGGTGAGCCCATCGCCGTCTTTATGTCTAAGCCAACGATATTCGTACATAAGTTTTTGAAAAACCCATTGGTACGTGCCTGCCACCTGGGGATCGAACTCGGGTCTCTCGACTCGAAATTCCGACCACCCAACCACTCGACTATCAAGACTTATAAAAAATCGTTAGAAATAAAATATAACCGACTTCACTAAAGCGTATTTGCGTCGTACAGAGCGCGGCAGTGAGCGCGCACACGCAGAGCATAGTGAGCGCGATGACCGCGCAGGTGCAGGCGGCGCTGGCGGCGGGCCGCGCCATCGCGCCCGGCACGCGCCTGCTGGGCGCCGACGGGGCCGTGGGCGTCGTGCGCCACGACCGCTCCGTGGCGCTGGCCGCGCTGCCGCACGCCGGTACGTGCCGTCCATTAACAATTTAAACAAAATATTATAGGTTCATCGAATGCTAAACACTATGGAAATAAAAATAGTTCTGGATCACTATAATGAGTACTTACTGTTACTACATAACAGTGGTAGAGCCACGCATCGGTTCGACCGGGGATGTATCTCGACTTCATAGAATACCGGTGTGAAGTAGAAGTGTAACAAACTTCTGCGTTTCGTCTGGTGAGTGCAGGTACCCGGTGGCCTACAACCCCCTCCCCCAATTATGGTGGAGGGGGACACTCTAAGGGAGGCAACACATCTGTTAAGCCTCTGGTATTGCGGGTGTTCATGGGCGGCGGTAATTAGTTACCATTACGTGAGCCACCTGCTCGTTTGCCTAAAAAAAAACACTATGGAAATAAAAATAGTTCTGTATCAGTGTAATGAGTTCTAACTCTGGTACTTAGAATGGATACGTATGTGTATTGTTTCTATCTCAAACAAAAAATGTCCCGTGTCTACCAAATATAGACACCAACTGGTTGATTAGTATACGAGTAAACGTCGGTGAGCGCAGAAATGATTAATGCGATTGGGTGTGCAGCGGCCGCGGGAGTGGGGCGCGCGCCGCCGCCGCCGCCGTACCCGGGCACGCTGCGCGCGCCGCCGCCGCAGCAGGCGCACGCCACGCACGCCACGCACGCGACTCACGCCACGCATGGGACACACGCCACGCACGGGACACACGCGACACACGCCACGCACGGGACACACGCCACGCACGGGACGCACGCCGCGCACAGCCCGCTGGCCGCGCAGCCGCCGCAGCCGCCGCCGCCGCCCTACCCGCAGGTAACGCACGTTGCCCCTCACTCACCGCTCTCGCCCACTTACCGCCACGAGTAACTTCCATGTACTCTACACAATTTTACTTGCTATGCAGATGTATCACATGGATTTTTTCTTGAGATTTTGAGCGAATATACCAGTGCCAATCAGTAATATGAAAAATTTTAATGTAAATATTAATCGACCACAAATTAAACAATTTTATATAGTTACGAATTCATCGAAGATACTCGTTAGCAATATTAATAAAATCAATTAAAACATTTCATATTAATTAACGTTAAAACCGTTAAGTTTAATAATAATTAATATTGAGCATTAGTCGAAATGATTACAATTATCTTGGAGGATTTTTGGATACAATTATGTGCATGTAGTAATATTTTTATTTGAATATTCATGTTTTGATTGAACTAGTTTTGACCTTACACACTTTGACACATAGTGTTTACTTCAAAACAAGTTCATACGCTTTAAATGTGTAAGTTGTTGGCGCCAAGGTTCACATTTATTAAAATTGTTGAGATTTAAGTACATATTTTGTCATAATATGATGCATTTACCTATAGTATTTCTAAACTATATGTTTTGTATGTTAAGATTTAACGGTGTTATTGCTATTAACAAATAAATTATCTTTATCTTTTATACAAAATGCAACTTGATTAATACATTAACTATACAACGATTTTAATAAAATTAGAAATTATTTACTAATATTCCCAACATTAGGATGTTATTAATTGATATATTTCAATTAAAATAACATTGTAATTGAGCAATTTATTCGTAATTATAAATGACTTTAACTGTTTGTAATAAATGTGAACCAACATTAATGATGTTTATAATTTGCTTGATTTTGAAGCATATGCAGGTATATTACGTGTATCAATATCCACGGCAATATTGATTTGATCATACATTAGTACAGGTGGAGGCTCCATTACAGAAATTAAAAGTTTGCTTATGTGACAAATTTCAAAATATTAATATTGCATGGGTATTTCGAATTTTTACATTACCTCACATTTACACGAGTTTGTCTTACTTTTCTAGGATTATAAGATTATACTTAGAACTTTTCTAAGATAATTCACAAACAAATTTACTAAAGCTTATACAAAAATAATGCTCAACATCTATTACTTTATAATAAATTAAAAGAAGCATTTATTTTTTTAATTTTAACGCAATTTGACTAAAATGGTTTGATAAGGATGAACAATGTCTTGAATAATAATAATAAAGACTTGTTATTTAAATAGTTTAGTATCATTAGGCTACACAGCCATATAACATATATTTGAAAATAAAAAGAAAATAGTTATAGCATTAATTGTACGATATATAGTAACTTATAGAGAAACTCATGTAAGTGAGGAGGCGCGCAAGGCGTAGGGCGTAGGTTTGTGGAGGAGCGAGTGCCGGCCAGTATAGGCGTGTTGTTTGCATGTCGGTGATTGGTTGTTGGCGGGCAGGCGCCCCGCGACGCGGCGGACGCGTGGGGCGGCTGGCTGCACCGCCGCCCGCTGCTGCTGCAGGTCAGACCCACCGCCCACCGCCCTCCCCTCCCCCTCCCTTCTACATCCCCTTCCCACTTCCGACCACCTGCAAGTGTACAAAACTGCCCCCAGTACTTGTCTACAATATTTTCGTGTTTATATAATAAAATACATCTCCTTTATATCACTAATTTCTACACTAAAATGTTCTTCAACAACTGTTTTATTGTTTTTGTGTTAATCTTTCCGTTTTCTCTCTTGGGATCTTTTCCAATTTCACAAGAAACAGTATAATCACGTATTAGACAAATTTTAATGTCGCCTTTTTTGTTGTGGATTTTAATAATCTTAACATTGTTTAAACCTTTACTTATTTCTTTCAACAACCCCACCCTACCTTTCCCCTTCAATAATACCCAAATAGATTTCTTCAAGCACTAGACGAAAAGTTCGTCATCTGAAACTATTAGTGGCCCCTTTGTCACAGCTGATCACCTTTTGTGCTTTTTCTTTGCTTGTACGCCGCACGCATGCGTATCGACTAACCTTTTATACTTTTTCAGCATCTGTTAACACAATACAAATACTACTAAAACGTCATACGTGGTATCAGCACTAAATCAATTAACAAAATAGGTAATGCTATTCTACCGCTTGTAAGTGTCAGTTGCCTGTCTCATCTTTGTCCAGTTGTCTCACGCGGTTTTGGAAAGCCATATGATTTCATTCCGCTTGAAGCAATATGTATGCTAAAGTAATACTTACAAAAATATTACATGTATCTTTAAATAATAAATATATTTTTGGAGATTTTTGTTAATCTAGAAAATTGTCCCCAAATTTTATGATGTTAGATATAAAGAGTTTTATATTCTGCATGTAGATTGAAAATTATATTTTTGATGGCATCCAGAAGATACATATATGTGCATATATGATATATGTGAAGATACATATATGATAATTATGTGCTAGGATATAACTTTTCAAAACTCAAGCTTTGCAAGTAAATAATAAAATTTGAACACATTTAAAGAAAATACATTGTCAAGACAAGTTTTATTATGTTAATAACACAATATTTTTCTTGGCAAATATGTTGTATCTAGATTAATTGTTTAGATCGATTACTTTATGTAAACATTAGAAGCACTATTTTTTCTATTCTATCTTATTGCACTTTATGTTAATGTTTCTTTCTGATTATGATTAGACGTTTTAGAACTGCAAAGTTATAATTTTGACTTCTAGATTATTTAAACAGTACATATTCAGTCGGTATGTGGTGAACTAAAAATTTTCCAAATTATTGTGCCTATTCTTGCTCATTATTGTAAAATATCACAATTGTTTTTTAATTTATCAATATCACACTAAATACAGAAACAAATTTTTAGAGATGAGACGGGCTAATTTATATTATATTCCATTATTTAAAAATTGTCACATGTATGTATACAAAGAAGCCGTAGGAAGTTAACTCGTATCGAACGCAACCGGCGATAACGTCAACGGTGGCGGGTGACGTCACTCGAGTAGTGACGTAACGAAAGCAAAATTTAACCGTCAGAACGTAAACCAGGAGCAACCGTTGCTTCTGGAGGAGCTACTGGAGCAGGAGAAGCGGGAGCTAGAGCGAGACGGCGGCGAGTGGAGCGGAGCGGGCGCGGGAGCGGGCGCGAGCGCGGGCGCGGGTGGGGGCGCGGGCGCGGGCGCGAGCGCGGCGGCGGCGGGCGTGGCGCTGTTCGCGGGCGCGCCGCCGGCCGCGCCGCCCGCGCCGCCCGAGCGCCCGCTCACCGAGGCGGAGCACCACGCGCGGCTGCTGTACGAGCAGTGGCTCGACCAGTACAACGCGTTCGCCGTCGAGCAGCTGCGCTACTACGAGACCGAGGTGCAGAAGCTGCGCAAGACACGCAAGGTGAGCCCCGTAGCTGCTTCTGTGTTGTGTGTGCTTTCGGTAGTAGCGTGTTACACTCCTCCGATAACGCGTTTCGTAGATCTCTTTCGCAGGTCGCAACACTTTCGGGATTTTTACATGTTCCTCTATGTGACTAACCCGGGATGCATCCCGCACCTCACGTTTTTAGTTGTATTTATTGGTTTGTATTCATGTGTGGTTCGATATTGCAGTCGCTGAACAGCAAGCAGCGCCAGCTCCGCAAGTCCGGGAACGAGCTCATGCCGAACGACGCGGCCGCACTGCAGCAGGTTTCGACGCAACAGCAAGCGCTGCAAAAGCACCTCGAGGCCGCCAGGAAGCAGGCCAGGCAACACAGCATGCTTATTCAGGTTAGTTAGTTTTATTTTTACTAATGAGAAATCAATTAAACTTTAAAAAAATGTTTTTTTGAAATTATATTATATGTTTTTTTAGAAATAGTTTTTTGTTTTACAGGAATATCAAACTAAACATCGTCAACAGAATCCTCAACAACTCTCCCAACAAACTGTCATAAATTCACAACAAATAAATTCCAATCAGAGTGTTTTTACTCAAAATCAGAACGTCGGACAGTCCGGTCAGATGCAACAGCAAACTACCATCAATCGTCCCATGCAGATAGGCCTCCAAGGAACTTCTACGCAACAACAGCAGACGCTTATACGCACCCAGCAGACAGTTTTGAATTCAGACGGACAGCCGATATCCCAGCAGAGAATCGGCCTGGTGACGTCACCTCTCAACCAGGGAAGGATTCTGCCCGGCGGTCGAACACTCGTCATAGAGCAGGCCGGAACGCCGCAGCAGCAGCTAGTGAGGCAACTGTCGGGCGTCCAGGAGAGGGCGCAGTCCGTGGGCGCGATGGTGCAGTTCGGCGCGCAACAGCTGGGCGGCGCGCGGGGCGGCGCGCGGCCCGCCGCCTCGCCGCTGCACGTGCAGCCGCCGCACGCGCAGTCGCCGCTGCACCCGCTCGCGCCGCAGTCGCCGCTGCACCACCTCGCGTCGCCCATGCAGTCGCCGCTGCACTCGCAGCAGTCGCCGCTGCACCACGCGGCGCAGTCGCCGCTGCACCCCTCCACGCAGTCGCCGCTGCACGCGCAGCAGTCGCCGCTGCACCAGCAGTCGCCGCTGCACTCGCAGCAGTCGCCGATGCACGCGCAGCAGCAGGCGCCGGGCATGCCGCACCAGTCGCCGCTGCACGCGCAACAGCAGCTGTCCACTCAGCATTCGCCGATGCACCCGCAGCAGAGTCCGATGCATCCGCAGCAGAGTCCGATGCATCCGCAGCAGAGTCCGATGCATCCGCAGCAGAGTCCGATGCATCCGCAGCAGAGTCCGATGCATCCGCAGCAGAGTCCGATGCATCCGCAGCAGAGTCCGATGCATCCGCAGCAGAGTCCGATGCATCCGCAGCAGAGTCCGATGCATCCGCAGCAGAGTCCGATGCATCCGCAGCAGAGCCCGATGCATCCGCAGCAGAGTCCGATGCATCCGCAGCAGAGTCCGATGCATCCGCAGCAGAGTCCGATGCATCCGCAGCAGAGTCCGATGCATCCGCAGCAGAGTCCGATGCATCCGCAGCAGAGTCCGATGCATCCGCAGCAGAGTCCGATGCATCCGCAGCAGAGTCCGATGCATCCGCAGCAGAGTCCGATGCATCCGCAGCAGAGTCCGATGCATCCGCAGCAGAGTCCGATGCATCCGCAGCAGAGTCCGATGCATCCGCAGCAGAGTCCGATGCATCCGCAGCAGAGTCCGATGCATCCGCAGCAGAGTCCGATGCATCCGCAGCAGAGTCCGATGCATCCGCAGCAGAGTCCGATGCATCCGCAGCAGAGTCCGATGCATCCGCAGCAGAGTCCGATGCATCCGCAGCAGAGTCCGATGCATCCGCAGCAGAGTCCGATGCATCCGCAGCAGAGTCCGATGCATCCGCAGCAGAGTCCGATGCATCCGCAGCAGAGTCCGATGCATCCGCAGCAGAGTCCGATGCATCCGCAGCAGAGTCCGATGCATCCGCAGCAGAGTCCGATGCATCCGCAGCAGAGTCCGATGCATCCGCAGCAGAGTCCGATGCATCCGCAGCAGAGTCCGATGCATCCGCAGCAGAGTCCGATGCATCCGCAGCAGAGTCCGATGCATCCGCAGCAGAGTCCGATGCATCCGCAGCAGAGTCCGATGCATCCGCAGCAGAGTCCGATGCATCCGCAGCAGAGTCCGATGCATCCGCAGCAGAGTCCGATGCATCCGCAGCAGAGTCCGATGCATCCGCAGCAGAGTCCGATGCATCCGCAGCAGAGTCCGATGCATCCGCAGCAGAGTCCGATGCATCCGCAGCAGAGTCCGATGCATCCGCAGCAGAGTCCGATGCATCCGCAGCAGAGTCCGATGCATCCGCAGCAGAGTCCGATGCATCCGCAGCAGAGTCCGATGCATCCGCAGCAGAGTCCGATGCATCCGCAGCAGAGTCCGATGCATCCGCAGCAGAGTCCGATGCATCCGCAGCAGAGTCCGATGCATCCGCAGCAGAGTCCGATGCATCCGCAGCAGAGTCCGATGCATCCGCAGCAGAGTCCGATGCATCCGCAGCAGAGTCCGATGCATCCGCAGCAGAGTCCGATGCATCCGCAGCAGAGTCCGATGCATCCGCAGCAGAGTCCGATGCATCCGCAGCAGAGTCCGATGCATCCGCAGCAGAGTCCGATGCATCCGCAGCAGAGTCCGATGCATCCGCAGCAGAGTCCGATGCATCCGCAGCAGAGTCCGATGCATCCGCAGCAGAGTCCGATGCATCCGCAGCAGAGTCCGATGCATCCGCAGCAGAGTCCGATGCATCCGCAGCAGAGTCCGATGCATCCGCAGCAGAGTCCGATGCATCCGCAGCAGAGTCCGATGCATCCGCAGCAGAGTCCGATGCATCCGCAGCAGAGTCCGATGCATCCGCAGCAGAGTCCGATGCATCCGCAGCAGAGTCCGATGCATCCGCAGCAGAGTCCGATGCATCCGCAGCAGAGTCCGATGCATCCGCAGCAGAGTCCGATGCATCCGCAGCAGAGTCCGATGCATCCGCAGCAGAGTCCGATGCATCCGCAGCAGAGTCCGATGCATCCGCAGCAGAGTCCGATGCATCCGCAGCAGAGTCCGATGCATCCGCAGCAGAGTCCGATGCATCCGCAGCAGAGTCCGATGCATCCGCAGCAGAGTCCGATGCATCCGCAGCAGAGTCCGATGCATCCGCAGCAGAGTCCGATGCATCCGCAGCAGAGTCCGATGCATCCGCAGCAGAGTCCGATGCATCCGCAGCAGAGTCCGATGCATCCGCAGCAGAGTCCGATGCATCCGCAGCAGAGTCCGATGCATCCGCAGCAGAGTCCGATGCATCCGCAGCAGAGTCCGATGCATCCGCAGCAGAGTCCGATGCATCCGCAGCAGAGTCCGATGCATCCGCAGCAGAGTCCGATGCATCCGCAGCAGAGTCCGATGCATCCGCAGCAGAGTCCGATGCATCCGCAGCAGAGTCCGATGCAGGAAAAAAGTTAATAATAATAATCGTTATTGTCATATAATTTCATCACGAATTTGTTTAAAGTCCCTGACTTCCGTAATTAAGCCAGTATTAAAAAATTATCGCATACATCCATAAAAATAATTGCAATTGTCTCATTTACTTAATCATAAAATTATTATCTGGATATAATTTATTACGATCAAAACATATAAATAAAAATAATTTATTTAAAAAACTTATTAATTAAAATTTACGTTCCTACGCATGCCTCTCCCGTAAGGACGATTTGCCATTATAGCCACCTTTCGTAATTAATTTTGCAATTGTCTCATTTACTTAATCACAAAATTATTATTTGGATATAATTTATTACAATCAAAACATTTAAATAAAAATAATTTATTTAAAAAACTTATTGATTAAAATTTACGTTCCTACGTAGGCCTCTCCCGTAAGGACGATTTGCCATTATAGCCACCTTTCGTAATTAATTTTGCAATTGTCTCATTTACTTAATCACAAAATTATTATCTGTAAATAATTTATTACGAGCAAAACATATAAATAAAAACAATTTATTAAAAAAACTTATTACTTAAAATATACGTTCCTACCTAGGCCTCTTCCGTAAGGACGATTTGCCATTATAGCCACCTTTCGTAATTAATTTTTAATTGTCTCATTTACTTAATCACAAAATTATTATTTGGATATAATTTATTACGATCAAAACATATAAATAAAAATAATTTATTTATAAAACTTATTAATTAAAATTTACGTTCCTAAAATTTACGTTCCTACGTAGGAACGTAAATTTTAATCAATAAGTTTCTTAAATAAATTATTTTTATTTATATGTTTTGATCGTAATAAATAATATCCAGATAATAATTTTGCAATTGTCTCATTTGTAATCACAAAATTATTATCTGGATATTATTTTATATATTATATATTTTAAGTAATAAGTTTTGTAAATAAATTATTTTTATTTATGTTTTCTCGTAATAAATTATATCCAGATAATAATTTTGTGATTAAGTAAATGAGACAATTGCAAAATTATTATCTGTAAATAATTTATTACGAGCAAAACATATAAATAAAAATAATTTATTTATAAAACTTATTAATTAAAATTTACGTTCCTACGTAGGAACGTAAATTTTAATCAATAAGTTTCTTAAATAAATTATTTTTATTTATATGTTTTGATCGTAATAAATAATATCCAGATAATAATTTTGTGATTAAGTAAATGAGACAATTGCAATTATTTTTATGGATGTATGCGATAATTTTTTAATACTGGCTTAAGTGGGTCGGGACCAAACAATTCGTGATGGCGCCAACGGCGACAATAACTTTTCTGCTGAAGGCTCAATAGAAAAAGTAATTTAAAATGGTGGCTATAATGGCAAATCGTCCTTACGGGGAGGCCTGCGGCTCTCCCGTAAGGACGATTTGCCATTATAGCCACCTTTCGTAATTAATTTTGCAATTGTCTCATTTACTTAATCACAAAATTATTATCTTGATATAATTTATTACGAGAAAAACATATAAATAAAAATAATTTATTTATAAAACTTATTAATTAAAATTTACGTTCCTAAAATTTACGTTCCTACGTAGGAACGTAAATTTTAATCAATAAGTTTCTTAAATAAATTATTTTTATTTATATGTTTTGATCGTAATAAATAATATCCAGATAATAATTTTGTGATACTTAATCACAAAATTATTATCTGGATATTATTTTATATATTATATATTTTAAGTAATAAGTTTTGTAAATAAATTGTTTTTATTTATGTTTTTCTCGTAATAAATTATATCCAGATAATAATTTTGTGATATGAGACTAATTAAGTGTGCAAAACTATAATGGCAAATCATCACTACAGGCTAACAAGGTTGTCAGAGCCACAATCAATAAGGCTATGAAATAAATTATTTTTATTTATATGTTTTGATCGTAATAAATAATATCCAGATAATAATTTTGTGATTAAGTAAATGAGACAATTGCAATTATTTTTATGGATGTATGCGATAATTTTTTAATACTGGCTTAATTACGGAAGTCAGGGACTTTAAACAAATTCGTGATGAAATTATATGACAATAACGATTATTATTATTAACTTTTTTTCCTACTTTCTGAAACTATAATAGAAAAAGTAATTTAAAATGGTGGCTATAATGGCAAATCGTCCTTACGGGAGAGGCCTACGGCTCTCCCGTAAGGACGATTTGCCATTATAGCCTTTGGTAATTAATTTTGCAATTGTCTCATTTACTTAATCACAAAATTATTATCTTGATATAATTTATTACGAGAAAAACATAAATAAAAACAATTTATTTACAAAACTTATTACTTAAAATATACGTTCCTACGTAGGCCTCTCCCCTAAGGACGATTTGCCATTATAGCCACCTTTCGTAATTAATTTTGCAATTGTCTCATTTACTTAATCACAAAATTATTATCTGGATATAATTTATTACGATCAAAACATATAAACAGAACATAATGCAGAATAACGAAAGGAATATTTTTTGTTACATCTTCATTTATTTCATCTTATTATCTTATAATTTTATATTGTTTATAATGAGGAAAAAATTTCAGATTTATCAGCAATCACAAATTCAAAGCCCGGTTGCGTCACACTCACCACAACTTCAAAATGTGAGTAATTTATGACACAGTTTTTGATTTAATAGTCCAATAGTTTCGTTTCCTTTACAGTGAGTGGTTTGACTTATAGAATGTATAAATCTATTTGCTATCTCTTCTCAGAATGATTACTCTTCGGGAAGATTTTCAAGACCTGCGTCAGGTTGCTCACCTTTACCGACACGGTTTGCGAGACCGCCGCATCATCAGCAAGGTAAGCATTTTTCATTGAGTATTTGATGCTGTTTTTTTAACATATAAAATGTATGTTACCTATTTATTGAATATTTTATAGGCATGCGAGTCGGCGTTCCCTTCGGCGGTCGGCAACAAACGTCCCCGCTTGGCAGTCCGCAACCGTTGCCGTCGCCTGGTAACAGTACCAATGAGCTGGCTGTGAGTACATGTCCGATAATTATAAATGATATATCTAATAACGGTGCACAAGTAACCTACTGACAAATCGAAATGAACAGCGGCAGCAGTACAGCCCGATGGGCGGCGCGCCCGCGTCGCCGTCGCTGTCGCGCTCGCCGCACGTGGCGCGCACGCCCACGCCGAGCGCGTCGCCCGCCGCGTCGCCCGCGCCGCCCGCGCCCGCGCCGCCCGCGCCCGCGCCCGCGCCGCACCACGAGCACGGCGGCGGCCCGCACGCGCAGCCGGCGCCCGTGCCGCCCGGCTACCGCTACTTCAGGCCCGGCCTGTTCGGCGGCGCGCCCGTCTGGCCCAAGGACGAGGACCGCCGCCACCCGGCGCACCTCAGCAAGGTCTCCATCCTCAAGAAGCGGACCCCGCCGCGCCCGCGGTTCGCGGGCAAGACGGCCGCGCCCGGCGCCGAGGACCGCGCCGAGGACATGGGCGACACCAGCGACGGCAGGAAATACGTCCTGTACGCCGCCGATGGCGTCGAGTACGCGGCGGGCGCGGACAACTCGGCCCATAAGGAGCTTCTCTAAAGACGATAACGACGACGACATTGAAGAGTTCGTCGAACACTTGGACGACGATGACATAGTGGTCGTGGAACCCGGGGCGATATCGCCCGAGGAGCGCATTGCGACCGAAGAAGATTTCGAGGTTGATCGATAGCGGTAAACCTGAGGATGAAGCGGAGGAAGAAGCTGTGCAACAGGAAAAGTGTTCTACGAGAACCGAAACCACCACTAAAACTGTGGCCGTAATAAGTCTCGCTACGGCTAAACAGCCGACGGCGAATGTCCAGCAGTACAAAATAGTCAATCCTTCCCAAACTTCGACATTGTCTCGTCTGCCGGTCCTCAGCGCAACAATGTTATCTCAACATAATAACTCAAAAATTCTCAATGAAGTGTCGCAAGCGACCGTCGCCTCCGTTTCCATAGCAAACCAAACTATTTCTGTTCCAGTTTTAAAGAATCTCGCAGTTCCTATTGCTAGTGTAACTGGACAAGCCGGTGGTGCCAAGCCTCAAATAAAAAAGGTTCCTCTCAATCTCTCAAATTCGCCTTTGTCAATGAATATTTCTTCGCAGCCTCTTTCAAAGCCGATGAGTTCAGTAATAAGTGTAATATCATCTAATGTACCCAAAGTTGCTAACTTAAATCCAGTGATTACACTTGCAACTTCAAATGCTGGTGCATCCAGACTTCCGTTGTCTATTTTAACGCAACATCAAGTAAAACAAAAAATTGTAAAAACTATCGAAAAACCAATAGCATTATCACTGTCTAATACCAAACTCTCCAGCTTGTCAGTCCGCAACCGTTGCCGTCGCCTGGTAACAGTACCAATGAGCTGGCTGTGAGTACATGTCCGATAATTATAAATGATATATCTAATAACGGTGCACAAGTAACCTACTGACAAATCGAAATGAACAGCGGCAGCAGCTGCTGCAGCGGCAGCAGTACAGCCCGATGGGCGGCGCGCCCGCGTCGCCGTCGCTGTCGCGCTCGCCGCACGTGGCGCGCACGCCCACGCCGAGCGCGTCGCCCGCCGCGTCGCCCGCGCCGCCCGCGCCCGCGCCCGCGCCCGCGCCCGCGCCGCACCACGAGCACGGCGGCGGCCCGCACGCGCAGCCGGCGCCCGTGCCGCCCGGCTACCGCTACTTCAGGCCCGGCCTGTTCGGCGGCGCGCCCGTCTGGCCCAAGGACGAGGACCGCCGCCACCCGGCGCACCTCAGCAAGGTCTCCATCCTCAAGAAGCGGACCCCGCCGCGCCCGCGGTTCGCGGGCAAGACGGCCGCGCCCGGCGCCGAGGACCGCGCCGAGGACATGGGCGACACCAGCGACGGCAGGAAATACGTCCTGTACGCCGCCGATGGCGTCGAGTACGCGGCGGGCGCGGACAACTCGGCCCATATGAGCTTCTCTAAAGACGATAACGACGACGACATTGAAGAGTTCGTCGAACACTTGGACGACGATGACATAGTGGTCGTGGAACCCGGGGCGATATCGCCCGAGGAGCGCATTGCGACCGAAGAAGATTTCGAGGAGTTGATCGATAGCGGTAAACCTGAGGATGAAGCGGAGGAAGAAGCTGTGCAACAGGAAAAGTGTTCTACGAGAACCGAAACCACCACTAAAACTGTGGCCGTAATAAGTCTCGCTACGGCTAAACAGCCGACGGCGAATGTCCAGCAGTACAAAATAGTCAATCCTTCCCAAACTTCGACATTGTCTCGTCTGCCGGTCCTCAGCGCAACAATGTTATCTCAACATAATAACTCAAAAATTCTCAATGAAGTGTCGCAAGCGACCGTCGCCTCCGTTTCCATAGCAAACCAAACTATTTCTGTTCCAGTTTTAAAGAATCTCGCAGTTCCTATTGCTAGTGTAACTGGACAAGCCGGTGGTGCCAAGCCTCAAATAAAAAAGGTTCCTCTCAATCTCTCAAATTCGCCTTTGTCAATGAATATTTCTTCGCAGCCTCTTTCAAAGCCGATGAGTTCAGTAATAAGTGTAATATCATCTAATGTACCCAAAGTTGCTAACTTAAATCCAGTGATTACACTTGCAACTTCAAATGCTGGTGCATCCAGACTTCCGTTGTCTATTTTAACGCAACATCAAGTAAAACAAAAAATTGTAAAACTATCGAAAAACCAATAGCATTATCACTGTCTAATACCAAACTCTCCAGCTTGTCAGTCTCTCATGATGTCACCCTGCCTGCCAAAATATTCCAAGACGAAGCAGCGTCGCCAGATAGTACGGTCCCTGCCGAACATAATTCTGATATACAGAACCCTGGTTCATCCATGTCTTTACTAACTTTGGCTCAGAAAGATCACAAACAATTATCTATAATGAAAGAAACAAATAAAGATATTGATATTGAAAGTGAAATAAGTCAACAAACTGAATTACCGCATACTCTTTGTATTGCCGACAGAACTCCATTACTGTTGGGCAAAGCTGATATAAAGAGCCCAGATCCAATTCCGGAAAAAATTCCAGATAATATTATGGAAGGTGATGACGAAGACAAACCTGAGGACAATTTGCAAGGAAATATATTGCTAGCTTATGATAAGTCTGTACATGAAACATCAATGCAAAATTCCTCACCAGAAAATAAGCAAGATGAAAATGTTGTTAAGACTATCAAAGCTATTGCAAATCAAACCAAGGAAATGGTTATTGATTCAAATATGCAAATAACATCTGATATGACACAAGAATCGGTTCAAATATCTATTCCATCTCCAACGCCATCTCAAGAAAGATACCTCAACGATATCACTATGCGAGAACACTCCGAAGCAGTTGAGGGCAACGCAAAACATGTAGAGACATTTGAAGATATGCTATGCATTTTCGAAAATATAACTGATGATACTAAGACTTATGGTGTAAAACATCAGAACCCTAAACAAAATGCCGCTAATGCTTCAAATCAAAACATGAATGTGAATATGCCTGTCAAACGTGACAACAAAGATATTCAAGAGCAGACAACATTATTAAAACGAGAACAGGAAAAATTGACCCTACAGTCTGCCGCCGTACCTCAATTGTCTCCACTCTCACAACCAGCTGAGTTAACGTCTAACATGGCAAATGTATCGCAGCAATTGCGCACTATTATGTCCTCCTTAAATACCAACACTTCGAAAATGGAATCTCAAAATGTGCCAGCTATAAGAAAAAACAGTGATGCAATGACTCCCACACAAGTTAATTTTGAGAACTTATTGCCGTCATCCAAAGTAGAAGTTGTTACTTCACGACCGTCTCCAGTTCAAAGGATCGAGAAACCTACAACATCCATCCAGAGTTCTGAAAGTTTACCTATAAGTGCAGCTCAGATGGTGGGTTCACGTGTAAACACTTTGTCATCGATGGGACAAATAAGAAAATCCCCCACAGTGTCGCCAATAAATTCACCCGTCGGTATGCAAAGTACGTTAATGAAATCGCCCGCACAGTCGCCACTCATCAGTAATCAATCTTACACACAAAATGAAGATATTAATATTGCGACTGTATCTTCACAAGTAATTCAAATGCCCGCGCTGTCTAAAATTCATAGTAGTTCTTCTGCATCAGTATCTATGATTCATTCAAATAATACTATTACCACAAGCGTAAGCAGTTACCAAAAAGGTCCACCATTACCGACAAGTATATTAGGTCATACTTTATTACAGCCAACTAGACAAATCAATACTAGCAATATCTCATTTAGTTCTCAGAGTATTAGTTCTAGTCAACCACCGGCTTTAGTTATGACGTCCAGATCGGTGATTGGGCATAAAGAGCCAACATCAAATGTAACAGTACGTACGCACGGAATCGTCAGCCCAGGAATGAGCCAGATGCAAATGAAACCTAATCAAGCCACTGGCTCCATTAATTTCATAACCTCGTCAAAATTATTGCATACGCAGCTAACATCTCCACTAAAAAGATCAAAATCTACAGATGAACCAAAGAGTGAAGTAATTGTAGGTCACATACAACCTACAAAGAGACACAGTGTGGAATCTGTAATAGTTAAATCAGAACCTATGGAAACAGATGAACCTAATGCCACAGCAAATCCGAACGATAATTCAGGAAATAAAAATACTCAGTCAGGTAACGGAAATCAAAGAAATGATGAATCCCAAAATGTTCTTCTTAAACAACTTTTACAGACGACAACCACTGCCGCGAATGTAGTTCCTCAACGCACAATGACGATACAGAGAACAGCTCCTGCTCTAGGTACTATACCTTCCTTAGAAGCTCAGTTAGCCAGACCATCAATACCACCGCCAACATTAGCATTGACCCAAGAAGTAGAAATACCAAATAGTTCTCCAAGACAATTGACGACAGTTAATTCTAGTTTCGGTAATCGTTCAATACAAACAATCCCTACATCATCTATTTCGCCATTAATTCATACATCAACCCAATCTTTGATGGACGTTCGGAAACAGCCTATGAAAATAATTAACAAAGAGGAAACAACACCTCTCCCTGAAAATTCGCCAACTATAAAATCGACTTCGATGTATTCGATGAA
This sequence comes from Sericinus montela, assembly GCA_029286605.1. Taxonomy (NCBI): domain Eukaryota; kingdom Metazoa; phylum Arthropoda; class Insecta; order Lepidoptera; family Papilionidae; genus Sericinus; species Sericinus montela. Next base: position 6,524,228 of record JAGSMR010000044.1, read on the forward strand.
CCTAGAAAATCAACAATTGCACCAAACAATAAAAAAAGAGGTGGCTCCTCCACAACAAAGCCCCGTACATAGGCCATTTACACCAATGGACGTTAAGAAAGAGTTGCTCGATGAAAGCTCTCAGCAGTCCGCAACTTCCGGAGTTTCTACAGCTTCTGATCAAGGAAAATTAGATCAACCAATGAAGGAAGAATATCCTGAAAGTGTAACTATGATGGATTCAACTTCGGAAACAAATGCACCTGAAACGCCTTCAGAAGCAAAGAAACGCAAAAGAAGGGAGTACCAACAAAAAAAGCGTAAACAAATGCAGATGAACATGAAAGCCGCAGCCGAGAATAATTTAAATACATCGAATGCCAAAAAAAGACCTCGAAAAGGTTCTAGATACGAAGAAGACTACGACACTTTTATAGACAATTTAATGACTCAATTGCGCCTATTGCCACCTATGCAAATTCAGGAACCTACTCTTACCACTAACTTTGCGGTGTGTCCTCTGTTTGGATCTGGAGACTTGACTAAATTGAAAAATAAAGACTATGATATTTTAAAAGGAGATCTGATTGGAGAGTTCGGAAATGCTAAAATACCAAATGTTGGAGACTATTATAATACTAAACCGTTTGGCGATGAAGAACCCTTACCAGAAAAACCCGCTGCTTCGACTCAACGTGGCTTTTACGATCAAGAATTTCAACCTATCATATTTGATGAAGACCCAGATGATAAAAAATTGGACTTCATATGCAAAGAAAGAGATACAGATACTCCTGACAGCATTGTAAGCTGTTCCAGTCCCGAAGGCTTTGAAATCGAACCTGCTGATAGATTCCCTGGTCTAAGATTTATTGACGATGATGAAGAGGAGGAAGACAGTGATACACCATCTGGACGAGTTTCTCCCATAATACCTCTTATTGCACCTATACCTATAAGAGTGAAGCCATTGTCGGTATACCAAATCAAGGATGAAGATGACAGTCAAAAATCAATAAACAGCATCGACACAGATTCTCCTCTTAAAACTAAATTGGATGATTCTCCAGGAAGCTCAGAAAGCAATGAAAATGTTACAGTTACACTCACACTAACTTCAGGTGCGGCTGAAGATATCCTTGGCGTACTTAAAGAACTCGCTGGAATACTTCACATACCGCCTCCAACGGCGTATCAAATAATCGAAAGGACGGCAACTCCTCCTTCACATAAGCTAGGTCTTTACCGATCTAAAGGGAAAGATGGTAAGGAGGGAACACCCATTGATATTCAAAGTATTTTAAATGGTGCAGCAAAATTCTGTCGGCACTGTGACGTTGTAATATTAGATTCTGTGGTACGTGCAAAGGCTTCCGAATTCCCTCTGCTTTCTGCTAATAAAGGCAATGCTGAAGAAATTCTTTGCGACAGCGATTCAGAGTTATATTTCTGCAGTACTCAATGTTATGAAAGGTTTGCTTGGCGACCAACCAATATTATCCTCGATGGAAAGACTAAAACAACAATTAAAGATGACAATAAGTCTGATATAGAAACCAATTTGTCGAAGGACAGGGACGATTTCGACACGGCTTCAACAGAGAGCATGGAAACTGATGACTTGGATATTAAGCCCGACATTAAAGATGAAAAGATGGATTTGTCGTTTATTGATTCGCTAGACAATGACGAAATTATGAAAGAAGTCGGCGATGATGTCAGCGCTTTAGACGAAGATCTTAAAAGCGTGGAGCAAGACGAGAAGAGTAACCAAAGTGTCGAAAGGGAGAAATACAGGGGCATCCGATACAAAGCCTGGTCCCCGGGTTGCATCGGTCCTCCGGTGAAATATAAACGTCCCACGGATAGGGAGCTCATGGAGTTGGTATTTAGAACGGGTGTTGCCATCATGCCGGTTACGAACGAGGACACGCGCAAATGTGAACTGTGCGGCATACAGGGCGACGGGGTCGCAGACGGCGTGTCGCGGCTGCTGAACTGCGACGTGGACAGATGGGTGCACCTGAACTGCGCGCTGTGGTCGGAGGGCGTGTACGAGACCGTGAGCGGCGCGCTGATGAACGTGGACGGCGCGCTGGCGGCGGGCATGGGCGCCGCGTGCGCCGCCTGCCGCCGCCTGGGCGCCACCGTGCGCTGCTTCAAGGTGCGCTGCGGCAGCGTCTACCATCTGGGCTGCGCCGTGAAGGACGGCTGCGTCTTCTACAAGAACAAGACCGCGTTCTGCGCCTCGCACGCCCCCAAGGTAACTACCGTAAGCTTGACGCCTAATTAAACTTATATACTAAGTCACTTGTGCATAATTAAGTAATGACCAGTAGAAGTTTACTGCGAAACATTGACATTTACTTTATTGAAGTGTAAGATATCTTTATATAAACGCTCCTGCTATATAGTGATCTGTTTAATTTTAGTTAACTATTTTACGAGATAGTTATTCCGCCATCGGTAGCCTTTTCCTAGTATTTTTCCTAACATTCAAAGCAAGAGGTAAAAAAAGGTATACTAAGTGTTAGTATTTCCGCGAATGCCACATGGCATATTTACTTAAATTATTATTTATTGATATGCACAACTGTTTTTGGTACGAAAAACTAACTAGTTTCGGTCTTACAGATTTAGTAACTGTCCTGACATAACATATACTTGACAAACATGATTGTATACTCTGTAATTTTATTGAAGACTTCACTACAAACATAAATATAAATATCTTCACGCAATTCCCAATACAGGGGTAGACAGAGGTCAAGTCTAGACAATTAAGTCCCTTTGACCCACCTTCCACCGAAGATATTTTCGGGACAACGTGACAGGTGGTGAGCCCGTCGCCGCCTTTATGTCCAAGCCAACGATGAAATTCGTACATAAGTTTTTTTGAAAAACTCATTGGTACTGCCACCTGGGGATCGAACTCGGGTCTCTCGACTCGAAAATCCGACCACCCAACAACTCGGCTATCGTGACTTATCACTACAAACCTTTACTTAAATAAAGTATTTGCAAGACTCGTTGGTTTCACAGGAGTGTGTGGACTTTTACTAAAATCCCTATTCCAAAACCTACTACATTTATAGTTACAATTTCAATGAATGTGAGTACTGCGGTGTGTCAGAACGAGAAGGACAACGAGCTGACGACGCTGAGCGTGCAGCGGCGCGTGTTCGTGTCGCGCGACGAGCAGCGGCAGGTGGCCTCGGTGATGCTGCACTCGGACACCAACCACCTCATCCGCGTCGGCGGGCTCATCTTCCTCTGCCCCGGCCACCTGCTGCCGCACCAGTTGCCCGCCTTCCACACGCCCAACTACATATACCCCATTGGATACAAAATTGTAAGTCGTTTGGCACACATTTACGTATTTAAATAACTATTAAAGAAATCATTTTGATAGCCGCTGATTTTTACGTTTGTTACAAACTTACTTGGTCTTTGAGTGATGGTGACACAAATTTGAAGGTATTTTAGTTTTAACTTTTTTTATTTTCCTTCAAATTTGTAATTATTGGCGTCGTATTAATTATTATGCTGCTTGCATAAAGGGATAATTGCAGAGTTGATGCTGTACGTTACCTTACATAACGCACGCGTTACAAGGTCTCTTTCACTTGTTTACGTTTGTCAGTAATCAAATTCTTATTTCTTTGCGTCATTTGATTTTTTGCCACCGATTTTGTAGAGTTTTTAACACTGAGTTTAGTAAACTTTTACAATATCCAGTTTTTTTTAGTTTTTTTTAACAATTATTTTTTTGTAGAATTAAAATTCCCCTTAGTATTCGAAAATTTGTCAATACTAGAGAAATCGATAAGATAATTCGAATATATAATATTGATAGATAAAGGTAATTATTGGAAATTAAAATTTTTAAAAATTGACATCAAATCCTGTCTTATGGACTGTAGAGAAAAATTATAAAAAATTAAAATTAAGTTCCTTACCTTATCAACTATAGGTGAAAATTATATAAATTAACAAAAATAATATTTTGCAAATTGAAAAATGGAATAATTTTATCAAATAGTGTATTGTCATCGGTCCTCGATAAATTTACAAAGTTTGAACGAATTCTGGCCGTATAAATGGGTCAAAATCGCGCCCAAAGAGGTCGGTTACAAACATACAAACATACATACAAGTGAAGCTAATAAAAAGCGTGTAAAAAGGGAACAATTATCCGAAATAATATCGAGGAAAACTACGATGAATGTTCTTCGTCTATTTTAATTTATGGCCTCTCTTGATAGAATTCTGCCAGTACCAAGTCAGTCATGGGGGTGACAAGGTACGATGAATATTTCTAAGATAAAATGTGATCGGATCATGCTTTTTACGTTCTAAGATCTCTTTCGCTCGTTTACGTTTCTAAGTGATCACATTCTTTTTTCTCATTGTTGTCTATTAGAGAAACTCAAATCATATGACGACATTTTCTTTTGAAAATGTAGCCGTTTTAGTAAGAACAATGTGTTGTGAACAGGTTCGCTTCTACTGGTCGATGTCGCGCGCGAACAGCCGCTGCCGCTACGTGTGCTGGATCTCGGAGGAGGACGGGCGGCCGCGCTTCCACGTGCGCGCGCAGGACGAGTCGCGCCGCGAGCTGTGCGCGCCCACGCCGCGCGCCGCCTGGGCCGCGGTCAGTCGCCCTCCCCGCACACACTCCTCCGCCCCGCCGCTCCCCCGACACTCCTCCGCCCCGACACTCCACCACGCCGCTCCTCTCCCAGTCACTATTTTACCCAGCCACTCCTCCGCCCCGAAATTCCTCAACCCTGACACATATCCACTCCACCTAGCTTCAATTATCACAAATTAAAATTTCCTTACTTCTTTTATATTACTAAAAAAAATATGTAAAAAATAACAATACTGATGTAGTGAAAAGAGACCAATCAACAGAAATAATCAGTGAATTGAAACAGAATAATTTTCGTCTAATAATATTTTACACCTTTATAATAGTTTACTTTTGTAATTTGATATTGTCGATATCTTGGCGCTTACTAACAAGGAGCAGTAGGTTCAAATCCTGCTGTGGTATTTGGTGTTTATATGATGCAGATAATTGTACTTAGACCGCATGTATTAGTTGTGATTATATGTATACGTATATGCATTTTACAACAATTTACTTTCCAAGACACCGGGAATCCTACTATGAGCGCACATAATGTATGATTTTTCAAAAAAAAGATTTTTTTATAGATGTTTACAAAATTCTGTACTTACGATCAATGTTTCGCGACAGGTGCTAGACGCGGTAGCGGCGCTGCGAGAGAATCGCGAAGAGGAGGGCGTACTGAAGCTGTGGCCAAACTACGTCACCGGGGAGGATCTGTTCGGACTGACCGAGCCTGCGGTCGTGCGTGTACTGGAGAGTTTGCCCGGTTAGTAAATTGTATGTGTGTGATTTGGGGTAGTCTGTGTGGGAAAACTTTTATAATGGTTATTTCGGTGAGAAACAAAAGAAAGATATATAGGAAACAATCCTCCAGTGCTAAGTTTTTAATCTCAAGTGGTCAACGCAAATTAATTAAAAGACATTAAAAATTTAGAGTAATTTTATTTGTATAAATGCTACATACATACATATTGAATACATATAATAAATACATTGATAGATTACATACTTTCAGACAAAATCACATACATTTTTATGATCTCAAAGTAAGCGCCATAGCACTTGTGTTATTGGTGTGTGGTGTGTGGATACGAGGAAGTCCAGCTTTAGTTCAGTTCGTCCAGCTTCCGCCTGGCGATGTGATTTTTCAGTTTCTTATTTCACTCATACGTGAGTTAGATACAACTAGAAAATTTTGCGTCATTCGACCTTTTTCTACAGGCTATTTAACAGATTGTGTACAGTTTACCGTAGAATATAGTAAACTTTTACTATATTCAATTTGTTTAGAATCACGTAATACACCACTGTTACCATCTGGAGCCGCGCAATAAGTCAATTTACAAAATTTCATTAAAAAATATACAAAATTTCGGGCCCTTTTAGAAAGTAAATTCGAGGCCCGATTCCGGAGCTCGGGAAGCGCTAATGTGCGCGTGCGGGTGTGTAACGTGCGGGTGTGTAACCTGCGGGTGTGTAACCTGCGGGTGTGTAACCTGCGGGTGTGTAACCTGCGGGTGTGTAACCTGCGGGTGTGTAACCTGCGGGTGTGTAACGTGCGGGCCGTGGTGCGCAGGCGTGGAGACGCTGACGGACTACCGGTTCAAGTTCGGGCGGTCGGCGCTGCTGGAGGGCGGGCTGGCGGTGAACCCGTCGGGCTGCGCGCGCTGCGAGCCGCGCGCGCGCTGCGCCTGGCGCCGCGCCGGCGCCGGCCGCGCGCCGCGCCCGCACCCGCCGCCGCTGCCGCAGGCGCCGCCGCAGCCCGACCACCCCGCCTGCCCCTACTCCAAGCAGTTCGTGCACACCAAGAGCTCGCAGTACAAGAAGATGAAGCTCGAGTGGCGCAACAACGTGTACCTCGCCAGGTACTCCACTTGGTTACTTCTTCTTCAAACTTCAATCGCAAAAGAGTAGCAGTAAAAAAAAAGGGTGACATCGTTTATTCATAATCTAAAGACACAGGTGGTAAAATAAAAAAAATTATACCTTTGAAAATTATTTATAACAGTGTATTGTTTTTTTCCAGTAAACAATACAAATGCTATTGCTATGACTTTAACTCTGAGCATTTATATGATGAATGTAAAATTTTAATTAAAAATAAGAAGAGTACTACCAAACCCCAGTTTTTTAAGCCTTTCTATATATTCATTAATAATTGTACTTGATATTTAATTATGCTTTCAGGTCTAAAATCCAGGGCTTAGGATTGTATGCAGCCCGTGACTTGGAAAAACATACTATGGTCATAGAATACATCGGTGAAATTATCCGCTCCGAACTGTCGGAGATAAGAGAGAAGCAATATGAGGCGAAGGTAAGAAAATTAAATTTTATATTCAATAATTTGAGTTTTTAATTAGAAGCCATTGTAAATGCCTAAAATTTACACATGCTTCTAATTCTTTATTCGCTGATATATATGCGATATAATAATCTAACTTTGTCACTGTGCAACAAGGATTTCTTGTTGAATAAGACTTGTTTGTTGAATAATAATTTTTTTTAATATTTTTCAAACTGCATAAAAATAGTTTCAACAAAATTTATTTATTTTATTTATCTTCACGCACAATCCCTGACGGGGTAGCCAGAGAGAACAGATCGCCAAGTGTCACGATCCCTACATACTTCTTTCGCTTCTTTCAGATTCATCATCTTCTTCATACATGCACGTCTCCGAGTACTCTTGACCCTCCTCTCTTCGAGCAGTTTGCTCACATGGTCTTCGAAAGTTAATCTCGGTCTACCTCGACACCTTTTAATATTAACTTTCGCGCTATATATTTTCTTCACCATTCGGTCTTCACTCATTCGCTCAACGTGCCCAAACCATCGAAGCACGCCCTTATCCATTTTTGAGACAAGGTCATCTTTCAAACCTGCCATATTGCGAATCTCTTCGTTTCGCTTTCGGTCGGCCATGGTAAGGCCGCACATTTTACGAAGAGATCGCATCTCCACTGCATTCAACCTGCTTTTATGCTTCTTCTGGCATACCCAGGTTTCGCTGCCATATAACAAAGTCGGTACCAACACTGCGTTATGTATTGCAAGGCGTGCACTTTTCACAACGCCTTGCCTTTTGATTAACGCCGTCAGGGCACCATTGACTTTGTTCCCGGCAGCGACACGCCTGTCCACATCTAAATCACATCTTCCATCCCGGCTAAACGCACTCCCCAAGTATACAATTTCATTCACCTGTTCTAGACATTCCTGATTTACCAAAATTTCGCACTTCGTTCTTTCTTCGTCCCTTTCAAATACCAGAACCTTAGTTTTATTAGCATTCAAACGGAGACCATTAATTTCACATTCTTCTTTCATACACGTGACTAATGCCTGCAGTTCTGCCTCTGATGGTGCTATAAGCACTGCATCATCAGCATAAAGCAGACAATTTACTTTATGGCACCCAATTTCACACCCAAACAGCTATCTTTCAGCTTCTGTAAACAGCTGTCGAGATACAGTATGAATAGCCAGGAAGACATGACACAACCCTGTTTTACGCCCGTTTGGACGCTAAACATGGGTGACAGGTCATGCCCTACCCGCACACAGGCTTTACAGTCACAGTAAAGTGACTGCACAGCCCTTAGCAATCGACCATCCACACCATACCCCGGCAACAGTTCCCACATTTTCTTCCTTACAACCTTATCAAATGCTTTCTCAAGATCCACAAAAGCACAGAAAATCTTCTGGTTAGCAGCCAGAAGCTTCTCCGTGATCATGCGGAGAGAAAACATTTGATCCGTGCATCCTCTTCCAGGTCTAAATCCGCATTGTGCCTCCCATAGAAATCTTTCCGATTTCTCTTGCATCCTACGTGTCAAAACCTTCGAGTAAACATTACTTGCTAAACTGGTCAAGCTGATCGCCCGATAGCACCCGCAGTCATAATGTGAACCTTTACCTTTATATAAAGGCACAATGACCGCGGATCGCCAATCATCCGGAACAGCTCCCGTTCGCCAGCACAAATTGCACAGCAGATGAAAGCTGTCCCAGACGCGTGGCCCACCATACTTGACCATTTCAGCAGTAACTCTGTCTAGTCCCGCAGCCTTACCACATTTCAAACTTCTAATCGCACATTCAATCTCTTTCATACTGATGACCTCAGTGTCATCGAGGTCCGAGTCTGGCGTACCAGTCACGGCGTCACCCCGGATCCTCACTAAGATCATCACACGCATACATCTCTCTATAAAATTCGCTCCATCGCTGCATGACGTCCGATTTTTCTGAGAGGACGTCATTGGTTCCCGAAAGCACTTTATTCATTCTTAAGGCTGTCGCACCGCTCCGGGTCCTTCCAACCTCTTTCCAGAAGAGTTTGGAGTTCTCCTTGAAGTTGTGCGACAACCTTTCGTCCGCTTCCATTCTACTTCTTTCACGCACTTCCTCAATCAATGCTTTCGTGTGAACTTTCTGGAGCTTATATCTTTCTTTCCTCTTCTCTCTCATATCCTTATCATTACTAGAGGCCAAGTAGTCTAACCATGCTTTCTTCTTATTTACAGCTTCTTTCACTTCGTCATTCCACCATGCATCACCCTTTTTACTACTACCTCTTTTCACATTTCCACACACGTCTTCCGCTGCACTAACCATTCCATCTCTAAGGCTCTGCCATATTTCTTCCACACATTCTTTCCTAACACCAATGCTGTCCAGCTTTTCGGCTACCCTTGCTTGATATTTATTCCTAGTGTCCGCTTCCTGAAGCTTCCAGCTTCGGATGCTGCCGACCGACTGTGGTTCTGGTATCGCCGTCCGGTGGCGCCAACCCGCGAACAGACCCCTAAATCTAGTAATCACTAGGTAGTGATCCGTTCCCAGGTCAGCACCTCGGAACACTCGCGTATCCATCACCTGTTTTCGCAGTTGGTCGGTCCACCAGGAATAAATCGATCATAATTCTCTCATTCTCTCTTGTTCTAGTATACATATGGATTTTCTTGTGACTAAACATAGTGTTTGTCACAAGAAGACCCTTTTCCTTGCATACAGCCAGTATAAGCTTGCCAGCATCGTTAACCCTTTTATCGCCAAACATTCCAAGCACCGACTCGTACCCTGGCCGAGCGGTACCAACCCATCCATTGAAATCACCACATACAACAATTCTTTCGTTTCCTCTAACCAAGTCTAGAACTTCTCTTACATTCTCCCAAAACTCCTCCAGCTCAGCTCTGGACGACGAAGCCACCGGCGCATAAACAGCCAAAAGGAATAACTTCGTCAGTCCCAATTTAAAGCGAACCCAGAGAAGTCTCGAGTTCACAACCTTATATTCAGTCATAACATCGACCAACCGAGACGACAGCAGCACCCCCACTCCCTGGCAGGCGCTCTCGCTCTCCGGGACTCCGGACCATAGAGCTAACGCCCCGCCAGGGAGCTCTTCAGTACCACTGCCCTTCCGCTTGGTCTCCGACAAACACACGACATCTAATTCTCTTTCTTTCATTATTTCAATCAACTCATTCGTCTTATCTCTCATGCCTCCTCTAACATTCCACGTGCCGCCCCCCCCCGCCGCACACACTGCGCGTCATCAACTTCGCCAAGCGGCGCATCGCGCGCGGCGAGGAGGTACGTGCCGCCCCCGCCCCCGCCGCACACACACTGCGCGTCATCAACTTCGCCAAGCGGCGCATCGCGCGCGGCGAGGAGGTACGTGCCGCCCCCGCCCCCGCCCCCGCCGCACACACACTGCGCGTCATCAACTTCGCCAAGCGGCGCATCGCGCGCGGCGAGGAGGTACGTGCCGCCCCCGCCCCCGCCGCACACACACTGCGCGTCATCAACTTCGCCAAGCGGCGCATCGCGCGCGGCGAGGAGGTACGTGCCGCCCCCGCCCCCGCAGCACCCATACTGCGCGTCATCATCTAAACACGATACAGATGTTTACTCATGTGCTGTCAGTAGAGTGGAACGTTACAAAGACCGTTTGTTCATTTTCCAGTTGGCGTACGACTACATGTTCGACATAGAAGACGACGCGCACAAAATAATGTGCATGTGCGGCGCGCCCAACTGCCGCAAGTGGATGAACTGAGCGGCGCTCTCGCCCTCCCGCCGCCACTCATCATCACATTACTTCGTTCGTACTGAAGGCTATGAAGATATTATATGTACCAAAGTGATTTTACTACATGTGACGTACATGAGTGAATATTTTAGCATATTTAATGGATGCACTTTGATAAGCTGACGTGTGATCTAACATTATCAATAAGACAATATCTACAGAGTTTTACAGATATTTTTCGTTTTACTGTAATTTTGTAACTCAATTTAGGGATCGAATATTAAGAAAATCAGACAATCTGTATATAGTGTTAAGCGATATAAATCATTGTTGTTACATTTTGACGTTTTAGATGTGAACCTTTTTTGGATGTACGTAGTTTTATAGATTTTAATGTAATTTCCATGTATTCTATAGATGGTCTACTACATAATATTATGATTTCTATTGACATTTTAAAATTTCGTAACAGAGATATTTATTTAGGGTAAGTATAAATGATTTTCGTTTCAGATAAAATGCACCTTATTATTATCATTGCTACCCAATGACCGTTGTGACTTGTAGACGTATCTAAGATAATCTCAGTGGTGAATAGTAGTTGTAAGTTACCAAATACACGAGTCTGCATTTAGTACGCGTAGCACGAATTGTTTAGGGACGTAACGTAATGCCACATTGTGCCTGACCCGTTTTGTATGTCTATATTCGTAATGTCATAGGTTGTAATACTGCGCAATACCACACGGCGCCTTTGGTCGAATAAAGTATACTAGCTTTTATGTAATATAGCGGGACGCGCACGGATTCACTTCGTTCTAGGTGTTAGATAAAATTTTATGAATATGATGATATGTGAAAACAGGGTTTAATAGTAATGGCCATATTTATTTGCAAATATTGGAAGGTAATAAATTTTAACATTAAAACGACGTCGTTCAATTATATACATTTGTAGAAAAATAATTCAATCAAAAATAATTATTTTTTTCTAAGTTCCTAGATACTTTTATTACTCCAGAATAACGTGATTTTAGACTAGTCTGCATACGCAGATGTAGAATATGGTAGTTCCGTAAAAATTATTGCGATCAGAGGCAATTGTACTTACTGAGTGCAACGTCCTAACGCGGAGTTTCTAAATATTTGTAGCACACTGAAGGAAAACCAAACACTGCAACCAACATTGCAGTTTGATAATTTATTTTATGCTCCATTTATTTATTTCAAATTTAAATTTTTAACTTTCTTGGTATCCATAAGGTTGTTTCAGTAAATAACTTGCATATTAATTGAATCTCCACTTAGTATTTGACGCCTTTGATAATTGTAGCCTTAATGCCATGCCTGGCTGGACTGCAGACCCGTTATCCAAAAAGTATAACCGTTAAATCGTTTGAATTCGTGCGTGTATAGTAGATAGTTTAATTTTTATAATAATGCATATAGAATCTAGTGTGAAATTATCTTTCATGTTGACATTTTGACCGGCTCTGGCGGTCAATTCGAGTTGCATGAATAGTTGTCGTTTGTGCTTCGAATGTAGTCTGAGAAAACAATTTAAAAGATGGAATTTGATCGTCAATTTATTATCGGATTCATAAATGTTCTTCAGACCTGGCTTGCGGAAATGGGAGTTTAGAACAGTGTGAAAAGCAATTAATCTTAAATAATATAAATAAAATTAAATATATTTTTAGCCAAAAATAATACTAATACCTTGGTTGGCATTTATTTAAAAATTGCAGCACTTAATTTTATAATGATGATCATCTGAGGTTACATTATAAATTTAAATCATTGAATCAAAAAATAATATTCTGTGGTTGACAATTTACTGACTACATAAATTTAAAGTGAATCATCAAAGTCTTTTCTAAGATGTGGCCGCTCATGAGGCCTATGAACATTTCAACGAGCTTGGTCTGCTAGACATAACAATACAGTTTCTGCTTGCGTAGTATATCTTAAAAGTATTTAAATCATCATATTTTATGATTTTACTGGTGTCTTCTAGTCCCAAAAGGAAATAGAAAAAAATATCTGCGACGGAAAGAGCATCAGCATTATTTTAGATCAAAATGTTTTTTTTTTACAAAAATTGACATCCACTATTTTCTTATAATCACAGAAACTATGAAAGAATGCAGAATATATCTAAAGTACATGTAGTGAGAAAATATTTTTTATTCAACTCTTTAAGTATAGATTGCTTGAGTACTTTGTAAAGTATTTGAATGTAGTTGTTTGAGACATTGGCAACGGTGTGAGTTATTTCTTGCAATGTAATTTTAAGTGTTAATTGTGCAATATCATATCGCGGATTCAGATTGTAAATAGTAAAACCGGCGCGGTTGTACGAGACGTTTGAATAATCATGTATTAGTTTTACAATATTTTAATGCATTGTTTTTAGTTGAAGTGATATTGTATCGCTTTTCCATCAAATAATTTATTGAAAGCATTCCCATATGTTAACATTAACTGACACTTATTTTCACTTGAAAAAAAATGTGTATTTGTACAATTATTTCTTTAGAAATATCTTTATACTAAATATTTTTATCGCATTATTTTTTCTTTCATTAAATTTTGATTAGTATGATGATTGTTTTCTTTTATTTTCTAAACCTTCGCCGGAAAATATTAGATCGATTAGCTGCTGAAGAAGATTGAGCAGTTCTTTGCCAAAGAAACAAGCAAGTAATTAGATTTAATAAATCGCATTTGCGACATATAAGAGAATTTTTAAGATATTGCCACAGTCGGAAGTGTCGCCATCGCCGTTCCATGCAGTCACATAGGCTGTCCGAACTGTATGTAATTTTTACCGTGTACATTTTGCAAAAATCTGACAAATTTCATTTCACTGTTTCCATTACAAAATGATACCAAGAACAGAGATTGGTGCGGCGCCGAGAAACAGCTTATCAAAAGTTTATTGCTAGCCCAAAGAATGCCGCAATAAACGGTTCAGCGCAGTTCTACACCATATGCACAGCGAAATACTGCAGTGTTGTGCAGTATTTCGCTGTGCTTACTAGTATTTTGAAGGGTCCTCTGTACTGCATTTTTGCTGTTCTAAACATTAGTGTAATGAATATGAATGTTAAAGTACTCCTTAAAATACTAGGTGTCCGAGTACTCGGATACCTAGTGCATATATGAAGATATGATGAATTGGAAAGAATCGGAAAAGTATGTAAGGATCGTGGCACTGCGATCTATTCTCTCTGGCTACTCCGTCAGGGACTGTGCGTGAAGATAAAATAAGTAATAAATATTAATGTTTGTACTCGACTCTTGAGGAATGTTTGTATATATTTATGTATGTTTGTATATTGTACTGTTGACATGAACACTAGAATGGCGATAAGCTCACCTGCTCTTAAGTTGTCCCAATTCAGCGACGTTGCAGTGGGTCGAAAGAACTTCATTGTCAACATTCAATAACAAGGTATTTGGTAATAATACAAAATCATTCGCAAATAACTCGATGTTTAAATATAAATAGACGCAAGTTTAAATATCTCAGTAAATATGACGTTTATATGTATATTTGTATGTACCTATATTCTTTTATACATATGTTGTCAAATTAATGTTTTTTTTCCCATGCTATTTACAGAAGCAAAATTATGTTTATATGTACAATACTTATTTACTAAAAACTATAATGATCTTGGAGCCCTACTATACGCTGGCCGCATTTCCACTTTGAATGGCTAGACTACCGTTGAGCGAAAAAAGAACTAACACTCTTGTCAGTAGCGGCTAAGACTAGTCGCGAAAACAATTCCTTTAGAAACTGCATCAAGCCAGGACCCCATGGACCGATCGTCTCTACGACAAATGGAACAAACATTTCCGCATAGACGCACATTTACGCCGCTTCACCTAATTGGCTATATAACAACTGCCGCTAATGTATTGAAGCAAGTAGCGTCCCACACAAGTGCTTTGCCTCTCCCGGGGACTAATGTCAAGGCATCAAGACTTACCGTCCTCCCTAAATATTCCAAAAATCTCTAAAACCGAGGGATATTTATGGAAACAAGAACACTTCAGGTGATTTCAAAATAGCAAAGGTCCTAATCATACTTAAGAATTTTACTGGATAAATTGCATTAAATAATAAAAAATGCTTTCATTTACATATCTATATGAATAAATAATAAATAAATAAATATCTTCACGCAATTCCCAATACAAGGGTAGACGGAGGTCTAGTGTAGACATTTAAGTTCTTTTGACCCACCTTCCACCGAAGATATTTTCGGGGCAACGTGGCGTGATAGGTGGTGAGCCCGTCGCCGTCTTTCTGTCCAAGCCAACTATATGATTCGTACATAAGTTTTTGAAAAACCCATTGGTACAAGCCTGTCTCCGGAGGATCGAACTCGGGTCTCTGGACTCGAAATTCCGACCGCCCAACCACTCGGCTATCGTGACTTATAGCTTATCTATATGTTTTATACCATTTTGGTTACTGTGTATGAATAAGTTACTATGTATATAATAGTTTTTATAGCGATTTTGCAATTTGTTTGGGTTTAATTTAAAAAAAAAATGTTATTCTGAGAAAGATGTTCCTTACTGTATCATGAACATAAAAATTGAATGGATACTGATGTTCGAATTAATAAAACTCGGTACAGCTGTTTTGTATAAATTTTATTACAAACTTTGTTTTTTTTTTTTTGAACTTAACTGCAAATAATATAATCGAAGAACATCCTAAGTAAAGCTGGAGGGCCAGTGTGTTGATCGCAATAAATTGGAAGGAACGGCTTGTAGCAATCTTTGTCTTTTCACTGTTTCTTTTACACTTAACATATTATATTTAAAATTATTATAAATGAAACAATACATTTTACAGCTTGTGATGATTTGCTATGGTGCTGTTATGTCAAGAATAATAATCATAATTATCAAAATTATTATTTTTTAATTAATATACATAGAGTGAAATCATGAAATACCTGAAAATAAAAATTGATTGCTGTTCAATACACCAAGCCGTTTCGATCAACAAGTAATTTAATACATATAATTTATTCAGTGAAAATAAATCATAATGATAGAAATAATTTACAAAAATATAACAAT